>OZ038512.1:61027992-61055492 GCA_964036315.1 Acanthosepion esculentum
TATAAAAATCTTTCTGAAAACAAAGCATGTTTGTCATTCCTTTTGTTTTGCCTTCCGTCCGTGAAATACGGTGTTATTATATCATGGATATGATAATGCCCTTAATAGGGGAAATACAAATGGGTGAATAATCCTTTCTTTAATAGCTTCACCATTATAATTTGATAGGCTTTGATCGTATTTAAGCATCATATTGCGAAAAGGTTGTAATTTTCGATTCGGGGATTGGCATTGGTCATCAGAAAGGAAAAGGATCAAAAGAAATCGAAGAAAACTGTTTCGTTTAGCAAAGTAATGGAGTAGAATACCTTTTTATTCCACTGTGAATTGTTGAACATAATTAACGAATTATCAATTACGGATAAGGCAAGAAATTTCCTTAAAAAAAAGGAGTTTTCCCTCAAACCTTTCAGTGTAAATGTTTTCCTCTTAGTGACCAATATAAGTAAGTGACTCATTTCCTCTCTCTTCTTTACTGACAAGTAGTTAGTAGATTTTTCTCCTAAGGGCAATAAGAGCAATCAGTTCAAACTATATACGTTATGTTGTGAGAAGATATCTGATTTGATTATCAGCAAGAGGCAGAGACGGGAAAACTTTAATATATTGTTCCCAAGAAAGCAGTGGAAACAAACGTGACGACGCAAACGACCAGTTCCGCTTCAGGATAGCGACAAGTCACCAAACGTACAACAAAAAAATTTGTGGAAAGACCTATGGCCAGATATCCAACCACATATCGGCCAACATCACGTAAGATATAGTGACTACGCTACATAAGATATTGTGACAACGTCATAGAAAGAATGACTTCAGAAATATAATGAAGGTATAAGCTGACAAGATGTTAATTATCGCTGTCAGTACGTGTGGATCCATTATTCCGAAGTGAAAGAGGTTTTGGCATCACTATGAATCTATTTGAACTGGCAATTTCTTCACGGGTAATTCGAATAATTCTAAGAAAAGTCAAAACAAATACTAATCGAAAAGATAACTAAGATGTCTTAATAGCCGTTAGAGCAATGTCTTTTTAATAATTTCACTTCAAGCAAGTCGATAAAGCCAGTAAGACGCAGGGGTTTACTAAATGTGAAAGAATATAGGAAAGTGAAAGTGAAATAGTATATGAAAGTGAAAGTGAAATAGTATATGAAAGTGAAAGTGAAAGAATATATGAAAGTGAAAGTGAAAGAATATAGGAAAGTGAAAGTAAAAGAATATAGGAAAGTGAAATAGTATATGAAAGTGAAAGTGAAAGAATATAGGAAATTGAAAAATATTAGTATAGAACGAGAACAATAGAAGAGTAGGAGGAAGATAACGATTGATATTGCATTTAAATTTCTGAAAACCAAACTTGACTGGGAAGCAAAAAAACGGAAGAGAGTTCCACAAGTGATAAGTGCGAGAAAACAAACTGTTAGCATAGAACGTACGGTTACATTTAACGATTTCAACTGTAAAATGATGAGACCTAGCCGCCAATCAGGTAATGCAATTAAATTCATAAAGTCTAGGTACTATAGAGGAAAGTTCATCAGAACAATTACCACGAAAATATTTATAGAAGAAATACACGAAATCTACATGACGGCGGTGAGAAAGTGACTGAAGCCGAAATTCTAGCTCAGGACCAATGACATTGAAGATTCTTCTCTGGATTTTATCGATTACCAAAAAAAAGTATTAATAATGAACTGCCCAGCAATGGTTTAAAATCCCTCACCCCACGAAAAAAAAACAGTTTTGCTGGCGGGGGAAACAAGCGTCGAGATTCTTGAATAAAGTTCGCTCGTGAGCATTTCGGAAAACCTAATAATATTTGTAATAAAGTTCTTTGGTCGGATGAAAGGAGAATTTAACTTTTTGCACACAATCTGGAACGTCATGTATTAAAAGAAAAAAAAAGAGAAACATCTGCTTATAATCAAAGAATTACCATCTTGACAGCAAAGCATTATTGGTTATGTTTATCTTTCAATGGTACGTGGGCAATTCACGTGATTAAAGAAACAATGAGTAGTGCAATTTCTCATAGTAGTTTGGAAGCAAATTTGTTCTTTTCGCTGCAGTGGTTGTAGCTTGAAGAGAATTGCTGCATTCATTTAAGATAACGACGCGATGCATACTCGCGAATGATTTGTTCAGAACAATGACAATCCGCTTCAGTGACCGTGTGAATCTCCAACGTTGAATTCATTTGATAATTTATGTCGAAGCTTGAAAGATCACATTCACGAGAGGAATACAAGAAACATTGAAGGTCACTTGCAAAGAAGACGGACAAGATGTCAAAATGGCTTGTGAAGGGTCACGAAAATGTCTTCAAGCTGAAATTTGAAGGCAGGACTAAGCAATTAAGTAATAAAAAAATAAAGTCACTGTGACTAAACATGGTCTACCTTTACTTTCTGCATATCTAATTCCATATTGCATGTTTTAAAATGTTTATTTTTTAGTAATTGTTAATTTTATGCCAAAACACAAAGTGTAAAGTTAGTGTAAACATCGGAAGTATATTAGATAAATATTTTGAAAGTGTCCAAATATTACTTCCGTCTCCACACCACTGTATAGCTATTAATGTATACATGAGAAAAATTAATGTATATTAACATGTAAATTAATGTATATATTAATGGTATATAGATTATATATTATATAGTATTATATAGTATTATTATATAGTATAAATTATATATTATACATTATAAATTATATATTATATATAAAAAACATATATAAATTATATATATATAAACTATATTATATATATATCATATATATTATATATATTATTATTACATTTTATATATATTATGTTATATATATTATATATATTATATATACATATATTATATATATATATTATATATAAATTATATGTTATATTTATATATAAAAATTATATATATAAATTATATATACTATCTAGTATTATATAGTATAAATTATATATTGATATATTTATATATTAATATGTATATATCAACTATATTATACACTATTTACATTATTCTGACTATTGTCCTTATCTTTGTCGCCATGTTTATCACAACGTTTCGGACGTTGTACGCTCCGGCCTTCTTCAGGTGGTTGGAATGTCGAACTGAACCCTGGCACAGTGGATAAAGGCGTTGGTTAGATCCAGTGACAGGACCCAAATAGTTGTGAGTTCAATACCTGGTTAAGGCAGTGGAGAACTTTCAAAGGGGAATTAACAAGAGATAACTGACATCCATTAGACATGGCACGTGGAGCTAGAACAGTCTACCCCAGTGAGCGAAATAAAATGTTCAGTTTTACATTCCAACCACCTGAAGAAGGCCGGAGCGTACGACGGCCGAAACGTTGTGATAAACATGGTGACAAAGATGAGGACATAGTCCGAATAATGTAAATAGTGTACATAATACCTCATCTCGGAAATATAGGCAGATTAACTATATATATATCGAGTTCTCTCAGTCACTGTGTGTTTATCTAAATATAAATACGCTTAAATTCACCTTCTTCTCTGCCGTGCGCCAATGGCTTCAGGGTAAAATTTCCGTCTGACACGAATTCAGCCGGTTTTCCATTCTAGTCTGAGGCAACCGGACGTCTAGCCACACTGATGAGCTGTGATACAGCGAAACAGTCTGTCTGTGGATGACAATATATATATATATATATATATATATATATATATATATATATATATATATATATATATATTAATGTATATATATATATAAAGATACGTAAATTAATGTATATATGAGAAAAACTTAAGCAAAGTAATTCTACAGAAATGTACCTCTTCAAGAATTTTTTTTGATTTCTTTTTGTTTTGATTTTCATATTGGTATTGAATAAACACTCCAGTTCATGAATATCACTTTTTTAAGTTTCTCTAAATTTTAAGAAGGGTTTCAGTTTGCTATTTAAATTTATTGTAAATTGATCCGCCCTTACACAAGACAAACAAATATGCTTATACCACGTGATAAAACATATTCATACTTACTTTACGAAACTTTTTTTAAAGTTGATATTTATATTATTTTTTAAATTTTTACCTTTTCCTGTGTGGTCCTATAATAATGTTCGTGTACAAAATTCCATATAATTTCAAAATAACCGTGAAACAAATCAACCATTCGCCCTTGCATGGAGTATTGCTGTCATATATGGTCCGGAGCCCCTGCTGTTTGCCTCGGGGTTCTTGATAAGATCCAGAAACGGGTATGCAACGTAATTGGCCCTGATCTGTCATCTCGTCTGCAGTCGCTCTCTCACAGATGCGCCGTCGCCTTGTTCTGTCTTTTTTACAAGTACTTTCACGGTAATTGATCGGATGAGCTGCTTTCGCGGGTTCCCAGGCTTCATGAATTCAAGCATCCTACGAGGCTGGCATCCCGATCCCACCCTTTCACTGTTGAAACTGTTAAATGTAGACGTCCCTTCTACTCCAATAGTTTCATATCTCGCACCTCTCGCCTGTGGAACTCCCTTCCTTATTCCTGTTTCCCTGACAACTATAATCTCCAACTATTCAAATGTAACGTCAATCGACACCTCCAGTTGCCTTGATCTATCCACTATCCTTCTCCACATCCTTTCTCTAACACTTCTATCTGCTCTCGCTCCAAATCTTTTGTAACCCCTTGCGTGCTAGTGGCTTCCAGTCTATCTTGGGGTGAAAAGCTTAAAAAAAAAACAAATATTAATTTAAAATATATTCTTACTTACGTTTTCAATTGTTATCATTGTTGTTGTTGCAACAAATTTGTGATTGAAATTGGCTAACCGTCGATGGTTGTGCTAGCACGAAGTCACAAGTCATTGTGACCGAGGGTTTGAGCGTGCTTGCCTTGTTCAAACTGTTGATCACGCTAGATAACGTGCACTTTCTCATAAACTGTAACTAAGGTCCGCTCAGCATATATGCAGTATAAACCACTAGTGGGCTCTGTGGGTGTTGAACAAACACTAATGTGTCTGTGCAGGAGTCTGCAACGGGGATTAGCTAGTCGCCCTTGTAGACAGGCATTATCGGATAAGAGTGGCTGCGCCGACTAGATTTAGTTATGGTTCTTGACCGCGAAATTTACAATGAATTTGCATAGCAAACTGAAAACCCCTCATGAAATTAATGTGTTTTCTTTTTATAATTCTCGGAACATGGAATATCAGAACACTAAATCAATGTGGTCAGATAGAATATATATAGCTGGAAATGAACAGGTTTAATGTTAATATTTTAGACGTATGCAAAACGAGGCGGTTAAAGAATAGAAAGTTCGTCAGTGACAAATAGAGCACCACATATGCAGGCCAAGAGAAAATGAAAGAGGAATAGGATAGATATTAGATCAAGGCATGATGATGAGAGATGTTTTCTGGGATAGCGTCAAATATCTGAACGAATTCTTGTCGTTAAACTGAAAGCAAAGCATTTCAACGTATCTATTATAGTTGGTATATGCACCGACAGCACAAAGTACAGAAGAAATTGAAAAGTTTTACTGTACGCTAGACAACACCAAGACGGTACAAAGAGAGACCTGAATGCCAAAGTAAGCAAGGAGAGAGATGGTGAAGTAGTTGGCAAATTCGGACTACGAACACGTAATGAACGTGGAAAAACATGGGTTCAGTGGTGCACGGCGAATGATTATATAGTACCCAACACCTGGCTTCAAAAACACCCAAGACGTATATGAACAGGGAAAAAGCTACCAATAAAAGATTGAGGAATGCAGTTCTACACTGTAAGACATACCCCAATGCTGCCTGCGGGAGCGACCACCTTCTAAATATATGTAAACTTACAGTGAAACTACGGAAATTGATGAGAGCCAAGACAACACCCAAATTGCAATGCGACAGACTCCGGAATGACCCGACTGTGAAGGAGAAATATGTGGACTGTGTTAAAATGGACAAAATTAAAATGGAACCTCGAAGTGGGGTATTTAAGAGAAGCTTTCGTAACATCAGCGTCGCGATTATCTCTAAGAAAACTATACTAGAAAAAAGAGGAATGAATTACAGATATAATTGTCGACATGATGAAAAAAAAACTCAATGCTATGATATGGCACAGAATATAGGACATTGCAAAAAGATTTTTTTTTAATTTTCTCAATTATCGCGAATAGATTTCTTACAAAATTCAATAATTGTTCGTCACATGGTGTTTTTTGGGGATTTGAATCCATAGAGCTTGGCATCTTTAGAGTTGTTAGCTCCGTTCTTGTGTTTGGAAAGTAATGGCTTCCACCTCATTCTTTTTATTACGCTTTTTATCTTGTGTAACACGATCTGTCTGTTATGGGATCTCATATTGTTATGGGATCTTACCTGTAATGATACAATGAACTCTTCCTGATACTATAAAGACTGTGCCTCTCAAGAGAGACGATAGAACGATGTGTAACGAGTCGAGACGGAACGACTCGAAACGGAACGAATCGAGACAATAGTAGTTCACTCTAAACCAGACTAACAGTCATACTAACACCTTCAACTTCTTGTATTATTATTCTGTTTAATATATCTTTGTTATTCCTACTCTTGTGTTCGTGTTGTTCTTCCTTGGTCCTAACCTTGGACCATAACAGTGGTTCGAGGATATTGGACCATAACACATATCATGAACCATAATATTTTAGTAGAGCCATCCAAGTTGGTCGGTTCCATATCCAAATGTTGGTTAGGATATAAAGTATAAATGCTTTACAACAACAATGATAGTTCTCAACTAAAAGGAACAAAATGTAAATATAAATATATAGGTAAACCATCCTTCAAATCTACAGATCAACCATTCGCCCTTGCATTGAATACTGCTGCCATATATGATCTAGTGACAAAATCAAAACACGGATATGCAATGTGATAGATCCTGATCTGGCATCTCGTCTACAGCCACTCTCTCACAGACGCGCTGTGGCTTCCCTACGTCTTTTTTACAAGTATTTTCATGGCAACTGCTCTGACGAGCAACTTTCACTAGTTTCCAAACTGCATGAATTTAAGCGTGCTACTAGGTTGGCATTTCGGTCCCACCCTTTCACTGTCGAAACGGTTAAATATAGCCGTCTCTTCTACTCCAAAAGCTTCTTATCTCGCACTTCCCGACAGTTGAACTCCCTTCCTCTTACTTGCTTCCCTGATAGCTAAATATTCAAATGTAATGTCAATCGACATCTTCTGATACCTCGTCTTTCTCTTTATCCTTTCCCCAAGCATCCCTCTTTACTCTTGCTCTCACTAACTGTAAGTCCTTGCATACTAGCGGCACTCCCGTCTTGCTTGAGGTGATATGCTTAAAAAATATATAAATATATGAATCGTACATAAAGTAATGGTGTTATTGGAACGGTGCTCGATTTTATATAACTGAGCTATAAAATATATATATTAATATATATAAAGTATATACAGTGGAACCTCGACCTACGAATTTAATCCGTTCCGGGAGTGGATTCGTAACTGGAAATTTCGTATGTCGAAACAATTTTGCCCATTTAAAATCATATAAATTAAATTAATTCGTTCCAAGCCCCAAAATATTGATATAAAAATCGTATTTTATGCAAAATTAAAGTATTTTTTTTTAAGATTATACACAAATAATGTAAATAAATATATCACTGTGACTCCTTCCCAGGCTTTATCAATGAGATTTAAGCAATTTAGAATATTGAAGTGATCCTTTCAAAATCCTCTTAGGGTCGGGTTTGTATTTTTAGTCACTTCACAACACCCCTGAAACCAGGCAGTTTTATCAGAACTCACAGACTCTACATGTTTCACTACACTGTGGATGCCGGTTCTCTTTTTAAATTTTTTAAACCATCCTCGGCTTGCCTTAAATGCATTTTCATCTTCAGAAGACGTAGCTCGTATTTTTTCTGATAAGATCCACGCTCTTGCCTTTGCACATGTAATATCTTCAGACACAGAATCACCTCATAGCTGTCTCATTCATCCGCACCAATAACAGCTTCTCAACATCTTCTAGGGATTTTGGACGATGCTTAGTAATTATGCTAAGTCCCTTGGCTATATTAAACTTTTTGTTTTATTTCTATCTTGTTTTTTAGGATAATGCAAATTGCTGATGCTGAAAAATTCGTATAGATTGGCAAGGTCAGAAACACAGGTACCTTCTTCGTACTTCTGAATTATCTCCTTCTTCATTTGCACGGATATTTTCCCCTCTTCTTAGTAGTATCCAGCTTCTTGGGTGACATGGTGGGCTGCAAAAATTATCAAAAGTTACCCACTAAAATTTATTGTACATGTACAGTAATATTTACAGTAATACATTAAACTGTATAGTACAGTAACTGTATGGAAAATTGTAAAGGAACAAACTGCAGTGATGAAATGTACCGTACAAATCAAACTGAACTGGATGAGTAGTTTATTTTACTGAGTAGTTTATGTGATGTACGTGTATTTTATACATTTTATTTATGTGATGTATGCGTATTTTATACATTTTATTTATGTGATGTACGTGTATTTTATACATTTTATTTATGTGATGTACTTGTATTTTATACATTTTATTTATGTGATGTACATGTATTTTATACATTTTATTTATGTGATGTACTTGTATTTTATACATTTTATTTATGTGATGTACGTGTATTTTATACATTTTATTTATGTGATGTACTTGTATTTTATACATTTTATTTATGTGATGTACATGTATTTTATACATTTTATTTATGTGATGTATGCGTATTTTATACATTTGATTTCACTTGAATTAAGCTTTATATTTTTTTTCATTTTTCTACTGTAGATTGATATCAATTTAAAATTCATTAATTATACACTGTATATTAGACTAAAACACAATTTACATTACATAGAGATTAAACGAAACGAACTTAGCATTGTCACATTTTACCTCAATAAATTTTAATAAAATTTACATATTACTGTACTGTACAGTAATGTAAAAGTAATTTATTCATTACTGTACATAAATTTTTGCAGATTACTAATTTTTACATTAATATAATCACAAATATGCGGACACTACAAATGTTTATTTTACGAAGTAACAAAGACTGAGTGAGAGGATGCAATGCTCGTAACATCACATCTAATGTGATGGAACTGTATAGAAATATGTACTGTATAATAATATAATACAGTAATGTATATAAAATATATTATAATATTGTAATGTATACTGTATATAAAACAAAAATATAAGAATAAAAATACAGTATAAAATATCTGCAAATATTTAATAGAGTACAGTATACAAATACAGTATAAAAAGGTATTGTAATACTGTATAATACTACAGTATTTTATTATTATATATAATAATATATAAAACATAAAAATACAAAATACAGTATATTTAGATAAGATTAAAAAGTATTTACGGTACATTTTATATCAAATATCTTGTTTGAAATGCAGTGGCGGGAAGCCCATTCTTAATTTCGTAAATCGAAATTAATTCGTAAGTGGTTAACGAATTTTCTGATAAATTTTTGTTCGTATGGCGAGTTTTTCGTAAATTGAAGTGTTCGTAAGTCGAGTTCCACTGTACATATATATATATATATATATATATATATATATATATATATATATATATATATATATATATACATATATATATATACATATATATATATATACATATATATATATACACATATATATATACATATATATATATACATATATATATATATATATATAATTCTATTAAATTACTAGACGTGCATATTTTTGTTCGTATGGCGAGTTTTTCGTAAATTGAAGTGTTCGTAAGTCGAGTTCCACTGTATATATATATATATATATATATATATATATATATATATATATATATATATATATATATACATATATATATATATATATATATATATATATATATATATATATATATATATATATATATAATTCTATTAAATTACTAGACGTGCATATTACGGTATATCAAAAGTGTTTTGTTTTTTTTTACTGACCGCAACTGCAAAGTTTATTTGATGTTCAACTCTAAAGTCTATAGTAATTTTTAAATTGATTTTTTAATCTGACATTACTTCTTGTTATTCAAAAAGTTATTTTAAGTGGGTACACATTTGTGCGTCGCTGTCCCTGTTTTTATTCTTCTGAAACAGTGAAGTTAATACCAACCGACCTAGATCAAGAAATTTTATTAATGAAAATCAAATTTGTATCCACTTTATCCATGAGGGAAATCACTCCTATAGTCGAAGTATTTTTCTACAGTAACCACTTTGTATTTCGTTTCGTGAATTCTGATAGGAAATTATCCAAATTAGAGATTTTTGCTTTGCTCAACCATGACAGTCAGCAACATTAAGTTGGTATTCTTGTGTTAGTCATTGAACGACGCTAGGGAAGTGAGCAATGTAGTTAACTTAGAAACAGACACTTCGCATACATCCGAATTTGCGCCAAGCGTTAATGTAATGCAGTAGAGTCCGTAGATGACTGTAAAGGCGCCTCTGAACAGGATAAATATCGGTAGCAACAGTTTCTAAATCACAAATCGGATTTCCATTAATTCTTCACAAGATAGCAACTTGGCAACTTATCTTTTAACTCAGCCGACCGTGTATTTACGGCAATTATCTAAGAGAAAGGACTAAAATGGCTACCATTAGACTGATGTTATATATTCCAAATCGTTTATCCATTTAGCCTATACAATTATTGAGTCTTTTGTTTAAATGACCCGAGGTAGATTCGAAAATAGATTCGAAAATATTTTTTTTCTTTGCCGCTTACTGACTTCCTGTTCATCGCTCAAATTAAATGTACCTGTTCTGATTAGTATATCAGAAACGACATTTCGACTGTTGTCACGCATTATCTTCAGGTCGTCACACGCCAATCGTACCAAGTTGTAACTATTCAAGAGGTAATCTTTGCGAGACTGGAATAATTTATCAATGCGCACAAACGTTGCCAATCGCTTTTATTTTATTTTTTTTTTTTTTGCACTGATTACAAGAAAAGCAGCTTATGACCCCTTTCAATAGTCCAGTCGCCTCGATACATTTTTTTAAATCATTTCACCCAAGCAAGGCAATAAAAACTCGAAGACGGAAGAGCTTTTTTTTTTACAGTGGTGTTCACCCGTACAAGGCCCGAGAGCCACTCAAGGTAGAGGACTACAGAGTAAAACTTACAGCTTATGCGGATACGTGCGGAAGATAACGGTTTAAGCCTTGACTTAAACAGGTTAAGATTGTAGAGATCAAGGAAGCAACCTCTTGGGAGTCGTTTCGTGGAGAAAAGCTACTTGAGTGGAACTCACGTCTCACCAGAGGAATACGAACATGTAGTTTTCACGAGACACACATAGACCCGAGAAATACCAGCATCCAGTGTCGCGATGGTGCATCAGTCATATCTGTCAAACATGGTACTATGCAGAAAAATGGAGGAAAAATTGACCAAGAAGATACTATACATATGTACATTATTTTAACCATCAATTGCATTTAGTAATCGTCAATGAAACCCGGCACAAGTTGACTAATATTTCTTATCCTGTAATAACTTATATTGATTTTATGAAGTCCAAAACCCAAGTGCCGACCTGGATATGACGATAAACTACATCCGCGTCCTGGGTAAGACGATAAACTACATCCAGCATCAAGGCCTCTGATCAGGAGGTTTTGAGGAGCGTGGAACCACCTCTTAATTGCTGGTGTTCCTAGGTCCACCCTGACTCGGGGTGGTAGCACCTGTTAGGCTCCCAGCTATGGGCAAATAGTTAACACCCAAACGTGTGTAAAAATAGGTTTTAATACCAGAAATACTTTGTAATAAAAAAAAATATTACGAACAATAATTTTTGAAGGAAAAATTATTATCTACCAAGTGAGAAATATAAAAAAAATCTTTTTACGAAAATATAACCATCCAAGATTGTAAATTTCATAAAAAGAAGTTTGATTGTACTAAAAAATATGAGTAATTGAAAAATGATTCAAATATATATGTATACATACACACCTTTTTTACCAAACTATCACTATGAATCTATTTCAAATATTTTTTGGCATTAAATGACCCACTGAGGTTTTGATATGCCATAAAACAAAACAACCAATCAAACAACCAAAATCCAAGTGACTGTGATAGTGAAAAGCTAAAATGCCTCCCGAGGTAGCTTTGAAGTCTGGACACACTGCCTACAGTCTCTGCCATCTAATATAAGTTGTCACTGTCAAATTATTAAAACTTATGCACCATCGTAGCAATGGATGTTGCTTTTTTCGTGTCTATTTGAAAACTACACAATATCACGTGGGACACGGAATCAGCGTCAAATTAGTTTGATTGGACCATTACCGTGAAGCGTTCGTGTAACTTGCGATCTTTTACAAATCTGACCACGACAGAAATGTTTTCCACGTTATTTTTTAAAAATCAGTATCACCCAATGCAAGGCATTAAAGCCACTAAGACACAAGGGGCTTTCAGGATGTGGAAGAATTAGGAACAGAAACATTAATAATGAGCGGGGGGAAAAAAGCGTAATCAGGAGGAGAGTAGATATCGATTGAGGTTGCATTTAATTTTTTTCAGATTAAGGTAGACTGGAGAGCATGGAAGTGGAAGGGAGCTCCACAAGCGAGAAAAGAAACTGTTAGCATACAACTTACAGCTAATATTTCTGTCCCGTTTTCCATCAGTTTTAATTATCAGGGCTGTTCATGTCAGTTACAATGTTAATCGCAACTAATTCTCTTATGAAGGTAATGGCTTCATTTTGAACTTTCGCTGACTTATATAGCATTAAAAAAAATGGTCGTCTTATGCAGGAAGTGTTCGAGGTTAGCAGGTCAAATTTAACAGTTGAAGAATTAAATAGTTTCTCTGGGTTCATATTCCAGCAGAAGCTGTTAAATCTACAACTGGTGAGTTTAGCTGTGTTGAATTTCATGTTTTAGATGTATTTGGTGCTATTCGTCCTAGAGTTTATTTTACTAATTTCCTATGTATTTGGGTAAATTTACTTTTTAATGCCCAATCGCCCGCTATGTTATGTCTATGGGTTAAGTTTAGGGTTAGGTGCTAAGGTTAGGAGTAGGGTCAGGGTTCTTTCTGTGTAGAAAAGGGGGAAAATTTAAAAAAAACATTAAATAATACAATAAACCGGGTTAAGTTTAGGGTTAGGTGTTAAGGTTAGGAGTAGAGTCAGGGTTGTTTCTGTGTAGAAAAGGGGACAAATTAAAATAAATAAATAAATAATACAATAAACTGGGTTATGTTTAGGGTTAGGTGTTAAGGTTAGGAGTAGAGTCAGAGTTCTTTCTGTGTAGAAAAGGGGACAAATAAAAAAAACATTAAATAATACAATAAACCGGGTTAAGTTTAGGGTTAGGTGTTAGGGATAGGAGTAGGATTAGGGTTCTTTCTATGTAGAAAAGGGGACACATTTTTTTTTAATTATATAATACAATCAACCCTTATTTCGTTCCTACTTTACCAAGTTTGCGCATTAATTATTGTTTGTTTTATTTTCAATTTTAAAATATAAAAAATGCTTTATTGTATTATTTAATTTGTCATTGCTATGCAATACACACAAAAAAAAGGTTTTATTGTATTATTTAATTTGTTTTTGTTTAAAGTTTTCTGTTATAAATAAAACTACACTTAATAAAAAAAATTGCTTTACGATAATGCGTAGAGATTTCAAAAAGAGATATAGCTGTAAAAGAAGTAAATAGGCCCAAATTTATCGTTACGCCACCGGGTGTACCCCGCATTGAAATAGTGAACGTTATGGCAGTAAGGGCGGACGAATGACTAACAAGAAGTCCGATTTTTCTTGTCAATAACTCTGAAACTGTAGGTTTCTTCATAATTTAATTGTTAATTCTAGTTCAGCAAATACATTTACACGGAATTAGGGCGATTTGGGAAAAATTAAAGAGATATTTAGCGCGCGGGCGTTAAAAAGCAAATTTGCCAAAATATTTGTTTGTCTTTTTGTCTGTTTTAGTTTTTCTACTAAAAAGGGTGGAAAATACATGAATGGAAATGAAAAAAAAATCTTTATCTTAACCAAAAGAAGAACTCGAAGTTAGCACGTCAAAGCTTTCTTAGTCAAAGACTTGAATAGTTTCTAGATTCCAGTAGAGTCGAGCTGAGCCGAAATGCCTGTTTTTGAGTCATTTTCGCCGTTCTTAGGCTAACAGAAAAGAAATATTATAAAAACTGCCACGAGGTGTGTGCGTAAGTAGACAAATTTAGAACAAATTGATTTGGGGTTTTTATTATCAAAATCAGAGATAGTCGATAAATAAAAACGACTATCTATATTTCTGAGATGAGGTATTATCCACATTATTTACATTATTCGGACTATTGTCTTCATCTTTGTTGCCATAAGGACACATGGCACAGTGGATAAAAGCGTTGGTTAGATCCAGTGACAGGACCCAAAGAGTTGTGAGTTCAATACCTGGTTAAGGCAGTGGAGAACTTGGATAGGTGAATTAACAGGAGATAACTGATAACTGACATCCATCAGACATGGCATGTGGAACTAGAACAGTCTACCCAGCAAGTGAAGTAAAGGGTTCAGTTCGACATTCCAACCACCTGAAGAAGGCCGGAGCGTACAGTGGCCGAAACGTTGTGATAAATATGGCAACAAAGATGAGGACAATAGTCCGATTAATGTAAATCGTGTAAAGAGGACAAGGAAGATTTGATTCATTTTTAACGGTATTAAATCTTCCTTATCTGTCGTATTTAATGAAAGATATATGTATGCAAATTTTAACAAACTAATTAGAAAATTAATTAATAATAAAGAGATGGTCAAAATTGATTGAATACCACCCTAAAATGCCGAAACTTTATTGTCTACCTAAGATACATAAATTAAACATTCCTACAACAACCTTGGAAGGACTCCCCACTGATAAGCCAAATCTATAGCAAAGCTTTAAACTCCCTTCTTGAAACAGTTACTCCCCCCCCCATATATTAAAAATTCCAGTGACCATCTCAACAGTTTAAAAGACAAATAAGAAAGATGATTCCATGGCAAGTTCTGGTATTAAATGCTTATACACTGATGTATCAGTATCTGTCTATATTTCTGAGATGAGATATAGTGTACGCTATTTACATTATTCGGACTATTGTCCTCATCTTTGTCTCCATGTTTATCACAACGTTTCGGCCCAGAAATTCATACACAGATGTCCTCAAGGACACATGGCACAGTGGAAAAAGGCGTTAGTTAGCTCCAGTGACAGGACCCAAAGAGTGTGAGTTCAATACCTGGTTAAGGCGGTGGATAAATTTCAGGGGGAAATTAACAGAAGATAACAGACATCCACTAGACATGGCACGTGGAACTAGAATAGTCTACGCCAGGGAGCGAAATAAAGGGTTCAGTTCGACATTCCAACGTACAACGGCCGAAACGTTGTGATAAACATGGCGACAAAGATGAAGACAATAGTCCGAATAATGTAAATAGTGTACTAGTGTATCAGTTAAGAAATTCTTTACTCTTCCAAAGAAACATTCGATATAATCCAAAATTGATTTCCCTATCTGATAGATAAAATGATGATAATGACAATGATTTGCAATGTTATTTCACTATTATTAATTATTTTTAAAATACAGAAATCTGGGATACATAAATACATTTTAAAAGATGGAAAAATATATTTAAGCATAATTAGAAAAAAAGCTTTTTTTAGTGAATAACAGTTGTTAGGTTCAAATATTATTACATTAAAAATATGGACACAAAGAAAACACGATTTAAATAAAGCACATCAAAGACTTTATGTCCGTCACACTGATTGCTTGCTTCCATGCTTCCTGTGAAATATAAAGTAATCCGCTTTTTCTTTTCTTTTAATTACCTATGGGGTTAAAGGTTTTCAGAAATATCTATGTTCTTTGGAAAAATTTTATAACTTAAAACTTTCAAATTACCATTCCATCGCTAAAAACAAAACCTAATTCGAAATGCTTGCTTTCTCTTTGTATATTGGAGTAGTGGACAGCGGCTCGGATTGAGAAATCGGCGACCCAAGTTCGAATTCCAGTCGAATCCATTACATCACGTACTTAATACCATTGGGGAAGGTATTAATTAATTAATCCTCTTCTTCTCCCTCTAGCTGTGGTTAAATGTTTGGATGGCAACAGGTCTAGGAGAAGGACAACTCTGAATTCAAAACCTGCGGAGAGTTATTCGGGACCGTATTCAGCCCTTCAAAAAGTGTGGTTGGTTCTGCACGAAAACTTCACCATCATAATGACATCATATGTCTGGGCTGTCGGTTCCTAGGAACTGAGCTGTTTGACCCTCATACGTCGAATATGACGGGAGAGTCTACTATATATATATATTTAAATAAATTGTTGGAGGTACAAAACCGTAATATTGCAAGGAAAACGTAAAAATTTATTTCTCATAGGCATTATGAAAAATAAAAAACAAGAGATGAAAACACAAACAAGACAGACCAGCCGGTTTCGTTCCCAAGCTCATCAGGGTCGACTGGGAACATAATAATTTATTTCAAATTACTTTTACTCACACAAACACCCTACATACAATTAAAACATTAAAAATGAAATGAATAATTTGTATGAGGGAAGACAAAAAAAAAAACAAATTCGTGCAGCGAAAAAAAACAAATTCGTGCAGCGAAAAAAAACAAAAACAAAAAAAACAGGAATGTAGGGGAGGCTATGCGCAAGGATCCTCTTCCTCCCCATCATGTTTCCTCGGTGATCTATTCATTCAATTGTGGTTGTGGTAGCAACTACATAGGAAGAACGATCCAGCGTTTGGATTGTAGGATTAGGCAGCATGTCCCATTACGAGTTCTTAATCCGGATGCCCTTAAGAGCCAGTTGGTGAATACTTCCGGGTCAGCTATTACTGAACATCTCATAAATAGCAGGGATTGTGCAATAAAGTTTAGTTCGAACTGGTTCACTGTTCTGGCTAGTTGGCACTCTCCTTTTCATTTACGGTCACTGGAGTCTATGTACATACGGTCCAGGGAACCGTCTCTTTGTAAGCAAAGAGACTGTCTCCTTGGACTACACGTTATTACACTCTAGTGTTCGTCAATCTTACATTTCCCCCCTCCCTCCTTTTTCCTCCTCTTCTTCCTCCCCTACATTACTGTTTTTTTTTTTTTTTTTTTTTTTTTTTGTCTTCCCTCATACAAATTAATCATTTTTTAATGTTTTAATTGTATGTAGGGTGTTTGTGTGAGTAAAAGTAATTTGAAATAAATTATTATTATGTCGACCCTGATGAGCTTGGTCTGTCTTGTCTGTGTTTTCATCTCTTATTTTTTATTTTTCATAATGCCTATAGGGAATAAATTTTACGTTTTCCTTGCAATATTACGGTTTTGTACCTCCAACAATTTATTTAAATATATATATATAGTAGACTCTCCCGTCATATTCGACGTATGAGGGTCAAACAGCTCAGTTCCTAGGAACCGACAGCCCAGACATATGATTTCATTATGATGGTGAAGTTTTCGTGCAGAACCAACCACACTTTTTGAAGGGCTGAATACGGTCCCCGAACAACTCTCCACAGGTTTTGAATTCAGAGTTGTCCTTCTCCTAGACCTGTTGCCATCCAAACATTTAACCACAGCTAGAGGGAGAAGAAGAGGATTAATTAATTAATACCTTCCCCAATGGTATTAAGTACGTGATGTAATGGATTCGACTGGAATTCGAACTCGGGTCGCCGATTTCTCAATCCGAGCCGCTGTCCACTACTCCAATATACAAAGAGAAAGTAAGCATTTCGAATTAGTTTTTTTTAACGATGGAATGGTAATTTGAAAGTTTTAAGTTATAAAATTTTCCAAAGAACATAGATATTTCTGAAAAGCTTTAACCCCATAGGTAATTAAAAGAAAAAGGAAGAAAGCGGATTACTTTATATTTCACAGGAAGCATGGAAGCAAGTATATTTTTAATGTAATAATATTTGAACCTAACAATTTTACGTTTTCCTTGCAATATATATATATATATATATATATATATATATATATATATATATATATATATATATATATATATATGAACGATAAAAAATATTAAAAATTAAAATTTTCAGACACACTGGGTTGAATATCAAGATTTTTTGTTTTATTATTTCAATTAGGTTCCTCGACTAGTTTCGGCCGGCATGGCCATCATCAGGAGAAAAAAAAGTTATTCTGCTTGTTAGTAGCAGTGAACTACAGAAGTGAATGACTGTTTATAAAGAAAATTAACTTTATTTATACTTTTCATTTGTTTCTTATCGTTAATTTTGGTCAAATCCTTGTGTTGATCAAACGGCCTCTTTCGAGTTGTTTTTAAGATAGAAGCTGGGGAGACTCATGAGTCGCAGAATTATCTTCTTGGTCATTTTAAGAGTTTTATTGGTTGATTGGGAGGATCCTTGTTGAAAACACAACTATACTTAAACAATAAACAAAAACTAAAAATCTTGGAGCGATATACATAAAACAGTTGAAACCTAACCTGAACAAAATAAACTATGAAATCTCCACAAATATTCTTAAATGCCTATAATTGATAACAGAAGCCATTGGTTTATACCAACGGCTTCACATACTTAATATTTCCCGTTTTCACTCTCGCATGGTCATGTGTGACGTCACGAGCTGCGGTGCGATTTTCGTTTCTGCGTCTCGTATACACGAATTTGTCGTTGCTTGGAAATCTTTCACGAAACAAAAACAGACTATCATTATTGTTTTGTCCGTGTATTGTTTAATATATTGAAATGTAATTGTCATCTTTGATAATGGCTTATGTAAGCCGAAAGCTCAGATAGGACTTTAAAAAAAAATATGTATCAATATGGTGATTTTCTTTCATCTTTCAATGATAATGTTATTAAGCTTATCAGACAATATGAAAGGAATTTACTTAAAATAAATAAACAAAACTTGTCTATATTATTTAATGAAACATGCATCAATATATAGATAGATAGATAGATAGATAGATAGATAGATAGATATTAATAATATATGCCGATTTGCCTTATATTTTTTCCTCTCGGATGCTACCTGAATTTTACCAAAATAAAATACTAATTTATTTATTGCATGAATGATTCATTGTAATAAAGATATATATATATATATATACATATATATATGCAGAAATATAGTCTTAAAGTGTGCTATATTTATGGGGTAAAGTGCTCAATATCAGAGATAGAGCGTGTGTAAATATAAAAGTGGACATGGAAGTCAGCACTTAGAGGCGACAGTCTGTTTCATGCTAGGGCAATCGTCAGGCGATACATATATATATATATATATATATATATATATATATATATGCTGAGTTGCCTTATATTTCAATTTCACTCACAAGGCTTGAGTCAAACAGTGGTATGGTTTTCAGGCACTTTCTAAAGGTGCCGCACGCTCGGCCACTCCTTCCTGCAAATCGGCCATGGTGAGATTCGAACCCGGGTCTCATGGTCAAAATGCGAACGTTCTATATATATATATATATATATATATATATATATATATATATATATATATATATATATATATATATATATATATATATATAGTACCACGCCATAATAAAATAAGGTTAGGGACTATAATTTAATATTTATCGATTAAAATTGAATAAAATATATATGACCTAAAGCCCCATTCGACCGATACTTAGCCAGAAGTCAATCGTCGGTATGAAAATATTACCGAAGGTCGGATTTTTTAAAATAGAATCTTGAAATTGGAGAGAAAAGTAGAGGGTGAAAATTATTACTGCCATCCATTTTGCGCCAATGACAACCCAAACAGATCTAAATTGTGTTTGAGCTCCTTCTGTCTACACATAGTCGGGCGCTGTGTATTAATCACAACAGCTTCTAAGATATTCAGATGGTATTTTGTCCGGACTCCCTGCAGAACAGAGAACTCATTATTTATTATTGTTAAAAATACAATAATTGTGGCACAAGGCCAAAAGGTTGAAATATAGCGAGGCTGGTGAATATTAACTATACTATTACTAATCAGATTCACGGCCCATCCATACATTACAATTTACTCATTCACCACAAGTCATCCTTCAC
The DNA here is from genome assembly GCA_964036315.1 of Acanthosepion esculentum. Taxonomy (NCBI): domain Eukaryota; kingdom Metazoa; phylum Mollusca; class Cephalopoda; order Sepiida; family Sepiidae; genus Acanthosepion; species Acanthosepion esculentum. Next base: position 61,048,169 of record OZ038512.1, read on the forward strand.
CATTAGATCCTACAGATACCAGAATACCCCATATTTACAGGAAACCTACAAAAACGTAAATGACATAAAGATCTCTTATATGAAAATATCCATAGAAAAATATATATAAAAATATAATTATGTTATGAAATGAGAGGGAAGGGATGAATCGTAAAAACAAACTAGAGTATAACAAAACACAAACTAAAAATAACAAATGTTAGTAGGACCCGTCCACCTCTCAAAAATAAGAGTGGCCGCTGTATTATGTCTTCAGACAGAATCAAGAAGCTCACTCACTAACGGAGAGGGAAGGATAAAATAAATCCCGGCATGGGAAAATCAAAAACTGGCCCATTTGAGATGAAAAAGGAGACAAAAAAAACTGGGGAGGTTGGGAATCTCGACTTGGATCATAACAAAAGAGGAAGCCGGGAACAGGCCGGGAACGACACTTACATTAACTAGGTACACAAAGAGAATCTATTTTAACCAGGGGAGGGTTCCACAGGAAACCGCCCCGTAGTGACCAAGAGGACTTAAAAAAGAAAATGAAGGTTAGCCCCGTCACCTGGACCAAGCTCCTTACTTTCACCCACCTTTTGTTGAAATCTGCCGATAACAAACGCTATCAATTCTGATCTTCATCTTGAGCTGATGCTCAAAGAATCTGATCAGATCCTGATGAGAATAGCGTTCGTATCGCAAGTTTCCCTCCATCCGTATCATCGAAATCATTTTTGCCACATATATATACACCCACACACATACCCACACATATATACATACATACACACACAGACATACACACACACACATACATACATACACACACAGACATAGACACACACACACATACATACATACACAGACATACACACACACACATATTAATTCAGTCGGGTTTCGATCCTAGCTAGAGGCAAACGGGCGTCTATCCACACTGATGAGCTGTGAAACAGCGAAACAGTCTGTCTGTGGATGACAAAAATATTAGCTCCTGAAATATTAATTTCGGTTGAGCCCTCTGCTTTGAGGTGTGAATTTGTAAACAGTGACTATTTAAGCTAATACTGCATGACTCTTCGACAGAATTGAGTCACTGTCAGTCACTGTATGTTTATCTGAATCTTAAAATAAACACGCTAAAATTTACCTTCATCCCGTACCGTACTCTGACGGTTTAGTGGGAGAAGTTCGGACTGACGCAAATTCAGTCGGGTTTCGATCCTAGCTAGAGGCAAGCGGACGTCTAGCCACACTGATGAGCTGTGAAACTGCGAATCAGTCTGTCTGTGGATGACAAAAAAAAAAAAATATATATATATATATATACAAACACTTCCTATGTTGTGTAGGGTAGGGTTCGTGTGTGCTTGTGAGTAGTCTATTTGTTTTTTGCCAGTATGTGTGTATATATATTCGTTCTCTATAGATAGTGTATACTGTGTGTGTATGTATATGACTGGTCCGATCAGTGGCTGTTATGTGTGTATGTTGTGGGTTGTTGTGGGAGAGGCGTTATCATCTATTTAGTGCTGGTTTAAATTTATTTATGAAGTTTTTTTTATTATTTGTAGGTAAGAATAATTGTCTGTTTGGTATATTGACATAATTTGAAATTTACCCTGATTACATTTATAGATGTGTTGTGATAAAAAGAGTTTTCTGTTGTCTGGTAAATTGATGTTGCTTTTGTGAAGGGAAACTCTGTTGTTTAGTGCTTGGCTGATACCTATATATGATTTCTTGCACTTTGTGCATTTGAGTGCATAAATCACAATTTGGAGTTGCAATTTAAATTTTTATTTATTATGAATGTCGTTTTGGAGTTTTCAGAAGTGTAGGAGTTTCCTTCTATAATGGTATCACGAACCCCACATCTTTTTTGTTGCATTTTGTGATCCCCTGTATTGTGTGTTGGTTAAATTTGGATGAGGTTAATATGTGTTTCAGGTATTTAGATTGACATTTACTTTTAATTATTTTGGTTGTGTTTAGTATATTTTTCAGTTTGCCATTCTTGTTAAGTAAGTTTAGATTTTTTGTAATTTCTGTAAATAGTTCTGGATTGTTCTTCTTGTATGTTGAGACATTTGCTAGAGTTTGTTCGACGTTATCTTTCTTTGGATTTCGTTATTGATCTAAAGGATTTTTTTGCGTGTTCAAAACCTTTGTCTATTAGTGTTGTGGGGTAGACTCGATTTTTTAGAGTTCTACGTAGTTCTTCTAGGCGGGTTTTTCGGGGGTGTTTGTCAGTCACTATAGTACAAACCGTACGTGCTAGAGAATAGGGCGTGGATTTCAGGCAGCTTTTTGGGTGACGGCCCTTGAAATGAAGATATTGTTGAGTGTCTGTAGTTTTATGGTAGATATCTGTGATTATATGGTTGTTTCTATTTCTAATGTTTAAAAAGTATATCTATATTTATATATATGTATGTATATACATGTATGTATATATATATATACATGTATATATATATGTATATACATGTATATATATATATATATACATGTATATATATATATACATGTATATATACATGTATATATATGTAGATACACACATATATATATATATATATATATATATATATATATATATATATATATATATATATGATTATATTTTTAAATCTAGAATTTGAACCCGCCTCGCCGATTTTCAATTATCTACTCAACCCAGGAATCCCTAAAGTTTATTCATCAAGATGTAGGCCCCGTGACGCATCTCATCTTCTTGACGCTCTGAGTGGCATGGAAATATATTCTGAAACTGTCGTAGCGTGCACTGTTGTAATCACGAAGCCACAGAAAGGCAGGTCTATTTTATTACATGGGCCAGCAGGTGGGTCAGATCCCGGAACAAAGAGCAGCGCATCGAGGTTGTAAAATTATTAATCTGGAATAAACTCAAGGAAATAAGAGATTGCCAACTTGCTCGAACTGAAAAATTGGTGAGATGAAACATCCTACTATAAACTTGAAGAATCTCAACTTGCCAGTACAAATAACGCTAGCCAAGAAGATTTAACTTTATTCTGGCGACTTAGTTTCTCAAGATTTTTTTTAGTCGTAAGTATTCGTTCTTTTACTCTCTAAGAAAAAATTAGATTAATTTTCTCATGTATGCTGCTTAAATGTTGAAATTTTAAATAGCGTTAGTTTTAAGCCAAAATTCTAAACTATAACTATAACGTATGTTCATCGTGTTTTATAGCCAATATAATATCAAAATTTTACCAAAGATATTTAGCATTGGGCGACTATGAGTTAAGGAACAGTACTGATGCTCAGAATGACATCAGAAAGACAAATGCAAAACGATGTCTGCCTATGTTTTATAGATTATGTAAAAACATTACATAAAGTACGTGACAAAGAACCGTCGGAAATCCGAGGTGAGTTTTATTTATTTTTATCTCTTTTAACTCCAAAATATTTATTAATTTTTTCTGCTAATGTAACGAACCTGACCGAAATTCGAACTCGGTTCTCAACGAGATCAAACCGCCTGCACGTGGATAGAAAATGAATTCAGTAAATATACAAAAAATAGAAAGGGGCGTAAGACAAGGATGCATCTTCTCGTCGGACTTATTCAACCTTTACAGTGAGGTGATTCTGTGAGAATTAGGAGTTCTACCGGGATTCGTTATTGGCGGCTAATATCTTAACAAAATTACATATGTAGATGACACCGTGTTGATAGCGGACATAGAAAGAAAACTACAGGAACTCCTACAGATGGTAGTAAAGGAAAGCGAGAAGAAAGGACTAACTATCAATTGTAAGAAGACAGAATGTATGGTTGTTAGCAAAAGGGAAGGCCTAAGATGTGAACTATGAATTGGAGATACCAAAATCAAGCAATCACATTGGAATTACCCAGAAGTTCTACTATGAGAAATCCACCTGCATCAGGTTAGAAAATGAATTCAATAAATATTCAAAAATAGAAATGGGCATAAGACAAGGATGTGTCTTCTCTCCGGACTTAATCAACCATTACAGTGAAGCACACTTGAGAGAATTAGAAGTCCTACCAGGATTCATTATTGGCGGCCACAATCTTGACATTAAATATGCAAATGACACAATGTTCATAGCAGATAGAGAAAGGAAACTACAGGAACTCCTACAGATTGTAGTAAAGGAAAAAGAGAAGAAAGGACTAAACATCAATTTTAAGAAGACAGAATTTATGGTTGTCAGCAAAAGGGACAACCCAACACGCAAATTACAAATTGGAGATACCAAAATTAAACAAGTGCAAACATTTAAATACCTTGGAAGTATTTTATCAGAGGATGGAAAATGCAACACTGAAATCTAAAGGCGCATTGGGATAGCGAAAGATGCCTTCTAAAAGTTAATCAAAGTATTAACAAACAGGAAAATTTCATTGGAAACAAAGGAAAGAGTTAACTGTTATGCAATATCAGTACTCTTATATGGCAGTTAATGCTAAACCATCTCATCACAGATGCAAAAGAGACTTGAGGCAACAGAAATGTGGTGCTACAGAAGGATGCTGAGAATACCATGGATTGAACACATGAGCAACAATGAAGTTTTAGAGAAACACTGAAGCACTAGAATTAGAAGTCCTACCAGGATTCCTTATTGGCGACCACAATCTTAACAATATAAGATATGCAGATGACACAATGTTCATAGCAGACACAGAAAGGAAAGTACAGGAACTCCTACGGACGAGAAGTAAGGACTAAACATCAATTATAAGAAGACAGAATGTATGGTTGTCAGCAAATGGGACAGCCCAACATGCAAATTACAAATTGGAGATACCAAAATTAATACAAAAATTTTCAGAGTATTTATGCGTAAGTGAATATAAGGAACCCAATTGGAATTGGAACTCGCCTCTCCGATTAACAATTTCGAGCCATTATCCATTACACCACCCGCACATCCAAACTGACAGCACCTGGTAATCCCAAGCGGTCACCCATCATGGTACTGACCAGACTCGATGTTTCTTACCTTTAGTGATCGTACGGGAATTTGTGTTCACGCACGCATTGATGGCTTTCGAAGTTTCAATTAGTTAGCTTGGGTCAGCTGGTATGTTTTTTTTTTCATGTACTTTCGAACAGTATCACACCCTGGGATCATCTCCCCAGTCAGATTTGAACAAGAAGTCAACACCTTAACAACTCCACTGTGGTGAGATTCGATACCCGAGTCCCATTGTCGGAACACTAATGCTATAACCACTTGTGTCTATATCGTTTATAATAATTAGTTTGATTCATTCATTTTTTTTACCACTTATCAATTCTTTGCAGCCAGAAAATATGAATTACTTATAAACGCCTTACTATTTAACCCATCACTGAGGGAGAAGACGTGGATTCTCATCTTTCTCAAGGGTATTTGCGCATAAATGAATATAACGCACCCGACTGGAACTGGAACTCGGTTCCCCAATTTTCAATTCCGAGCGCTTATCTATTACACCACCCGCACATCCAACCTTACAAGACCTGGCATTCCAAAGCGGTTACCCATCTAGATATTGACCAAGCTCGACATTGCTTAACTTCGGTGATTAGACGAGAACCGGTGTTTCAACTTGGTATGGCCGTAAGCCTTATAATAATGATTTTAAATCGAATTCACCCCAAGCAATGCAGTAAAGCCACTGAGACACAAGGGATTGCTGATTGCAGAAGAATTAGAAAACGGAAACATTATTAAGGAGCGAGAAAAATAGAAGAATGATCAGGAAGACACAAGATAACGATTGACGTTGATTTAGAATTTAAAGATTAAAGTTACCTGGTAAAAATGGAGCCGGAAGAGTATTTCACAAGCGAAAAGTGCAAACAAAGAAATACGAGGGTCATTCAATAAATAAGGTGAATTTTTCGTTATAAGGACTTCTAATACTGATAGAAGCTTACTCTTTTTTTATTTTTTTGTTTTTTTGTTTTACTACTTTTTCACATGGATTTAATTTCTTTTGCAGATTAAAAGAAAAATTTGAGAGTTTTGGCGATTAACAAAGATGGCCGACCAAGAAGCATGCTCCAGGATTGAACAGCGGTCAGTTATCAAGTTTTTGGTTGCTGAATGCTGCAAACCAGTTGAAATTCATAGGAGAATGTCAACTGTGTATGGTGCCACAGGTTTCAGCCAAAAAATGTCTACAAGTGGGATAAATTGTTTAAAGAAGGACGGAGCAGTATTAAGGATGAAGACAGGCCTGGGAGGCCTACAGAAGTGAGGTCTCCTGAGGTGATCGAATCAGTCAATGACCTCATTCAGTCTGACAGAAGGGTGACAATGTATGACATTGCAAGGACTTTGAGCTTATCTGTTTGGGACAAACGCAGGGGTCAACAGTCAGAAGGAGTCATCTTGCATCATAACAACGCAAGGCCTCACACAGCAGGCCAAACGGTGCAGACCATCAACGAGCTGGGCTGGGAACTGCTCCCTCATGCCCCTTACAGCCCAGACCTTGCCCCTTCAGACTTTCACCTGTTTGGTCCCTTGAAAGCGTTCACGAGAGGCACGAAATTTAAAAGTGACGATGAAGTCAAAAGTGTTGTGAGCGACTGGCTGAGACATCAGTCCAAAGATTTTTACGCTGAGGAAATACGGAAGCTTGTGCACAGATGGGAAAAGTGTGAGACAGTGCTGGGAGACTACGTTGAAAAACTTTTTAAAAAGTAAGTTTCTATCTGTATTAGAAGTCCTTATACCGAAAAATTCACCTTATTTATTGAATGACCCACGTAGTTAGCATATAATTTACGGTTACATATCGCTAATTCAACTGTAAATTGATGGGACCTCTTTGCCAATCTAATACTGCACTTAAATTTATAAAATCCAGGTACCATAGCGAAGAGTTCATCCGAACAATTACCATGAAAGTATCTATAGAAAAGGCACAGAGAACCAACTTTACGGCGGTGGGGAAAAGTAACTGTAGCCAAGATGCCTGATCAGGACCAATAATATTGCTGGTTTTTCTTTGTATTTTATCAAGGAGCTCTAGGCGAATAGCAGAAGGACCGGACCCTATGTGGCCGCAATATTCTAAGAATGGACGAATGCTAGACTCATAGATATGTAAGATAAATTGTGAAGAAAAAAATGTCTAGCACGACACAGTGAACCAACGTTCTTAGCAGTAAAACTTGCAAAGGACAACGGCCAACACTACTGAAGGTTAGCATTAGTCATATTGACGGAAGGCAGAAAGGGTTGTCTTAGATGATTAATAGAGATCAGTTTAGTTGTGGAGGCGTTAAAATTAAGAAGCCATTCGTTGCTCCATTTAACAACAGACTATGTGACATTTTTT
>OZ038512.1:61057992-61070492 GCA_964036315.1 Acanthosepion esculentum
AAAAGAGTAAATATAAATATACAGTATAATAAATAAATAATAAAAACAAGTAAAATAAATTAATCTAAATTAATACAAATAAATAAACAAACTAACATACCGATCCCGATAAATTAACTGTTAGAAAAACATGTAAAGATAATCAATCCAAATAAATGTAATAAACAAATTAAAAACTGATCCTGTTAAAATAATAGTTAGAATAAACTACAACAATCAACCCCAAAATTAAGTAAAAGCTTTAATTATCTTCCCAAACCAAAACAAAACTATTAAATAAGCGATATAAACAAATTTTAGTACGTTAATAAAACACCGATTAAAATAAAAAATAAATAAATATATAAGATAAGAAATAAAAATAAAAATAAAAAATAAATGAAAACAAGCAAAATAATTTAACCCAAATAAATAAAAAAAATAAACGACTTCCAGCAAAATAACTGCCAAATTGACTACCCACAATGCACCACTGACCTGTATATATAAATAGCCGAGAAAAAACAACACTCGTGGCCTGACGATTGCGTCTAGCATGAAACAGACTGTCGCCTCTAAGTGTTGACTTCAATGTTCACTTTTATATTTACACACGCTCTATCTCTGATATTGTGAAACTTTATCCCATAAATATAGCACACCTTAAGAGTATATTTCTTCATATATATATATATATATATATATATATATATATATATATATATATATATCTTTTACATTTGTATATATATATACACACACACACAAATGTAAAAGAACGAAATGAATATAAATGCAAACGTTCATAACATTAATTTGTAAAAAGAGGGTACAAGTTACCACAACAACAATGCAAATTTGTTTCGATGTCGAATTTAGACATCTCATCAGGTGGTTAACATTGGCGATAATAAACGATTTTATTTAAAAATATAACTTATGAAAAATCACTAATATATAAAAAAATCCATAAAAAGAAAAGAAAGAAAAAAGCAGATTAAAGTGGGAAAAAAAAGAGAATAAGAAATCAATAAAAAGAAATAGAAAGAGGAAAGAAAAGAAGAGAATAAGAAAGCATAAGAAATCAACCTACTGCAAAGAGAAGGTAAAGAAAAGAAAAAGAAGGGGAAGAATATATCCAAACTTTGCATATACAAAAGAAAAGAGAAGGAAATAAGCCATGAGAAGTTGTTGATGCCAGTTTAGCCAATGAAGACGCATTTTTTTCCTTTTCCTTGAAGACACGGGTTTGTGTAAAAAAAAAAACAACTGATCATAAAGCCTCACACTATACTCGCACATATACGTCGTCATTGGGCACCCCGAGGCGGTGTAGTGGTTAGCAAGCTTGTAGAAAAGTAGAGTAGTGAGTTCAATCCTCACTGGGTGTTCCTTACTTTCGGCCTTGTGCCGCATCTATGCTACGCTTGGAAAATCACTATACGTCGTCATTGCAATTGTCTGACAAATAAGACTGCCTATTTGCGCTTAAACTGAACAAATAAAGAATATTTTGCACGTGTACGGAAACAATGCATCGTAACCAAACGCAGAGAATTAATGTTCCTCCGAAATACGCTGACTTAAAAAAAAAAAAAGTAACATAGGATGATATTGTGGGATCTTTATTCACTCTCTTTTGAATTTTTTTTTTTTTACTGATTTTACAAGGGAGATAACTATTGAATGCTAAGTGTAAAGTACATTCCCTTACCTAATTATTTATTTCCATAGTAGTAAAAAAGAAAAGAAAGCACTGATATTCCGATAATTTAAACGATTACCTGGTTACTTATTTTAGTGCATTATTTTACTTACGAGTGTTGCCACGTGACGCGAACCGACTATTTTATTAGGATCAAAGTGTAGTATCTGTTCTCTCCGCATTTAAGATAGCAGAAGGCGCTTGGCCCCGGGGATTCCAACCCTACGGTAGCGCTTTCATTGCGCTAAGTGAGGTGGTGTCGGTCTAATATCGACCCCAGCGTGACGGTGGTCGCGGGAACTGGGTCATTTTTGCCCTGGCTAATGTGCATGCGTATGCCTCCTACTCCAAAAAAAGACCTTGTGTTACACCCTACCTTAGTGAGGAGGTCAGGTAAATAACGCATTATTTTAAACAAATTAGCCGTAAATAAACTACAGATCTTTTTTATAGTCATCTGTCAATTATGTTATGGTCATTTAAGGAGCGAAGTAATCGTTCTAAGTAACGCGGTTAATCGAAATAAGTGTTGTATAATTTGTTGCATAAAGAAATTCTGTCCCCTTTAGGCCACAGTACATTTGTATTTACTCAACCCCACCCCCTCCTCGAGGTCAGGTCGTGACACAAGATCGGTTTAATGTGGGCAGCCCGAGCGCGTACACCCGAGCTAGGAAGAAAAATTGTCCGAACCCCCGCAACCGTCGGTTGCGCTGGCCTCGGTGCGAGCACCGATCCCTCTCTCTGGTGCAGTGAGAGGGAGCGGCTTAGGGCAGCTGTTCCCCAGGGCTGGCACCTCTCAGTATAATTTTCCTCAGTTGCGACTCTGTCCTTTGACGGAGCCGCCCCTGAGCGCACTCTGCCCAAAGACAGCAACTGAGAGATGATAAATACGGTATTACAAACTACTCGAGAGCAATTTACACAATTAGGATGCAGTACATTAACACAATCTGTGAAGGAGCGAATTCAGTGACAATCTTTTATAATAATTTTATCTCGATAGTTTGTCTGTGGATATCTGAAACCGCGGGTAATACCGAACCTTTGATATACTATTTTTTTTCTATACATCCGTATCTAAAACATTGATGGATTTTATTTTTAATTCGGCATTATTTCTTATTACGCTAAACGTTATTGTTGTATAGGTAGCCATGTTTCAGTAAACATCCTGGTTATTTTTAATTTAAACAGTATCAATTACGCCTGCGCATTCGAGAAACCTAATAAAGGAAAACCGTTAGTATAAGAAAGCGATTAGAAAATTTGATTAGAAAAGGATTTGTTTTCATAGAATCTCTCAAGTGCCGTGTGCTTCAGCACAACGATAAAATGGCGGAGTGAAGGCAGATCTTCACTTGATCTACCTTTTAATTTTACTAGTCACAATCAGTGACCCATGCACACATAATGTTCCTGTCACCAAAATTCTGACTTACCAGTCGTATTACAGACGCCATTTACTCAATGAATTCGTATCTAATCCCATATGTACAATTTTGTGGAGAGGCAGGAGATAAAACCAATGACAATATTTTAGAATATTCATAAATGATTGTTTTAAACAATATAATAGTTTTTACAAAAGCTAAGTAAAACGGTTGTTCGTAAGGAAGTCCTCTCTTCAAACCTAACCGTGGCATATCAGTAATCCAGCCGAAAAAAAACGAGTGGTATTTTTATTTACTAAGCATAGCCGTTTCACTGTTGAACTAGCTAGTTGTAACCGTAAGTTCTAGTCTAATAGTTTCTTTTCTCGCACTACTCACCTGTGGAACTCCCTTTCGAATTCTTGCTTCCCTGCCAACTACAATCTTCAAAAGTTTAAATGCAACGCCAATCACCATCTTTTGTCTTCCTTAATACTGTTCTTTTATTGTCCTTTCTCCTCACTAAAGGCTTCTCATTTTCTTCAGTAACTCCATGCCTTCTAGTAGCATTTTCGCCCTGCTGTGGGGTGAATGTATTTATTTATTAAAAAATTTTTTAAAAAAAAGCTTAGACGTAGTACAAGACCGCAAGTATCAAGCGACCATTGTGAATCGAACACATTACTCAGTCGTAATTGATCAAACGAGACGAGCTTGTTAAGCATTACACCACGTCGAAGTGACCAGCCATAGCCAGCAATGTTCCTAATCCCGACACGACCGAAAAATACGTGGTCGAGGAATTAAGGGGAACGTTCAGAGTACGAAAACTGAACAAACAAAAGCTGACTCTTCAATTATTTTCCTCAGTGGAGAATTCGAAATACGGTTAAGAATAATCAGTCAGTTATGTGCCATGCATGACACACGCTTAGGCGATCATGTATCTTTCGATACATGACTGATGAGGCAGATATTTTCCAGCAGTAGGTTGCCATTTCTTTCTACGGTAGACCAGTTGCCATCCAAGGCTATAGAACCCGGTCTGTCCTACTATTTAGCCATAGCTGGGAGGGAGAAGGAATTAGCATGTCAGTCAGTTAGTTATGTGCCATGCTTGATACACGTTTAGGCGATCATGTATCTTTCGATACATGACTGAGGAGGGAGATTTTTTTCCTGCAGTAGGTTGCCATTTCTTTCTACGGTAGACCGATTGCCCTCCAAGGCTATAGAATCCAGTCTGTCCTGCTATTTACCCATAGCTGGGAGGGAGAAGAAGAGGAGTCATACCTTTCCCAAAGGTATTAACACGTCAGTCAGTCAGTTATGTACTATGTGTGATACATGCTTAGGCGATCATGTATCTTTCGATATATGACTGACGAGGCAGATTTTTCTTCCTGCAGTAGGTTGCCATTTCTTTCTGCGGTAAACCAGTTGCCATCCAAGGCGATAGAACCCGGTCTGTCCTGCTATTTACCCATAGCTGGGAGGGAGAAGAAGAGGATTCATACCTTTCCCAAGACTATTAGCACGTAAGTGAATGTAATGGATTCGATTGGAATTCGAACTCGGCTCTTCGATTCTTCAACCCTCATTATTTCTTGCATTACTCTTGCCGAATGCGACCTCGCGTTTTCATGGAGGAGAATCGCAGTTTTCATATTGCCGAGCACATGGCGCTTTTCGACCAACCTTTTATAGACACGTTGCGGCTGCTTGACGTATAAATGTCCATATAGTGTTTCACTGCGTTTTAAGAACTCTAAATGAATAATACCCCAACGACTTTACGATACACACAACGTTACCTTTCTTCCATAGAGCTGAGCTTTTGGTGTCGGTTGTGGAGATTTACCCTTGTTAATCTACTGACTTTTGCGTTGAACACTTTCACGCGTAACCTACTTTTCCTTAACTATTTAAATGAAGGCTTATTTCTCTGTTGTCAAAAGCGATTTGTCACTCCGAATATGCGACCTGCTTTGTTCTTTTCGCAAAGAACGTGCGGAATATCCGGCTTGCCGACTTTCGCTATCTTTCCTAAATGTCGACATATGGTAGATTGTAATGGGTTTAACATCTTTGCTAATTCCCGACTACTTTACGGTGGATTGTTTTCCACTAGGAGCTTCATCTCCAAAGTTCGATGAACGCCCTGGTTTGGTTTCATCTTCCAACGACATTTCTTCAGAACGAAATTTTGCAAACCAATTAATATGACGATAAACAACATCCGCGTCCTGCGTAAGACGATAAACTACGTCCGGCAGCAAGGCCTTTGATCAAGAGGTTTTGAGGAGCGTGGAACTACCTCTTAATTTCTGGTGTTCCTAGGTCCACCCTGACCGGGGTGTTAGCAGGGTCCCAGCTATGGGCAAATAGTTAACCCCCGAACTGGGGTTAAAACACTCTGAAAGTGTAAAAATAAGTTTTAATAACAGAAATACTTTTTTGTAAAAAAATTATTACCAGCAATAAATGTTTGAAGAAAAAATTATTACCAGCAATACATTATTACCAGCAATCAGTCTGTTATGTGCCATGCGTGATACACGCTTAGGCGATCATGTATCTTTCGATACATGACCAACGTGGCAGATTTTTCTTTCCGTAGTAGGTTGCCATTTCTTTCTGCGGTAGACAAATTACTATCGAAGGCTATAGAACCCGGTCTGTCCTGCTATTTACCCATCGCTGGGGGGATAAGAAGAAGAGGATTCATAACTTTCCCAAGGTAACTTTCACGTAAGTGAAAGTAATGGATTCGACTGGAATTGGAACTCGGCACGCCGATTCCTCAACCCGAGCCGCTATCAATTACTCCACTGTGCCTATTACCAGCAATACATTTTTTGAAAAAAAAAATATTACTAGCAATAAAAATTTCGTCGGCATTAAATAATCCTTTGAGGTTGATATACCGTAAAACAAAACAAACCAAAGTAATTAATATTTGTCGATTAGTTATGAAGACTTGGCTATAAACATTACATATTTTTCCCAGACGTCTCCATATAGTTATTTCCTTGCTTGAAATTCTTTCCACTTTCATTCGTATCTGAAGCTAAAAAATGTATTCTTTAATCCAGTGTGTACGCTGCCACTGTCGTGCAAAAAGTGAGTGTGCTCTACATTTATTTCACGTCGCAAGCTTATCGCTATTTCCATGGAAAATGTTCAAACGATCTATAATCCTTGGTTCCACCAGTTCAAATCTTCAGTACTAGGACCCACCATATCACGTACACAGGATAAAATCATCCTTGTTCCTTTTGTATTGCATTGGTAAGAAAAAAGATTCACTCAGTTTCTTCCCAAGAAGCATTACTTTGTGGAACAACCTCCCCGAAGAGGATGTTTTCCGTATCACTACAACCTTCATCCCTTCAAGTCTAAAGTCAACCGTTATCTATCCTACCATAATCTGCATTTACATCCACTTCTAACGTCCATACAAACTCATTTAGGAACCATTACTACCACACATGATTAATAGTTAGAATGATATATTCATTACAACTGGTTTCCCAAAACGTAAATTACGATAGATGGCGCCTCGACGATTGAAATCACCATTCTGGTGAATAATCTGTCGCCAAGTCTCTCTATGGCAGACCGTCTGAGATTTTTACCTCATTGAATAAGTTACTTCACCATATCATTATTTATTCAGTCTACCTTAGTATCTGTCTATATTTCTGAGATGAGGTTTTATGTACACTAATTACAATATTTCGGACTATTGTCCCCATCTTTTTCGCCATGTTTATCACAACTTTTCGGCCGTTGTACGCTCCCGCCTTCTTCAGGTGGTTGGAATGTCGAACTGAACCATTTATTTCGCTCGCTGGAGTAGACTGTTCTAGTTCCACGAGCCACGTCTAATGGATGTCAGTGGATAAAGGCGTTAGTTAGATCCAGTAACAGGACCCAAAGAGTGTGAGTTCAATACCTGCTTAAGGCGGTGGAGGACTTTGAGAGGGGAATTAACAGGAGATAACTGACATCCATTAGACATGGCACGTGGAACTATAACAGTCTACACCAGTGAGCGAAATAAAGTTCGACATTCCAACCACCTGAAGAAGGCCGGAGCGTACAACGGCCGAAACGTTGTGATAAACATGGCGACAAAGATGAGGACAATAATCCGAATAATGTAAATAGTGTCAGTCTAGCTCAGTCTGGCAGGAAGTAATCAATGACAGCCTTACTGTCGTAGCCATAGTTTACGAAACTTGCCACTAAACCACTGATTTTTTTTCATATTGATTGATTAAATGACTACAAGCAGTGCAAAGGAGTCATTGAAAACTCCACGTTAGAGTATAAAGAATGTACTTCGGGTTGCATACGATTTTGAATTCAGAGTTATCCATCTTTATGACTGGTTACCAAACAAGGGTGAAAACTCTGTCTAACTTACCATTTAACACATAGCTGGCGCCAAAAGAGATGGGTTCATGCCTTTCCAATGGTTTTTGCGCGAATGTAACAAAACTCGACTGGAATTTGAACTCGGCTCTCTGATTTCTCGTTTCGAACCGCTATCCATAACACCACTTGCAGATCGATTTTGGTATGTGCCGTTTTTTTTTTCATATATTCAATCATAATAAGTTATTAAATGATTGGGCGGGAATTTTTGTATATATTTTCTGACAATTAAAAAAAAATTACCTGTAATATAAAAACATGAATGAACAGTTAATATTCGGATATTGATAAATGGCAACCCTTTCCATTACACACACATCTTTGACAATGACGCCTTCTTCCATGGTGTGCCCGTTCTGGAAGCGTGTCGGCTATTCCAAGGCTCGCGTTGATCCCGAACATCTCGTGTTCATTATCGATCTCGCGTACGTGTGCGATAATGCGTCACCCCCGTGGTCCGGTGTGAAACGCTATTCTCATCAGGATCTGACTGGATTCTTAGGACATCAGCTAAGGATGAAGATTAGAACTGATAGATTTCAGCAAAAGGTGGGTGAAACTTGCGAGAGAAAGCGCGCAGCAGAATCAGGCCAGAGATAAGACAAGAGCAATGCGGGTTCTTCGTTAAATACACTGGGACAAGGAACGCGATATTTATGCTCAGAATTTTATCAGAAAGAGCAATACAAATGCGGAAGAACGTGGACCTGTGTTTTATGGACTACGCAACGGCGTTCGACAAAGTACGCCACAAAGATCTGCTCGAGCTGCTCAGTGACCTTGACATATTCGGGAAAGACATTTTGGTAATAATCAAAAATCCTTACTGGCAGCAAACTGCTTTTATGACTGAAAAAAAATGAGTTCATAAGATATACAAGCATAAAAAGGGGTGTAAGGCAATGATGTGTCTTCTCGCCAGACTTATTCAACCTATACAGCGAGGCAATTCTGAGAGAACTGGAAATCCTGCCAACATCATAAGATATGCAGATGACACAGTGCTGATTGCAGACACGGAAAGGAAACTACAAAACCTCCTACAGAAGGAGAGCGAGAAGAAGGGACTGGGCAAAGACAGAATGCATGGCCATCAGCAAAAAGATGAGTCCAAAATGCAATTTACACATTGGGGGCACTAAACTCAAGCAGGTACAGAAATTTAAATATCTGAAAAGTGTTCTGACAGAGGACGGAAAGTGCGACAATGAGATCCGAAGACGTATTGGGATGGCCAAAGACGCATTCCAAAAGCTAAGCAGATATTACGAGACAGAAAAGTTTCGTTGGAAACAAAGAAAAGAGTACTGAACTGCTACGTGATATTTATCCTTCTGTATGGCAGCGAATGCTGGACAATCTCCTCAATGATGAAGAGACTTGAAGCAACAAAAGTGTGGTTCTACAGAAGGATTCTAAGGATACCATGGGCCGAATATGTGAGCAACAAGATTTTGAAGAGAATGGAAACAAAGAGGAAGCTTATGCTTAACATCAGGAAGAGGCAGCTGAAATTTCTTGGACACGTAACGAGAAAAGAAGGCTTGGGAAATCTGATACTCACAGGACGGACAGAGGGAAAGGGGGACAAGGGAAAGCATCGCGTGACATACTTAATGGGTTTGAGCAAGTGGATGGCAGAACAGGGTCTGGGAGAAATAACAAAAAGACAAAACTTATTAAGAGCTACAGTGGACAGGAGGCGGTGGAGGTCTATGATCGCCTACGTCATGAATGGATTCGGTACATAAAAGAAGAAAGTCACAACGGGGCGGATTTCTGATGGCCCCCAACAGTTAAGTTGCCTCCCCCCCATGGTTAAGTTGGTTTTATTTTGTTCACCTAGATAATCTGAGTGGCTGTCGTTTCTGGCTTTTATTTTGTTCTAGTCCTTGTCAAGATTCCCAGTCTCCCCGGGGATTTTTTTGGGGGGGGAGGTTCATCCTTGCTTTTTATCTTGACTGGACAAGCCTCATATATTTCACCATCCCAATTTGATTTGCCCCCCCCCCCCCGCTACGAACGAGCAAACTTCTTGTTTCTGCTTATCCGCAGAATACAGCAGTACCTCTTAGTTTTGAGGTTTGGTTGGTTGATTTTGTTCAGCGGCATATCAACACCTCTATGGGTTATTTAATGCCAAAATCTAAATTTTTTGATTGGTTTGATTTGGTTTGGTTCCTTATTTTTGCGGGTTCAATGGGTCAGATTAACACAATGTCTGCTTTCGTTTGAATGTTCCGTTTTCTTTTATTTTATTGGGTTCATGCCTGCTTTCATTTCATGGTAAAATTTTTACACATATACATTTAAAGGGAAAAACACATTTATACATATGAACAAATTCTTAAACATCATTTTTGTAGGATCCTTGTTAATATGGGGTATTTTGATATAGTGATTTTCCAAGCGTAGCTTAGATGTGGCACAAGGCCGAAATTATGGGGCACCCGGTGATGATCGAACTCACTACTCAGTCGTAATTGTCGGGGGTATTGTGGTATATGTTGGATTCAATGGAGAAGGGCGGGGTTTTGTGGTGAGTGAAGAAATTGTTAAAGTCGCGAATCGGATTATCTAGTTGTAGGATTGTTAGATTATTTATTCTGTATACATACAAAATTGTGGCACAAGGCCAAAGGGGGAAATAGAGAGGGGACAGTCTTCATTAGCTATCCTAGTCCTAGTTAATCAAACTCATGACCCATTCATTCAATACAATTTACTCATTCAGCACAAGAACTTATCCATCACCACTCAATCCTATAGAGACCACAATACCGCACATTCATACGAGGCGTAAAAAACACCCCATGCCATAAACATTTGATGAAAGTTCAAAATATATAAAAATTTCATAAATCATGAAATGATGGGGAGGGGATGAACCCAAAGGTGTAGGATAGTTAATGTTAACCAACCCTCCTATTTCGACTGTCACATTAGCATGTAAAAAATAAACATCTTTGACGATGTGGTCCATTTTTCCACGTATTTTATTTGTTGTTTATATGAAAATAAATACCTTTTTTTTTGTAATGGTATAAACTAACCTTTCTTAAGTTAAAATTCAAAGTTATTGCATACTATACCTACCGATATAAAAGAAATCCTCCAGTTCACCGAAAGATGAAGTATTTTTTTTTTGTTTACAATAATGCTAACACCGGAAAGAGTTCGGCCAATTAAGGTGGATTTTCAATGTAACCTTTCGGGTGTTACGTGCGATTCAACCTGCACCGAACCTTGCTCGTCTTTTCAAGAGTTTCACCTGTCTCCATCCCACACCGTTCGCATCTACTACCATAAAACAGACTTCGGTATCTTTTATGTCTTTACGTCTTGCGACGAAGCAGTCTGGTCAAAGTCTGATACCACGTGGTACAATTTCTCTCTACTTGATGATTCCTCAAATACGCCTCTTTTGGAAGTAGAGCTCAACGGCCTTCTGTTCGATTATGCAGAGAGTGGAGATGGACGAGGACTACAGCTGCTGATTGGTGGCCAACATTACATAGAAAGCGCGAAAGACCCGAAAGGACGCAAAAGGCTTCGTTTTGGTGCGATCTACAATCCTCCTCCATCTTGTTCCCTTCCCGGCGAACAGACTAATAAGCACCTAGGAAATCACTTTGATAACGTGGCCATGGTCTTTCTGTCGACAATTGTTCTCTTTCACCTCCTCAACACCAGACACCTACATACTAAACATGTGGACAAATATTACGAAATTATCTACGTGACAATGATTCAGTGTCTAACCGGTATACTCTTCCAGTGTGTGCACTGTATAGCGTTTCCGCGTCTCTCCTACCGAAGAATCCACGAATTTGTCATGGATTTTGTAACCTTTTTCTTCTTGGCCTCTGCCGGCCTGGCTATATACTTCACGGCTGTCCTGCCTTATATCGACTGGGTGGTTTTAATATTACAGCAAATGTCCTTCTGGGTGTGTATAAAGATATGTGTGGAACGTAAACTGGCTCTTCTTAACTGACTCCTTTTTAGGGGGGTAGGAAGAATTGCGTATTTGTTGAACTTGTTTAAAATACGAAGGCTGTATTCGCTCTTGAAATAAAAGCGGTTTTAATATTTTGTTTGTGCACTCCAGAATTTGAATTTTTAATCTAATCTCTGTTCCGAATCCATCTCCTGTTTCTGTTGAGAAGCGTTATTTTAGTGTAATTATGAAAATTATTTTCTATTCTGTATAAAATCCTGAAAGTTTCGGTTTCAAAATTCTTTTGCTTTCTTGGGGGGGGACTGTTTTTGTGGGGAAAATACATTTGATTTGGAAATTCTTTCAAAAATCAGATTGTCGGCTTCTAATAAAACTTTCAGAACTTATTCCGAACTTAAATTATTTCTTAAACATTTCTTTCCGAGAAAATCATTGGAAAATATTTTTTTAATCTGCCCCCACCCAACTCCACCATCGCATTTAATTTTTGACTAATATTTCTTTCATCCTTATTTTAGTCCCTTTTCACTGCACCTACTCAGATTAGTAAACAAGTAGTAATCTTACCTAGAACTTTTCAATTCATTATTTTTTCCTTGTTTTATGTGAAACATTAATATTTGACGAATTCAATTCTATCTTAATTTTAGTTCTTTTCATCGCAACTATTTAATGTATAGTGTGACTCCCTGAATCTTTTGTGAATTTTTTTTACATCTCTCTCTCTCTATATATATATATATATATATATATATATATATAATCGTGTATAAGTGGACCCCGGATTCTGAGCAACCGAAGTCAAATATTGTATTTGTGGACATTATCCTGGACAAATAAATGCTATACATTCTCGTTTTTTTTATTATTATATATAAAATAGCGAGAACAACTTACCGTCAAATATCTAATAGAAAGATTTAGATACCGTAATTTTGTTTTCGTTCACGTCTGACTTGTGGAGTAAATCCCACTTCCGTTACATTTTTTTTAACAAAAAACTAGAGGTAATTACTAAGTCTATAAATAGGCAGTGATA
>OZ038512.1:61077992-61107992 GCA_964036315.1 Acanthosepion esculentum
TCCGCAAAATGATTATCCAGAGGTTTTTTGTTTTTTTATAAACCGCCCAGCTTCATCCGGGTGTATATTTTTACATCAAATTGGGCCCCCTTTCTTTTTGGCAAACTTTTGCACATCAAATTTTATTAATGTTCTTATAAACCGTCTGGCTTCATTTGGGCGGTTTCCTTTTTAAAATCGTGTTAGTAACATTTTAATATTCTTAACTAGTTTTTCATATAATTTAATATTATTTGTTTTTATTAAAACAGTATTTATTTTGACACAATTCGAAAGTTTTCAATTATTTTTTCTCATACAATTTTAATATTATGTTTTTTATTAAAAATATTTTTTTCATAACTTTTCCCCGCAAATACTGAGAACGTCTTCCTACGGCTAAGTGTATAAGAAATTAAAAATAAACTCTAAGCCTGACTGGAACTCGTATCGTGACTTGAAGCATTGTTCATTATATCAGACTATTTATTCTGTAACATACAGAATTGTGGCACAAGGCCGGGAGAGAAAAAAAGGCGGGTGGCTGGTCTTCATTGACTATCCTAATCCTAGTTAATCAGATTCACGACCCATTCATTGATTACAATTTGCTCATACACCAAAAGAACATATCCACCTCCTCTCGATCCTGCATATTCACAGGGCGGGGGGCTGCAAAACACCCCATGAGATAGAAATCTGATGAAAGTCCAAAATGTCATTTTTTCTTCGACTTTCTTGTTTTATTTTGTTTTTTTTTACAAAAAGTTATTTATTACTATATAATATATACAATAATTGTGGCACATGGCCGAAAGGAGAAATGGGGAGAGGCTGGTCTTCGCTGACAATTCTATTCCTAGTTAATCACGATCATGACCCATTCATCCAATACAAGTGATCCATTTACAAGAACTTATTCATCACCATTCAATCTTACATATACCACATACTCACCAGGGGAACCTACAAAAATACCCCATGATATAAAAATTTCAAAATGCCTAAATACAAAAATATATAAAAATTTCATGAAGCATGAAATGAGGGGGGAGGGGAACCCCCCCCCAAAAAAAACTAAAATGTTGTAGGAGTTTCGATTAAAATTGGTTTATTTCACTCTCTGAAAATAAATCTGGCACAAGACCACGTCCAGATGTACTTTCCAAATTTAATTTCTGTTCCCTATTGTTTAATTTATGAAAGTCAAAAACTCTTGACATTATACAAGAAAAGAGAATAAATAAGTCGAACAATGCAATCATTTTGTGAAATTGCACAAAGGTAAAAATATATTCAACAATATTTACATTTTTTGGTTGAATTGCGTGCAATGTGGTTAGTTGCATAAGTAGCCTCCCATTAGCCGTGAAATATTACATGTCAAATGTTAGTGGACAGAAGTAGTTAGGAAAATTTGTGTTAGACAAAGTCTTGATAAAATGATTGAGTTGGGCGAAGGGTTTGTGCTGAGCAGATGCATGTCTGTCTCTGGAGTCTGAGTGCCGCTACTCGATATTTAGCAACCCCCACCACATGGGTCGATGTGGCACAAGGCCGGTTTAATGTGGGCTTACCGAGCCCGTAGGCTCGGGCAAAAATATGCCCATTTAGAACCCGTATAAACGGGTCAGGGACTATCTACCTCCCTTTGACGAAACTTTGCCCTGCGGCAAAACTCCGTCCGAGTTCCTCGCTGCCAAAGCAGAGAGTTCGACAGATGCCGCAAACGGTCAAAGACGCTGTTGCTACTGAGTGCCGCTACTAACTTATTTCTAGCGGGAAAAGGTTTTTATAGGAGTTCAAACAGTCCTGTATTTTGGCGGTAAAAGGAATCATACTTACCTTTGTTCTGATTGGCTGGATCAAACCAATCAGTGAATATTTAACATTTATTATATATCACATTCGTTTATTATGTATATTCTTAATTTAACGTATGTGAGTATGTGTGTGGACGTACAGTTCGACAATGTAACACAAAGATAAAATCAAAACAAATGTTAGTAGGATCCGTTCCCTCCTCAAAATTGCTCATTATATCAGAGGGGTGTTCGATTCGGTTTTTCTCTACCAATACACGCTTCCAAAAAATTAATTTTTCCTCGAAAACATAAATGACGTATGTCAAATATTTTCTTTTTGCTTTTACCAAATCTTTTTTTAGAGTACTTTAAACTGAGTTTGCGTCACATTCGGTAACTACGTGGGCTAGCTTTTAAAAACAAAAAATACATCCCTAGTTTCAACAGCGAGTGGAGAAATTTACTCCCACGTAGTTGTTCTGCAATTAAGATGTCCGAAGTTAATTGTACGACTTCACGTTTCTCCCAAACTACAAGTAAGGGTGTTTTTCGGGTGGAATTTGATCATGAGTCTGGTTCGTGTGAAGAAATTTATGACCCTTACGCTTATAGTCAACGTATCGTGTTAACACCTCTCAGCCATCTTTACGTTCACCGACTTTCCACAAAAGACGGTCTGATGTACGCGTTCAACCCTTCTGGTAACGTCCGCTGGGTTACCTTTCCAGGCGATACCTACAACTTCGTTCTCATGTCTGAAGATGACTACCCGCTGTTTAAAATAGAACTTTTAGATATCAATATCAAGTGGAAAACTGGCGAAAAACAGCTTGTCATTATCGCACAAAAATTTCAAAAAGTGACTTTTCTACGACGCGAGACCGGTCCCATCGGCATACGGTTTTCTCCTCTCCCCGATAATACTCGAGAACCAGTGTGCCCAGATAAATTGAACGTGAAACTGGCCAACCACCTAAAGAACTTTGCCGTTATAATATTATCTCTATTCAGTCTTTACCGGACTAACTTGGTCGCCTATTCTACCTGGAAGAAGTCCAACTGTACCGATTGCATATCGCTCATCTTGTCCGTGTTTATAGAATGTGTCTGCTCAATATTGTTTTACTGTCTTTATGCCGTTTACATGCCCCATCCGTTGTGGAAGGAGATCCATATCGCTATGAAAGACTCTGTTGCTGCTTTCTTTGCTGGGTTGAACGTGTTCCTTATCGGCACAGTCGCCCTTCAACCGCAAATAGATTATATTCTACTCATTTTACAACAAATAACCTTCATTGTGGTCATAGATCTCTTTCTCTCTAACTGGAAACGGTAATTCTGTGTATTTGCTATCAACGTTGCATTGCAACCCCCCCCCCACTTACTGATATATATATATATATATATATATATATATATATATATATATGACTTATTAGCCTAATATTGTTGATTTGAATTTTTCGTTTTTGAACTTCCATAAATACAAAGAATAAGCTGTCAAAATGAAAAATATTTTCACATTAGAAAATAGCATTCAACTTTACATTTCACAAATTCTTCAAACATGTCTTTAAAATAAAAACAATTAATAAAAATCTCCTTGTGAACAATATGGATTGTCAAAATTGTAATTTTTTTTTTTTTTTTTCCCCTTAAGTAGATTAGACAAAATTCGCGCACCTACCAAATTCTAAATGTTCATGTCAAAAGTGTTGAGGTTGAAATTATAAAAGAAATATATAGTAATGTAAATTAAAAATAAAGTGTACGTAATTATAAATAAATATACAGTGTGACCCGGATATAAGAGATTTTCTCTGGTCCCAAATTAGAGCCTGTGTTAATAAAACAAAATAGACCAAACCCGGATATAAGAGACTTCTTATCCGGTCCCGACAACTCTCTTATATCCGGGTTACACTGTGTAATAGTCTAGTTTTGTCTTTTACACTTTCTTTTGGGAGAAGTTGCTTTAAAAGAAAACCAGACGATTCATAAAAAAAAAAATTAAACTGTTACATTTATCAGCAAAAGTTATATTTAGAATTGGCTCCAAAAAAGAATCCGATCAAGCCGGACTTTTCAAATTTGAAAAATATATACTCTTTGTATTTATTGTTCAATCGAAAGGGGTGATCCCCACCCACGTAAATTAAAAGTTAAGGTTATTTACCTCACCTCCCCGCGAGGCAGGATGTGGCACAAGGCGGTTTTTAATGCGTGGTTAAAACCCAGACACGTGGGCTCGGGCAAAAATTCTCCGTAGACACCGTAAAAACGGGGTCGGATAGCTGTCTACCACCCCAGACGATTCTCTGCCCTTCGGCAGCTCCTCTTTTGGTTTCCTCTCAGCCGAAAGTCCTGAGAGTTCGACCAGCTCAGCTGGAGACGAATCTCCAACTAATTACCGAAGCAAACCCCAAATTTAAAGTTAAGGGCCATCTGGAGCCTCTTTGATTGTTTATATAAGACTGGCCAGCGGATAACTTCAGAAGGTAATGATATTCGACGAGAAGTTAATATTTTGAATGGAGTGAAAAGTCAGAAGACAGGAAAACATGAAGACATTGTCCTGAAGTCAGAAAAATAAGAATCTTTAGACATTGAACATTTCCGAAACAGCAAAGAACTTTTTCTCTAAAATATTCTGTTGCACACATCATTACAAAGAAAGAAATGTAAATTGTGTATATAAAATTTAATCAGTTGTTTCAAACGTGTATTTTTTATCGTAATTGTATATCGTTACCATTTGACCATTTCTTATAATTTATGTTTGTGGATATTGCATATTTTATTTGAAGCACAATCTTAAATATTCATGCATCCTTCTTAGATCCACTACAAATCCAGAAGGAAAAGCTTCTTTTGACTGAAACCTGTGAATGAGCTGGGCTGTTTCTTACAGAAGCATACGGAAACGGAACTAAAACCTGTGAAGAGAATCTTAAGTCTCAGTGACACAAATAGATGTGCCAAAGCCTCCTGTTCTTTTCGTATTTCGACTAAGTAGGGGGAACTTCTTTATATATATATATTTTTTTAATATTTTCAACGTTATTTAAAGATTTGTATTACTGGAAGAGTTCTTGGGTTGCAAAAGAAAATATCTGTCGCAGATTACTTCCACAGCGAAGAGAACAAATCACTGTAAGTTCAGACTCGAAGATCAGGGTCAAAAAGAAATGTCGAAATCTCGATCTGCATGTACTACGTCACAATACACGTAACCAGCCAGAAAAATAACTCACTCACTGACGACGGCCGCGGTGGCTAAATGTTTGTTTCTTACACTATCAAAATACTTTTATGGCGACTGACTTGTTTCTAATTTGAATATTCCGTCTGCATCATATCATGCAGGATACATGCCCTTTATCCACTGTGCCATGTGTCCTTAAGGCAGTGGAGAACTTGGAGAGAGGAATTAACAGGAGATAACTGTGTGAGACTACCCACCTCTGCAACTCGTTGCACAAAGACATAGACCCCACGTCGTAGAATTTCTGTGCGGCGGATCGAGAGGCAGGCTCACAGGCAAAAGAAAAACACAACTACAAACTTGGGTAGGACGAAAAGAGGAGGGAGGACGTGTGACCTTTTTGTGGATGATTAACTCTGGGCTGATTCTCGGCTGGCAAAAAAATATATATATCTTAGTTAACAATGTCCGGCTGCTAATGGGTCGCTCTTCGTTGTTACTTGCTCCGGCCTAAATCAACCTTCCTCGAACCTAAACTAAGTCTAACTCCCGTGACCAAAAGCGCTCCCGTATATATGCAGAATCCTCTTTCATCATTTCCGGACAAGGGACACCCACGAATAAACCCATAACTTTTTCATCACCATTTCTCCCTTTGAAGAAAGTGGACATAAAAATATTTCTTAGCCTAGCTGACTCCGATTCAGGGACATTAAATTCAGACCCTTTTAAGTTTTGACCAGAGCCGGTCTTTTTCACTATCTTCGTATTTTGCCACGTACTTAACGCTCATCTACCCTTTTGGCAATATGTCCAAAACATGTTTTTATCTAGATTCCTAATATAGTCATTGGGTCTTGAAGTTTGATACCCAGGTCAAATCTAACTAATCTTCTCGCACACATGTGTGCGCGCGCACGCACACACAGATGTGGGGGTGTATATATACACACACACAGATGTGCGGGCGCACACACACACGCGTGCGCATATATCCAACTCATAGTGTCACAACTGATAAACATTAAACATGGCACGTGGAACTAGAACAGTCTACCGCAGTGAGCGAAATAAAGGATTCAGTTCGACATTCCAACCACCTGAAGAAGGCCGGGGCGTACAACGGCCGAAACGTTGTAATAAATATGGCGACAAAGATGAGGACAATAGTCCGAATAATGTAAATAGTGTACATAATACCTCATCTCAAAATTATAGACAGATTTGCAGGTCCAGTTAATGTTACTACACTCCCTTATCATATAACCCGGCGACTTCTCGCCGAACTGGCGAGAACGAGGAGGAAGCGAAATACAGGCACCCTGGTCTTTCTGGCCGGGGGAGGCCTGGACGGGCTACGTATTGAGTTACATGCCCATTTATTTTTGTTCTGTCAACTGGACGCTAGTTGGGCTTACCTATCCATTCTTACTCCTGGCACTCTTGCCCCTTATTATTTTCGGCTACCTCGGACCCATATGTCCGGCAATCTTTGCCTTACTACTTCCGGCTATCTTGGATCCTTACTTTTGGCAATACTGACCTAAAACTACCCAACGCCAGCACCTGACATTTAAATTGAACTTTCTTCTCCTTGGCTCTATCGTCCAGACTTCAAATAACCTACTCCGTACACTTTGGTTAAAATACTACGGAAGGTTCACCATTGGACTTAACTACCAACTTACCTAACGCCAGGACCAGACATTTAAATTGAACTTTCTTCTCCCTGACTCTATCGTCCAGACTTCAAATAACCTACTCCGTACACTTCGGTTAAAATACTACGGAAGGTTCACCATTGGACTTAACTACCAACTTACCTAACGCCAGGACCAGACATTTAAATTGAACTTTCTTCTCCTTGGCTCTATCGTCCAGACTTCAAATAACCTAGTCCGTACACTTCGGTTAAAATACTACGGAAGGTTCACCATTGGACTTAACTACCAACTTACCTAACGCCAGCACCAGACATTTAAATTGAACTTTCTTCTCCCTGACTCTATCGTCCAGACTTCAAATAACCTACTCCGTACACTTCGGTTAAAATACTACGGAAGGTTCACCATTGGACTTAACTACCAACTTACCTAACGCCAGCACCAGACATTTAAATTGAACTTTCTTCTCCCTGACTCTATCGTCCAGACTTCAAATAACCTACTCCGTACACTTCGGTTAAAATACTACGGAAGGTTCACCATTGGACTTAACTACCAACTTACCTAACG
This sequence comes from Acanthosepion esculentum, assembly GCA_964036315.1. Taxonomy (NCBI): domain Eukaryota; kingdom Metazoa; phylum Mollusca; class Cephalopoda; order Sepiida; family Sepiidae; genus Acanthosepion; species Acanthosepion esculentum. The sequence goes on from OZ038512.1 coordinate 61,085,216, forward strand.
CCAGCACCTGACATTTAAATTGAACTTTCTTCTCCTTGGCTCTATCGTCCAGACTTCAAATAACCTACTCCGTACACTTTGGTTAAAATACTACGGAAGGTTCACCATTGGACTTAACTACCAACTTACCTAACGCCAGGACCAGACATTTAAATTGAACTTTCTTCTCCCTGACTCTATCGTCCAGACTTCAAATAACCTACTCCGTACACTTTGGTTAAAATACTACGGAAGGTTCACCATTGGACTTAACTACCAACTTACCTAACGCCAGCACCAGACATTTAAATTGAACTTTCTTCTCCCTGACTCTATCGTCCAGACTTCAAATAACCTACTCCGTACACTTTGGTTAAAATAGTACGGAAGGTTCACCATTGGACTTAACTACCAACTTACCTAACGCCAGGACCAGACATTTAAATTGAACTTTCTTCTCCCTGACTCTATCGTCCAGACTTCAAATAACCTAGTCCGTACACTTTGGTTAAAATACTACGGAAGGTTCACCATTGGACTTAACTACCAACTTACCTAACGCCAGGACCAGACATTTAAATTGAACTTTCTTCTCCCTGACTCTATCGTCCAGACTTCAAATAACCTACTCCGTACACTTTGGTTAAAATACTACGGAAGGTTCACCATTGGACTTAACTACCAACTTACCTAACGCCAGCACCAGACATTTAAATTGAACTTTCTTCTCCCTGACTCTATCGTCCAGACTTCAAATAACCTACTCCGTACACTTTGGTTAAAATACTACGGAAGGTTCACCATTGGACTTAACTACCAACTTACCTAACGCCAGGACCAGACATTTAAATTGAACTTTCTTCTCCCTGACTCTATCGTCCAGACTTCAAATAACCTAGTCCGTACACTTTGGTTAAAATACTACGGAAGGTTCACCATTGGACTTAACTACCAACTTACCTAACGCCAGGACCAGACATTTAAATTGAACTTTCTTCTCCCTGACTCTATCGTCCAGACTTCAAATAACCTAGTCCGTACACTTTGGTTAAAATACTACGGAAGGTTCACCATTGGACTTAACTACCAACTTACCTAACGCCAGCACCAGACATTTAAATTGAACTTTCTTCTCCCTGACTCTATCGTCCAGACTTCAAATAACCTACTCCGTACACTTTGGTTAAAATACTACGGAAGGTTCACCATTGGACTTAACTACCAACTTACCTAACGCCAGCACCAGACATTTAAATTGAACTTTCTTCTCCCTGACTCTATCGTCCAGACTTCAAATAACCTAGTCCGTACACTTCGGTTAAAATACTACGGAAGGTTCACCATTGGACTTAACTACCAACTTACCTAACGCCAGGACCAGACATTTAAATTGAACTTTCTTCTCCCTGACTCTATCGTCCAGACTTCAAATAACCTACTCCGTACACTTTGGTTAAAATACTACGGAAGGTTCACCATTGGACTTAACTACCAACTTACCTAACGCCAGGACCAGACATTTAAATTGAACTTTCTTCTCCCTGACTCTATCGTCCAGACTTCAAATAACCTAGTCCGTACACTTTGGTTAAAATACTACGGAAGGTTCACCATTGGACTTAACTACCAACTTACCTAACGCCAGGACCAGACATTTAAATTGAACTTTCTTCTCCCTGACTCTATCGTCCAGACTTCAAATAACCTACTCCGTACACTTTGGTTAAAATACTACGGAAGGTTCACCATTGGACTTAACTACCAACTTACCTAACGCCAGCACCAGACATTTAAATTGAACTTTCTTCTCCCTGACTCTATCGTCCAGACTTCAAATAACCTACTCCGTACACTTTGGTTAAAATACTACGGAAGGTTCACCATTGGACTTAACTACCAACTTACCTAACGCCAGGACCAGACATTTAAATTGAACTTTCTTCTCCCTGACTCTATCGTCCAGACTTCAAATAACCTAGTCCGTACACTTTGGTTAAAATACTACGGAAGGTTCACCATTGGACTTAACTACCAACTTACCTAACGCCAGGACCAGACATTTAAATTGAACTTTCTTCTCCCTGACTCTATCGTCCAGACTTCAAATAACCTAGTCCGTACACTTCGGTTAAAATACTATGGAAGGTTCACCATTGGACTTAACTACCAACTTACCTAACGCCAGCACCAGACATTTAAATTGAACTTTCTTCTCCCTGACTCTATCGTCCAGACTTCAAATAACCTACTCCGTACACTTCGGTTAAAATACTACGGAAGGTTCACCATTGGACTTAACTACCAACTTACCTAACGCCAGCACCTGACATTTAAATTGAACTTTCTTCTCCTTGGCTCTATCGTCCAGACTTCAAATAACCTACTCCGTACACTTTGGTTAAAATACTACGGAAGGTTCACCATTGGACTTAACTACCAACTTACCTAACGCCAGGACCAGACATTTAAATTGAACTTTCTTCTCCCTGACTCTATCGTCCAGACTTCAAATAACCTACTCCGTACACTTTGGTTAAAATACTACGGAAGGTTCACCATTGGACTTAACTACCAACTTACCTAACGCCAGCACCAGACATTTAAATTGAACTTTCTTCTCCCTGACTCTATCGTCCAGACTTCAAATGACCTACTCCGTACACTTTGGTTAAAATACTACGGAAGGTTCACCATTGGACTTAACTACCAACTTACCTATCGCCAGGACCAGACATTTAAATTGAACTTTCTTCTCCCTGACTCTATCGTCCAGACTTCAAATAACCTACTCCGTACACTTTGGTTAAAATACTACGGAAGGTTCACCATTGGACTTAACTACCAACTTACCTAACGCCAGCACCAGACATTTAAATTGAACTTTCTTCTCCCTGACTCTATCGTCCAGACTTCAAATAACCTAGTCCGTACACTTCGGTTAAAATACTACGGAAGGTTCACCATTGGACTTAACTACCAACTTACCTAACGCCAGGACCAGACATTTAAATTGAACTTTCTTCTCCCTGACTCTATCGTCCAGACTTCAAATAACCTACTCCGTACACTTTGGTTAAAATACTACGGAAGGTTCACCATTGGACTTAACTACCAACTTACCTAACGCCAGGACCAGACATTTAAATTGAACTTTCTTCTCCCTGACTCTATCGTCCAGACTTCAAATAACCTAGTCCGTACACTTTGGTTAAAATACTACGGAAGGTTCACCATTGGACTTAACTACCAACTTACCTAACGCCAGGACCAGACATTTAAATTGAACTTTCTTCTCCCTGACTCTATCGTCCAGACTTCAAATAACCTACTCCGTACACTTTGGTTAAAATACTACGGAAGGTTCACCATTGGACTTAACTACCAACTTACCTAACGCCAGCACCAGACATTTAAATTGAACTTTCTTCTCCCTGACTCTATCGTCCAGACTTCAAATAACCTACTCCGTACACTTTGGTTAAAATACTACGGAAGGTTCACCATTGGACTTAACTACCAACTTACCTAACGCCAGCACCAGACATTTAAATTGAACTTTCTTCTCCCTGACTCTATCGTCCAGACTTCAAATAACCTACTCCGTACACTTTGGTTAAAATACTACGGAAGGTTCACCATTGGACTTAACTACCAACTTACCTAACGCCAGGACCAGACATTTAAATTGAACTTTCTTCTCCCTGACTCTATCGTCCAGACTTCAAATAACCTACTCCGTACACTTTGGTTAAAATACTACGGAAGGTTCACCATTGGACTTAACTACCAACTTACCTAACGCCAGGACCAGACATTTAAATTGAACTTTCTTCTCCCTGACTCTATCGTCCAGACTTCAAATAACCTAGTCCGTACACTTTGGTTAAAATACTACGGAAGGTTCACCATTGGACTTAACTACCAACTTACCTAACGCCAGGACCAGACATTTAAATTGAACTTTCTTCTCCCTGACTCTATCGTCCAGACTTCAAATAACCTAGTCCGTACACTTCGGTTAAAATACTACGGAAGGTTCACCATTGGACTTAACTACCAACTTACCTAACGCCAGCACCAGACATTTAAATTGAACTTTCTTCTCCCTGACTCTATCGTCCAGACTTCAAATAACCTACTCCGTACACTTCGGTTAAAATACTACGGAAGGTTCACCATTGGACTTAACTACCAACTTACCTAACGCCAGCACCTGACATTTAAATTGAACTTTCTTCTCCTTGGCTCTATCGTCCAGACTTCAAATAACCTACTCCGTACACTTTGGTTAAAATACTACGGAAGGTTCACCATTGGACTTAACTACCAACTTACCTAACGCCAGGACCAGACATTTAAATTGAACTTTCTTCTCCCTGACTCTATCGTCCAGACTTCAAATAACCTACTCCGTACACTTTGGTTAAAATACTACGGAAGGTTCACCATTGGACTTAACTACCAACTTACCTAACGCCAGCACCAGACATTTAAATTGAACTTTCTTCTCCCTGACTCTATCGTCCAGACTTCAAATAACCTACTCCGTACACTTTGGTTAAAATACTACGGAAGGTTCACCATTGGACTTAACTACCAACTTACCTAACGCCAGGACCAGACATTTAAATTGAACTTTCTTCTCCCTGACTCTATCGTCCAGACTTCAAATAACCTACTCCGTACACTTTGGTTAAAATACTACGGAAGGTTCACCATTGGACTTAACTACCAACTTACCTAACGCCAGCACCAGACATTTAAATTGAACTTTCTTCTCCCTGACTCTATCGTCCAGACTTCAAATAACCTACTCCGTACACTTTGGTTAAAATACTACGGAAGGTTCACCATTGGACTTAACTACCAACTTACCTAACGCCAGGACCAGACATTTAAATTGAACTTTCTTCTCCCTGACTCTATCGTCCAGACTTCAAATAACCTACTCCGTACACTTCGGTTAAAATACTACGGAAGGTTCACCATTGGACTTAACTACCAACTTACCTAACGCCAGCACCAGACATTTAAATTGAACTTTCTTCTCCTTGGCTCTATCGTCCAGACTTCAAATAACCTACTCCGTACACTTCGGTTAAAGTACTATGGAAGGTTTATCATAGGACTTAACCAGCAACCTTTTAACACTTTCGCCGGGCATGTGAGCTGAACTTTCGAACTGTGGACTTGCATGCCAACTTAACTTACATGGACTTTACTTTAATATGTAGTCACAGTCATATTATCAAGATCTTCTAGCCGGTCAGTATTCTTCAATTTACTTAATTCTGTCTCCATTACTTGATTCATTGTTTGCTCGTGTTCCTTTAATCCAAACACGTACTTTTGTATGCGATGTAAATAAATTTTGTATTAATTTTAAGTTTGTCGTTTGTTCTTGTTGACCTGTCAGATTCACGTCTTTTATTTTTTTTTTAATTTTAGTGGGCCTCTTGTGACATCTATGCCTTATTGGGGCTCACAAGTCATGTTATATCGCGCCCTCTCCAGGGGTCCAATACAACTGCTTGAAAGTTTAGGCAGAAGAATAAACACTTAAACTCCTGCCCGAGATGTAACAATAGAAGAAAATGTTTTACATACACACTAAAAGCTAAAGGGAAATGCGCAAAACGAATGAAAAGAAAAATCCTTTAACTTAAAGGAAGAAAAATTGTTCATGTAAATAAAGGCTTACTCAAAATATTTTTCTTGGCGCCAAAAAATTCTTTAAGCAAATAAATTGTTCTTAAGGGTTTAACACTCACATAGATTTCTTCAGAGTTCTTGTTGAGGGGGAAACAATTGGAATTTTGTAGTTGAGTGAATTCGTAGGCTGACGACAGAAATTTCAAGGTCCAAGGAAGCATATCTAGATTAGTTTTAGTAGAGGACCGACGTTCTGTCTTTAGAGCCCAACATATAGATCTTTTTATTGTAACAGGTTCCGGAGAAGACTGGTGTTACTGTCGCCGACCTGATGTTATCACAGACGATGTCAAATACACACTGCCAAAGAGGCGTATATATTCTCCGTATTTATCGAGATTATAAGGCTCGGAAATATTGGGAACTTTTCACTCCAAAATTGCTATACACTTTCCCTGCCCTCTCATTCGTCAGAAAATATATTCTTATCTCTGATAAGTAGTGAGCGTTAACCCCCCCACTCACCGATTTTATGGCACCATGGTTTGGGCAAGGGTGGTCAAATTCTTTTTTATATTTTCCAGCTCTCTTGTTCGTCAGAAAATATATTCAAACGTCAAGGCTTTGGGAGCCGGATTTGAAAGCAAAGGTGAAAGTTGGGGAAAAGATCAGAAAAGAGGCTAGAACGTGAACTTTTAAAACATTGTAGTAGCGGTTCTAAAATTAAATTCTAATATCTGCGACTTTTTTTAATATTCAGGATAAGAGAGGTGACATTCTGTCTTCTTTTTTTTTTAAATTCTTTTAAAACTGCCCCGCCCCCAAGTATTTCCAAAGTTTTCTAAAATAACAGCATATTCAACATGGAAAATAGAATTATTGAATAAGCACTTGTCGGAGTTAACTCCTCCTTAATTTCCGAAACTGTTACTAGGTGACGCTCTCCAGTTCTCTCTCTAATTATATATATATATATATATATATATATATATATACACACACACACACACACACACGAGGGTCATTCAATAAATAAGGTGAATTTTTCGGTAAAAGGACTTCTAATACAGATAGAAGCTTACTTTTTTTATTTTACTTCTTTTTCACATGGATTTAATTTCTTTTGCAGATTTAAAAAAAACTTTCAGAGTTTTGGCGATTAAAAAAGATGGCCGACTAAGAAGCATGCTCCAGGATTGAACAGCGGTCAGTTATCAAGTTTTTTGGTTGCTGAAGGGTGCAAACCAGTTGAAATTCATAGAAGAATGTCAACTGTGTATGGTGCCACGTTTCAGCCAAAAAATGTCTACAAGTGGGTTAAATTGTTTAAAGAAGAACGGAGCAGTGTTGAGGATGAAGACAGGCCTGGGAGGCCTACAGAAGTGAGGTCTCCTGAGGTGATCGAATCAGTCTGACAGTGGATGACATTGCAAGGACTTTGAACTTATCTGTTGGGACAGTACACAAGATCAGCTGCCGGTGGGTGCCAACGATGTTTACTGCAGAACACAAACAGCACAGCAGACCAAACGGTGCAGACCATCAACGAGCTGGGCTGGGAACTGCTCCCTCATACCCCTTACAGCCCAGACCTTGTCCCTTCAGACTTTTACCTGTTTGGTCCCTTGAAAGCGTTCACGAGAGGCACGAAGTTTAAAAGTGACAATGAAGTCAAAAGTGTTGTGAGCGACTGGCTGAGACATCAGTCCAAAGATTTTTACGCTGAGGGAATACGGAAGCTTGTGCACAGATGGGAAAAGTGTGTGACAGTGCTGGGAGACTACGTTGAAAAATCAAAAACAAAAAGTAAGCTTCTTTCTGTATTAGAAGTCCTTATACCGAAAAATTCACCTTATTTATTGAATGACCCTCGTATATATACTTGACGATATCTTTTTCTCGCCTTCATTCTCTTTACTGATTTGCTTCGGCAATTAGTTGGAGATTCGCCTCCAGCTGAGCTGGTCGAACTCTCTGTCTTCGGGCATAGAGGAACCCAGACGAGGCTATGTCGAAGGGCAAAGTTTCGTCTGGGATCGTAGACAGCTACCCAACCCCGTTTTTTTACGGGGTCTACGGGGAATTTTTGCCCGAACCTTATGAAAAGATCTGTTGTCTTTGATGAAACAAGAATATATCACCGGAGAATAATGATTAAGGAGCACATAACTTCTATATAGGGATGTCCCATAATTCACTAAAAAGAAAACACACCTTGATGAAAAAAAGCCCCAAACTCGATTAAAAAATTTTTTATTGTCCAGATGTTTATGTCATTATTTAGAGGAAAGACCAAAGTATTTTTTGAGTATTTTTTGAGTATTTTTTAAACCTTTCTAGCATGTCCGAAATCTTAGCTAAAAATCATGTTTTTTTTTTTTGTTTTTTTTGAGTCATCAGAATTGAAAAACGGTAAAATCAATCATTACCTCAATAACAGACTCTAAAATAAGAGATTTGGCTTTCAACAATTTTATTGTTAATTTAATATATACATCACGAATGTAGCAAAATACCTCACTCTTCTTATCTGATTTTTCCCTCTTTTTGCACCGCCGGTGACAACCGATCCTGTTCCTGCTGGAACCCTAAATTAAATTACTATCAGAGTTGCCAGATTAAATCAAGTCTAGGTCCATTTTTTTTTTTTTTTTTTTTTTTTATGAAATATTAAATGTTAAGTAAAATTCATACTATATTTAGATATTTAGGGTTATTTTTTCAGTTTTCGTTACTCTTTTGAAATAGTTGCAAATGAAAAAAGGGAGATAAATTACTTAGAAAATTAAGTTAATTTGTTCTGAATTTTATTAAACTTTGCTTTGTTTTTTTTGGGGGGAGGGGCTAAATACAAACTAAATTTTTTAAAATAATAATTTTAGAATATATCTTTTTAAAACGTCCTCCGAAATAGCATGACGAGAATGCCAAAATATATAGCATTACAGCTCGGGGGATCAAGTTTGAGAGTTATTGTTTGTCAATCAGTACCGATAAGAACGTTGAATTGGTTGAGGAAATAAACGAGAGAGAAACAAAACAAAAGGAGAACATTTCCAGGTAGAAAAAAAATTCAAGGAATATTCCTAAGCATGTCTAAAGAATGAAGGAAAAGTTGAAGTCGAGTGTATTGTCTACACTAGTGGTTTACAAACGGTGCAGTATAGCAGGTGAGGCATAATGATTGAAAGATAATCAAAGATTTAGAAAACGGTTATAAAAAAAGAAAAATTCATATCCCAAAAATAAATATTTCAAAATTTAAAAATCATAGATTAATTGTAATTACATGCATGTGTCCTAGTATAAATAGTCATAAATAATTATTGACCGATTTTATCATTGCGATATTTTTTGCATTATATCAAGTACAGTGTAACCCGGATATAAGAGAGATTTTCTCTGGTCCCAAATTAGAGCCTGTATTAAAACAAAATAGACCAAACCCGGATATAAGAGACTTCTTCTCCGGTCCCGACAACTCTCTTATATCCGGGTTACACTGTATTAAGAATATAATAACTAGGATCTCCAAATTGGAGGAGCGAGTTATCAATGATAATGTTCTGACTTCATTTCCGCGGTTATCTCCCTTTAATCCTCTGATTTGTTTATTATTTTTTAATGTACTTTTATCACATAAAATTTAGTGAAGTGCAAGATTTTCATTCCAAAAAGGAAGCACAGAAAAAAAAGAAAAAGTTTGGGAACCACTGGTCTACACCAAGTGTATCCGTTTTTTTTTTTTTATTATATGAAAATGTTTTTATAATGGAGAAATAAGGAAATTCATTAATTTACCCTGAGTGATGTCTAATGAATAATGTTTTTTTGTACTGATCTGAAATATTCTGTAGAATAGACGTTCCTAATGTTTGTATCTACTAAAATGTAACATTATATCTGAAGACAAAGTAGTCTAATTTTTTAACCATATCCATTACTGCGGATGAAAAAATTGAACTTAATATGAATTAAAAGCTTATTTGCTAACTCAGATTAAATTAAATGGATCTTAAGTAAAAAAAATTAAGTAAATAAATAAAAATAAAATAATAATTGACTTTGGGGGTAACAAAGTTGAAACAGTGAATCCATATGTGTAAATAGCCTTCATGGTATCTTACTGCTTGCCAAATCCATTGGTGTGTATATATACACACACACACAATCAAATGTGGGATTAACCATCTGAATTTTTAAAGATTTTCAAAACATACATTATACTAGGGGGCAGGAACCAGCCCATACCCGGTTCTAATTAAAATAGCTTCGTAGTATGTTCCGAATATTGTAAATAAAAAAAGTAAATAAATCTTCAAGTGGATTAGATATTGTTAGTTTTAAATTTAGTCTAAAAATTGATTAGTCAATGTTCAAATTGCTTTGCTCATTGTTTTAACAATTTTATATTTTATATTTGTAAGTACTTATTCAAAGTTTGTCAATGAAATAAGTCCTTCAAATATTTACTAATTAATTTGTAGATTACTGTGTGAAGTCATCTACTGAGCACTTTGGCACAAACACTGCTGGCTTTGAAAATATGTTAACTTCTAGTAAGTTTTACTTATTTTGATAGTAGTAATAATAATACAATTCAATGATGTCTAATTTCAGATATATAAAGATTCCCACAAGTAATAAGAAATATGGAATTTCAAAGGAATATCAACCCATTCCCTGCCAATTATTTTTGGGAAAAACATTACATTTTCTGACTTTTTTTTTTAATTTGTTTTTAATATCATAACTAAGAAACTGAGCCACCTTGAAGTACTCAAGTGGTGGCTAACACCTCTACCAGATGAACGAGTTGACAATTGGACTAGTTTCAAACTCAGAAGGCCATAAAAAGAATCAAGATTGACATAAACACGTTTGTAATTGATCTTTGAACGCGTTTATTTACCTGTGTCCGAAAAAGACACTTTGGGTAAAAACGTATATACATGTCTATGCAGAAGAGGGTTTGCTTTTTTTTTGTTTTAAGCTTATCACCCCAAGCAAGGGGTTATGTTTTTGAGTGATAGGAAAACGTTACTGAAAAATGGCAAAAAGCTGAACAAGATTACAAGAAAGAAAGAAAAAAAGAAGTGAAAACTGAATAAAAAGAACTGGATTTAAAAACAAAGAATAATTTGAGAAAAATTATAACATTAATAAGGAAGAAGTGGATTGACCAGCCAGAAAATATTGGAAGTTGATTGTGTGAAAAGAAACAAAGAAAAATGATGCAGGATATCAACAGTATGAAAGCATCCAAATTATCACCTTTAAATATCAGTGAGATATGTAAATAGGGTGAAATGTTACATAAAATCCAGTTTACCAAAAGTAACATTTACTGATTAACATCAAGCTACATTGGATGGACCCGATGACTGGGTGAGAAGTTGGGTTTTTCATAGCAGTAGTCTAACACAACTTGGAAGGTGTCCTGGGTAAGACGATAAACTACGTCCAACAGCAAGGCCTCTGATCAGGAGGTTTTGAGGGGCATGGAACCACCTCTTAATTGCTGGTGTTCCCAGGTCCACCCTGGCCCGGAGTGGTAGCACCTGTTAGGGTCCCAGCTATGGGCAAATAGCTAACACCCAAATTTGTGTAAAAATAGGTTTTAATACCAGAAATACTTTGTAATAAATAAATAAAAATTATTACCAGTAATAATTTTTGAAGGAAAAATTATTATCAGCAATACTTAAAAAAAAAAAAACAAAAAAAAAAAAACAAACTAGCAATACAAACAGCTATACATTCTTTGAAAAAAAAAAAATATGAACAGCTATAGATTTCTTCAAGGAAAAATATTCCCAGAAATAGATTTTTGAAGAAAAACATTACCAGCAATAAAAATTGTCGGCATTAAATAACCCATTGAGGTTGATATGCTGTAAAACAAAAACCAAACCAAACAACTTAGAGGACAACAGGTGAAGTAATGTTTTGGGTTCATATGAAGCCCTAAAAATAGTAACGAATGCAGAGCGACACTGAATGATTCTGATGATTGGGACCTTCATGGACATAATCAACCAATACATCATTCTGGGACCGACTCGTATTTTGGGCAGTAAAGTTTTATATCTCTTTACAGCTGATGTTGAGATGAACACAAATAATTATTGTGAGTTCTAAAACAAGTGATACAGTTTAAAACCAAGTAAGTAAAGAACATATTCATAAATTAAAGATCATATCCATAGACTGCAATGTTCCTTCACATTCTGCGAAATTGACAATTGCTCAACTTCGTATATTAAAAAAAAAAAAAAAAAAGTTTTAAAAAACCTTAATGTCATGGCTATTGTATATTCATATATTAATCCAATAGAAAATTCATTGTCCATCAATAAAATATAAATGGGAACAGAAAGAATAATATTCAAATTAACATCTCCGGGAAGCAATAAAATAATTTTTAAAAGATTTCTTAAATGTTAACAGATCACGACATCTCTCAGAAAGATGAAATAAATTTTTATTATTGCATTATTCCAAAATTTGAACATTAGCAGATAGCTATTAATGTCAACAACTGGGCACAAATAGTTACCAATTAAAAAAAAACATAAAATAAAATTTTAAAAAAAAAGACAGTATATAATATTATCCAAAACTACATGTACAAGAATGTCGTTTTTGATAAAAGTTAAAATATAACTATAAATACATAAAAAATGCATATATTGTCGAAAATTTATTTTCCCACAATATAGCTACTTGTGCTATAATGCTTATTATCAAAACAATAATAATACTGAATAATTTAAAAAAAAAAAAAAAAAAGTATATTTAATTACATCACTGTTGCGATCTGTAAATTTAAAACAGGAAAAATAAAAAAGGCAATGTGAAAAGTCTAAGGGAGATAACTATGAGAGAAACTCGTAACTAGTTTAGATGTCAAATCATTTAGCAACCAACGTTCTTGTCAACAAATGGTTGAATTTAAAAAAAAAAAATTTAAATTAAGTTAGAAATTAATTTTTTTTTCTACCAGTGATAAAGTTTTGTCAGTGGATTGTTCTATATGAAAAAAAAAAATTGTATCCACTGACATTAACCGATACTTGCTAAACATTTGCAAGTATTATAAAGTCTAAATTTAGTGCCTACCCACTTCCATTTGTTCAGACTTATCAAAGTAGGCAAACGTTTTCTTAACACCCTTATTGCTGGGGAAGAAAGAAAAAAAACAAAAACAATGCAAAGCCAATGGTGGTAACCATTTGCAGCTGAAAACTTGCTCTTTACAGTGGGTTTTTTGCTGCTCCCTGTATCTGTGGTAACGTCCATGAAAATAAATCAGTGATATTATTTTCTCAACATCCACTGTGTGAGAGTAAGACTTTCTACATTGTCTCAAACTAAAACATTGTATTAAGTGCCCATCTATAAAGAAAACAAACACGAAAACAAGCATCAAGACAATCATCGAAACAAGAATCAAAACAAAAATCTTGAGAAATAATTTCATTTTCAAAGTTATTTTTATTTTTAAATTTTTTTTTTTTTTTTTCATTTCTTTTGAAGAGGGAAGAAGACCGGGAATTGATCCCTTGTCAAAGAACACAAGGAATTGAGTATAATAAAAAAAAAAAAAAAAAATAATAATTATTTGTACAGAATATTGGAACCAAGACTCTTTCAGAATTCATTGAAGACAGAACAGTAAGGAAAGCAGAACAAGAGGAAATATTCACAAGAATTGTTGTATTTTGGGAGTTTTTTTTTTTTTTTAACTTTTTTTCCCCCCCCAAGTAACACAAAGATTCTTTCAAATTAAAAATAAAACATTTAGAGCAAAAGGATCACAGGCATATAATTTTTTTATCTATTTTTTTTTTAAATCAATGAAAATTTCCAAAGGCCTGTTAAAGAGTCATCCATGAAAAAAGATGTTTTTAAAAATTTCTTTGTTGACTCAAAATTTCTTATGGAGTTAAGAGAAAAAAAAAAAAAAAAAAAAAAAAAAAATTTTTCTTTTTCCTCCTTAAACGAAATTATAAAAAATAATAAATTCACATTTACAGCAGCATTATTCTGCTTTTTTAATGTGTGTGTGTGTGTGTGTGTGTGTGTGTGATTTTCAACTAGGAAAAATACTTAAGCTAATTAAAGAAAAAAAAATTTTTTTTAATTGTTTTTATTGTTGTATTTTTTTTTTTCAAATCAATATTCCAACCCCCATAAAAAGAAATTGTTTAAATGGTTAAAGTAACAGGTGAAAAGGTCTATTTCTTCTTAACACAAATTAAGATACCACAAAGAACCACAAAACTATTAGTTTCATCATTATTATGAAAGTACTTCCAATGCAAAATAAAACTGGCCGCTAACACTAAGCCACTTGTACATCACAGAGCCTTAGACTAAAAACAGACATTTCTTTTCATTTAAAATTTGACATCTACAAATCCTTAACACTTGGGAAGTGACAGCAACAATAGAACCTTCAAGTACTCAGAAACAAGGCGGCGTCATAGCAAAGGGGAGACAACTGACTAAAATTCATCAGCAGTAAAAGCAGCAATAAATACAAAATACATTAAACTTAATTAAAAAGAAAAAGTAAATTTTTCTTTTAAGTCCACACACGGCCAATTTTATTGCTTTTTCATCTTTAGGCAGAAAACAGTCAAGAAGCAAAATTAGAACAAAAGTAAATCAAAATCTTAACAGCAACTCATCATGCCTATTTTTTAAGCCTTCTAAACTAGATCCAGCAAGATACAATTTAACAATAACTATTGAAAAGACCAGATAAATTTTGCTAATACTGTAAAAATCCTTTTCTTAATGTTTTTAAAATCAATTAAAAATTAAAATAAATTAGCTATTATAATTTTTTTAAAAGTTCAATTCTTAAAATCTGTAAAATATGCTAAACATAGTACTAATATTTTTTAATTATATTTAACTAAAATGCTAACCTTATTAAAATCTTTAATAATTTCAAAATAAAGCCATTAAATTCAAAACTATGAACAGCATTTTTTAAACTGGAAAATTATTTTTTATTAAAGTAAAAGAAAAGTGACTGGATTGAGATAATTAAGAAGTTTAAGAGAAACACAAGATAAATTATACTAATGACAAATATATTCACAATTTAATTTTAAGTTAAATTAAAATTAATGAAGTTTTCCTCATAAATTTTGAACAAAACATTCATTCTAGGTTTAATTTTAATTAAAGTGTTAAAAGTTAATTCCATGTTTATAAAATGGAAAAAAAAAATTAAGTTTTACCTAAGATTTGTAGGCAAATGGGAAAGTAATAAATAAATTTAAAAACAAAAATAGAAAAAAAAATAATTAAAAGGAATTTATTTTTTTAAAATTGTGTTGCTGTGAGATTTGATGTTTTAAGTCATTTGAGAAGTGAGCACTGTAATGGAACATGTGATACCAGAAGTTTTTTATTTTTTTTGTTTTTTTATTTTGTGCAAATGAAAAGGAAAAATGGTTGAAAGAGTGAAGAGTGGTTATCATTGTGGATTTGTTTATCTTTTGCATTTTCTTGTGACACAGACGAAAAGGAGGGAATAAATAAAAAAAATTTTAAAAAAATTCATCTGACAAATACAGGTGCACATCAAACAAACAAACAAAAAAAAAAAAAAAATGGAGGAAGACCCACTAAAGACAATCGATACAATCCCCTTAATATTGATGATATGCTTATTGGATTCAAAGTTTGTTTTGCAAATTTGTCATTTGTGTTTCCTTTTTTTATTTTTTTTTTGCTTGTTTTTTTTTTTTATTTTTTTTTCACAGACGGATTAGTTGATTTAGTTTTATGGAATTCGCAAAACATACAGGCAGACAGACATTATATATATATATATATATATATATATATATATATATATATATATATATATACACACACACACTTGTTTTGGTCATCTGTACATGTAAAGTACACCAAAACTGCTTGTATTCATCCTTTTTTTTTTTTAAAAATAACAACAAAAAAAAATGATGGCAAGGAAGTAAAAAAAAAAATGGAAACAAATTAGCAAGAAGAAGAAAAAAAGACAAGGAAAGACAAAAAGAAAGTATCATGCAAATGATGAATTAATAGTTTTATTCATTTTTCTTTTAGGAGAGAGGAGGTAAGTGAGAAAGAAGAAAGTGGGAGTTTGTTCTGTATTTTCAATACCAAAAGTTATTTTTAGAAGGTGACAAATTAGAAAGAAAAAAAAATGCAACAAATTACACATTTTGTTGACAGACAAGCATGGTGCATGGGCTGGATTGGGCAAGCAACATTTTTTTCTTTTAAGATAAAAACAATGTTGAGTTTAAAAAAAAAAAAAAAAAAAAAATTATATAAATGTTCATTATAGAAAAATCAAATAAGCAAAAATTTGATAACCACTTTTTTTTTTTTTTTTTAAACTAAAATCAATTAAAACTATTTTAAACTAAAAATAAAACTAAAAAAAATATAGAAAGCTACAGAACTTCAGGAGAGAAAAGATGAAATAGAAAAGAGAAAAAACAAAGAAGAGAAAAAAGAAAAAGAAAAAAAAGGCAGACAAAGAAAGTAAAGTGGATGGATGCAAGGAAAAATTGAGGGAGGGTATAAAAATGATCCCCCCTCCATTATTCAGACCATTATCTTTAATTCTGTTATATTTCAAAAGGGGATTTCTTTAGCCTTCCTGAAGTGTATGATGCAATCAAAAATCTTTAGTTATCATGGTATATTTTTGCATGTTCACCTCAAAACGATACCCCCCCACAGCCTCACAAATTTAGAAACTGGAGAATCAAGAAACTAAATCTATTATTGCAATGTTGACAAAGATCTCTTGAGCACAAGACTGACAACTCCTTTGTTACGCTACCATCTCATACAAGAAATCTTTAGGTTAACATAAAAAAATGGATTTTCTTTTTTCTATCAACCACTAAGTATGGGAGATCAGAACCGCTAAAAATAGTTCATCTGAACACAAGTCCCAGTATTATGTTAAAACACAGGAATAAATAAATGAGCCAGTATTGAAACTCGTATTTAAAATTAATTTGTCCCATTCATTTTGCCCCCTATAAGGTGTCAATTTAAAACTATTCCTGACAATTGATTTCTTAAAAGAAGCAATTCTTTTACTAAGGGAATAAATAATATCCATATATAAAAGTGTATGTGTGTGTGTGTGTGTGTGTGATGAACTGTCAATATTAACATGAGGGCCTAACAGATCAGTTTTAGAACTGAACTGCTAGACTACCCAAAGAAGTGATTTGATTATAGAGTGAAGGTTTGCGTAGAACCAGTCACATATTTTTGGAAGGTCAGTGTACCATGAAGTCTGCAAACAGACCTCATGTTTAAATTCAGAATTTTCCTTGTAGACTGGTCCCCAATCAAGACGTGAGGCCAGTGTGCCCTGCTATTTAAGCCATAGCTGGAGATAGATGGATTCCTGCCTTTTCCAAGGACATCATCATTTAGTAAACAAAACAGAAACAACTAGAATTTGAACTGTTCACCACATCCACTTTCAGTGGCAATAGCCGTTACATATCCCACATATAAACACACTTTTCTACACCAGAGGATTTCACTACAGATAGATGGGGAAATTGCCCATTTCTTTTGTACATTCTTCTGGTAATGTTATAAATATGTTAAATTTGATAAATATATCTTAACTATTTGGCGAAGAAGGTGGCAACACACCCAGCAGGATTATGAAGGCCTATCAAAAGGTGGACAAATTTTCTTGCAGCAGTCAACAGCCATCTAGCACAATAGGATAGATTGGTTTCCATGCTATGTAGGCAACCAGTGCAGTGATGACACGGCATTGGTGGGTGGAGGGCTTCCTTGACTGAAGGAAATGGCCACAACGAAGAGTCCCCCCCCCAATGGAATCAACGGCCATGTTACCAAGGTGAGCCTTCAAAGTTAGATGACATCAGCTAGAGTCTGACTTTGAGAGTAATGGGCTCAACCAGGTCTGCATGCCCAAGAGATACTAAGGATGTATGCATACCTCTCAGGCTTCCAATCAACCGAGATATGTGGAGGGAATGGTCAGGTACTGTGCTGTGCAGTGACCCTACGACCACATCTAGTCATGGGACTGAGGATACATGAATAGAATGTCATTTGTCTTGTTTTATATCCAAGTAGTATTGAAGAAAATAAATCAACAAAGTTTTTGATATTATTACAAGTACAATGTAATTGCAAAATTACTCACATACTGCCATCATTTATTTTTAAGCTGCCTAAAAATTAAAGAGGGGAGAAAAAAAAATACATTTTATATATATATATATATATATTAGTGCTTACCAATTTCTAAATTGCATCAGATGCATTGTATCACTAAGGAAGGCTGCAGAATGTATCAGCTGCTATGTTAGGCAAAAAATAACAAGAATGAAGATAATAGCCAGAAAAATGTGCGGAATAATGAAAAGACTTCATCTCAGAAGTTCAAGCAACAGTTATCAAAACCCCGTTTTTTTTTTGTTTTAGACAAACTAAAAATAATAATAATAATCATGTTATGGTTGGAATTTTTAATACAGTAAAATGGAGATGGTGGTGGTGGTGGTGGTAGCCGTAAGGATTGTGATACAATGGGTCCAGCCATTGCAGTTTTAGCTTAAATTAGATTATCTACGTACATATATTTATAGATACATACATACATACATACAGATGAGAGATAAATAATTGGTTGTATATTTGTGCATACAAAAATGTATGTGCGTGTTTATGTGAAGAACAGATATATCCACATAATTATAAATCCTAATTCTCTCATGTATGAAGACAAATGCATATACAGCACATATTCATATAAAAGTCAAGACACTCCCTTAATTTTGGAAAGGGCGTGTGGGTGTGCATGCATTATATAACACACAGAGTTTAAATGTTGCTATAGAGAAGTGCTCAATATCAGAGAGACTGTTTATAAGTCTAGTGGATATAGGAATCAACATTGTATGGTGGCTATGCAGTGTAGATTCTTATATTCGCATGCATAGATAGACGTGTATGTGTATTATATAACACCTCTTAAACTGCCTTTAAAAAAGAACAACTCAGGATTGCTTAATATGACAAAGAAGCTCTTTGTGGACAAAAGTCACTCTCAAGAAAAGAAGTTTTCTAAATTAAAACAAAGGTTAAAATAAGGTATAAAGAAGCATGGTTTTTAGAGCAGTACAAAAAAGACAAACAGAATTGAGAAAAATTGACGACACAAACAGAATTGAGAAAAATTGACGACACAAAGAGGGAGGCAGGCGGAAATGACGACAGAGAGAGAGGCAGGCAGAATTGATGAGAGAGAGGCAGGTAAGCAAAATTGACAGCAAAAAAAAGAGAGAGATATAGTATATACATTTTATAAAACCTGATAACCCTTGGTGGGTAATTAACACAAAAGTAACTCTTATAAGCAATCCAAATGATTAAAAAGATTTTTGTAACACTTTTACAAAGGCTCAAATAAATTTCAAACAGTATCTACATAAATAATCTTTATTTCTGACTGAAGTTGCTTACTCGGTGTTCAAAAGGAACCAAAGAGTTATGATAAAAAAGCAACAAGAAAAAAAAAAACGAAAAGTAGTTAAAACATACGGAGTAATGACAATGCATCATCCCAGTAATTCAAACAAGAATCGATGCAATTATAAACCTAAGCTTAACACGAAGATAAGGAGTGTTGACTTTTATACAAATATAATTTTCAACTACCATACATCCAAAAATCTCAGTATAAGTGTGCGTGTTTGTTACTGACTTAGGTACAGACATTTTTTTTATTTTTCTCCTCTGCCAAGAATGAAGTTTGCTTGATATATTAAATACACAAAGAGACTTTCAAACATCGATTGCACTGAGAGAACATTGGCCAAAACAAGGAACCAAGTTTTAGCTGCTGAATAGAGGCCATGTTTATGCTAAAAAAAAAATTAAAAAAAAAAAAAAAAATTTTAAATTTAAAAAAAAAAAAAAAAAAAAAAAAAAAAAAAAATAATATTAAAAAAAAATCTTTGATACTGTCCCCCACAATGTCAAGGAGTGGGTGGAAGTGTAGCTTTGGACACTGAAATTATAGGGTTTTAAATATGCAGAAGATTCCAATACATTTCCTCAAAAAGAATGCTTTCAGGTAATTTAAGTCAGCCAGGCTTAAAACAATTTCACTAAAGGAACTTTTTAGAAAACATCAATGTTTTGGAACTTAAATTTTCATGTAGCTTTCCTAGAATCAGCGAGCGAATGTGTGTGGCGTGTGTGCAATTGATTTTATTCTTTGCTATCTGACTTGCATAAGCTGTTCATGAGATAGTGGCAATTTGTTCTGCTGAGACAACTATTTGTATGGCAAAAGTTGTTTTGGAAAAGGTCCCCAAACAACAAATCCTAACTTATGAATGTAGACATCTGGCAGGTGACTCCAATCAAGTGTGCATTTGGGGGTGTGTCTGTGTGTATGCACACACTGCTTTCAGATAAAATTTCATAAATACATTATATCTCGGTCAATGAATTCACATTAATGTCTGTTCATTTCCAAAACTTAGCCTAGCCTGACACAAGGCCACATGTGTGGAGTACCCAGCGAGTTTAAAACTCACATTAACACTAGTGTGTGTGTACATATGCATGTATGTGTGTTTGTACATGTGTGTGTGTATATATGCGTGTATGTGTGTGTACGCATGTATGCATATATACATGTATGCGTGTGTATGTATGCGTATATACATGTATGCGTGTGTATGTATGCGTATATACATGTATGCGTGTGTATGTATGCGTATATACATGTATGCGTGTGTATGTATGCGTATATACATGTATGCGTGTGTGTATATATATGCATGTATGTGTGTGTGTATATATATGCATGTATGTGTGTGTGTATATATGCATGTATGTGTGTGTGTATATATGCATGTATGTGTGTGTATATATATGCATGTATATATATATATGCATGTATGTGTATATATATATATGCATGCATGTGTGTGTATATATGCATGTATGTGTGTGTATATATGCATGTATGTGTGTGTATATATGCATGTATGTGTGTGTATATATGCATGTATGTGTGTGTATATATGCATGTATGTGTGTATATATGCATGTATGTGTGTATATATGCATGTATGTGTGTGTATATATGCATGTATGTGTGTGTATATATGCATGTGTGTGTGTATATATATGCATGTGTGTGTGTGTATATATGCATGTATGTGTGTGTGTGTATATATGCATGTATGTGTGTGTGTGTGTATATATGCATGTATGTGTGTGTGTGTATATATATGCATGTATGTGCGTGTGTGTATATATGCATGTATGTGCGTGTGTGTATATATGCATGTATGTGCGTGTGTGTATATATGCATGTATGTGCGTGTGTGTATATATGCATGTATGTGCGTGTGTGTATATATGCATGTATGTGCGTGTGAGAGTATGAGAGAAAAGTCAACTTCAGTACTTATAATATATATTAGTTGATTGACCTAACAATTGTGTCATGGTCAAATTTTGATGACCAATAAAGCTGTTCACACTTAAAAAACACACTTCCACAAAAAAAATAAACACGTGCACAGAATGGTTCTAAAGTAAGTTTATACATTTTTTAACATTAGGAGAAATAAATTGGTTTCAATATTTATATTCAAAGTAATATCCTCATCTTTGTTGTTATTATCACAAAGTTTCAGCGATTATGCCCTCCAATCTCCTTCAGGTGTGTCAATACAGGTTAACCATCTGGGAATTTCAATCTAAACACTTTATTTAATCAACAAGGGTAGATTGTTCAGATTCCACTGTCCATCTGTAGGAATATATAATTGTGTTCTTTTTAGTACTGTTCAGTTATTGTTTGCTCTGTTTCCACGAAGTGAACTATCTGGCCCAGTGAATTTGTGTAACCAAGTTCAATCCTTGGACCAGGTAGTACAGACTTGAACTCGATGAAAACATGGCAAGGAATAACTGAGCAGAACTAGATAAAAACAAGATGAGATATCCATCGATGTTGTCAGTGAAATAAGAACAATCTAACCCTGTAGATTAAATAAAGGGACCAGTTTGAAGTTTCCTGAACATTACCTAGATCAACTGACACATGAAGAATGACAGAGAGCTGATAAGCCAAAATGGTGGGGTAATAACAAAGATAAGGACATTACTCCAAATGTAAATCATAATTCCTCGTCAGGTGTAAATTTGTTTCTTTAATTCTGGATAAAGAATTTCTCATTATTTGAAGCTCCTCAAAGTTCATTGGTGATGCCTTTAAGAAAAGGAGCTTCTGGAAGTAAACTTCGAGCTATTTTTTAAAAAAATAGCCTACAAGGAGAAGCCATGATGAAAAATAATTTTAATATGTCTCACAAAATGAATAATCTTTAATTGTACAATAACTGTCTAAATTATCTTTTTAGATTTCTCTCAATAAGACATTTTTTTTTTTTCAAATGTGTAAACCTACTTCCAAGCCTGAGTGTGTTATATATATATATATATATATATATATATATTTAAAGACATTTATGATATGTTTAACGTTCTTTTTATAGATACAAGTATTTTAAGCAAATGCTCTGTTTTATAATAAACAGTATTAAATAACATTTACCGGCCTGAATGTTAAATGTTATTTAATACTGTTTATTATAAAACAGAGCATTTGCTTAAATACTTGTATCTATAAAAAGAACGTTAAACATATAAATGTCTTTAAATAAATTGTCGGACTTTGTCCAATTCAAAAATATATATATATATATATTTCTCCACATACCCATTGTTAAGTAACAATGATTAAACATAATGGTTAAATGTGTGTATGTATGTATGCATGCATGTACATATATACATATGTACATTTCTCACCGCCCTAGTCTGCCCAGTTCTTTAATTAGGATTTTTTTTTTCTCTTTTTTTTTGACCATTTTCCCCCCTGCTTCTACTATTGTAGACTACAATGACAACTGGGTCCGGCATCATCACTGCTACCCCCTGCCCCACCCGAGGAGCGATGATGTCGGTGGTGACAATGATGATGATGACAGTGAGGATGATGATGGTGATGGTGATGGTGGTGGTGGTGGTG
>OZ038512.1:61112992-61125492 GCA_964036315.1 Acanthosepion esculentum
AAAGACGTTTACAGCCTTCTCTCCTTCCATGTTGCCAAACTGAGACATATTTGGAAACTTAATGCTACTAGATTTTAAATTGACTTCTCATGCATTGCCCAAATTTGCCCAGCCTGTTTTCAAAAGATATCCCAAAATGTCACAAGCAGCTAGATTTAAAGTTTTCAGTATTGGACTTTAAAAACACAGAACAATTTGCTACTTTGAGCCCAACCTATCAAACTATAGTGCAGATTTTTATTTTTTTTTTAAGAAAATAAATCAAATTTAATATGCACAAAGTTTTCCAAGATAGGAAGGAGAAAAAACAAAAATGCTGCCCCTCTTTGTTTTTATATTTTTGTACACTTTGAGAAGCGACATGAAAAATTAATTACCAAAAGTTCTGTGGCAACAACAGAAGAATGAGATCAATGGTAATCAATATTTGGCAACCATAGTCAGGATCATCAAGCCAATGCGAACAATCCTTTCTTTAGCTGGATATGTGCCACGCCAGGGCTACATACAGTTTTGAATCCAGGGTTACTTTCTCCTAGACTGGTTGCCACCCAAGGCTCTAAAACCCTGTCTGTCCTGCTATTTATCCATTGCTGGGGGGAAAAAGAAGAGGATTCATACCTTTTCCAAGGATATTAGCATCTAAATCAGGGGTGGCCAACCTTTTGATTCCATGCGCCAATATTTTGTACGATTAATTTAAATGCGCCACACAAGCATTCACTTCCTTTCCGTACGTGTCGTAATATGGACATATTTTAAAGTTATAACAAAAAGAAACGGGACAAACAGAAATCAAACTTTTAGCACTTTCGCAAAGGACGTGCAATAGATATAAAATCACTGAAATGAATGAGTAGAAGTGGCTTAGTTTCTCTTCATCGAAAGGACGCAATGCGCCGCTTGTAAGCATCCAATGCCCCATTTATGGCGCATGCACCACATCCTTGATCTAAATGAATGTAATGGATCTGAGTGCAATTTGAACTCGGCTCTCAGATTCCTCAATCCGAGCCATTATCCAATACTCCACTATTCCTCCAATGGTAATGGTAGTATTAGATATGTACCAATAAGGAAATTTGGCATTCATTGACTGAGCAGCCAGTATTGCTTTCAGTTAAAATTTATAAAATTTTTCACTTAAAACAATTTAGCCCTCAACAACTCTTGGAATGAGGGCATCCTGAAAATGCACAAATTAATTTGTTTAAACATAATGATTGAATCACACAGACAACAGGCTATTTTCATCATTTTGTTTTTTTTTTTTTTTTTGGGGGGTAACACTGGAGATATTTACCTTACTAAAACTAAATACTGCTTTGTTTTAAGTGAGATTATCACTCCAACTGATGTAGAAATTTGGCTAAACCTACAAACTTTTCCATAGTCTTTTTTTTTTTCTTTTATAGATTCATGAGAATTTCAGTAGGTACGACTATTTAGCCACAAATTTTTGTTTTACTGCTGAAAAGAATATTGGGTTTAAAAACAATGTCTAAATAGTACTAATTATCAAGCAGATTATTTTTGGTAATTAACAACTTGGAAGATATATCACTAGGATAAAAACATTTTAAAATATCTTGAAGTTTGTTGGTTTTTTTGTTTGTTTTTTTGTTTTTTTTTAATTTACTTTTCCTCCCACAAAGCAATAAAATTTCAACAATCTACAATACCCCACCAAATAGGGATGGGAGAGGAAGTTTTTCTTCATTTTTTAACATTTTGCTAAATTCATATTTGATATGACACGTGACCAAATTTAAATGAATTGCAATTTACCCTTAATCTTTCCCTAGCATCAGATTTCATTTGTTTAAATGAAGTTTACTATTTGTGGCACAAAATGATTTTTGTTAATATACATACACACATTCATTCATATAATTATTCAGAAAAAATTGGAAAAATCCTATGTAACGTTCTATGCTTTAAAAAGTAATTCAGTTACCCAACATTAATCTGATCTATAGAAATTATATATCATACTCACTTATATATAAAATAACAATATGTGTGGATGACAAAATATACTGACAAGTTTAGTTTTTGAATTATTTAATGACGACATAAATTAAGAATAAGAGTTATTTCCCTTGCAATATTAGAGCACAAAACATTCTCATTTTCATGAAAGTGCCACAATGAATTGAAACCAAATTACTGCAGGAACAGTCCCCAGGTTAACACCTCCAATTTACCCTATAGGCAATATTGTTTGACTATTCCATAATCTGCAGTCAGACCAAGATCTCCAGGCCTTTTTTCCTCTGCTTTTGCAAACCCCCTAAAGAAAAACCTTGTGGATCATTTGAATAAATACAAATGTCGCAAATAAAAAAGAAAAAAAAAGATAAGGATAGTAAAACACCAACGACAGAAGTACTTCCACTCAACCTGATCTTAAAATTTTTTATTCTGATTGCTTACAGACAGATATTCAATATAGTCAGAAAATCCTTTAAGATTAATGTTCTCTTATCAATTTTTACATTAATTAAAACACATGTTTTATCTCAAAAATATTAAATAAAAGGATGCATATATCCATTACATATATTAAGGAACAGTTTTACAATTCAAAAAATAAACAATATGATATTAATACAAAATATGGAGGAAATTAAGAAAATAATGACTATTTTCGTACCTCTTTTGGTAAGCGGTTGTCATCTCCATACTTGAAGATACTGTCCAAATGAAATTCCGTAAACTGATGATAACTTAGATACAATGAAAGCAGAGTTTCTGAAAAAGAGGAAAAATAAAAGCAACAATAAAATGGAGTAAAACTAGTAATAAAGAAGCATTTCTCAACTCAAAATGCTATGATAAAAAAGCAATAATTTAGACAGAATAGTAACTAGTAATAAAATATTGTAAAGATAAGAAAGCAACAAGAATAAATTAATATCTTTTCCAATTCATCCACATTTTGCTTATTTTGCTTCACCTACATAATTCCTCAAGCAAGACAAAATTAATTACTGTATTGACAGATGTATAAAAGGTGCACATTTTAATAAATTAATAAAATCACGCTGCAAATATTACACAATAGCCAACACATTGGTTTTATAACTATAAGGCTCTATCCAGTGTAGCTCAAAAATGAACTTTGAGACTTACCCTTGGAAACTGTCTTAGGCTGGCAAACACAGTACATATAAATTTATATAACCACTTACCAAAATGTAATTCCAACTACAGCAGGTCTTAGCTAGAATAAATATTCTTAAATCCAAAAGAATCCACTTATGGGTCGGATACTAAAAATAAACTGACTTACCTAATAGAACATCTGACTTACCTAATAGAACATCTGACTTACCTAATAGAACATCTGACTTACCTAATAGAACATCTGACTTACCTAATAGAACATCTGACTTACCTAATAGAACATCTGACTTACCTAATAGAACATCTGACTTACCTAATAGAACATCTGACTTACCTAATAGAACATCTGACTTACCTAATAGAACATCTGACTTACCTAATAGAACATCTGACTTACCTAATAGAACATCTGACTTACCTAATAGAACATCTGACTTACCTAATAGAACATCTGACTTACCTAATAGAACATCTGACTTACCTAATAGAACATCTGACTTACCTAATAGAACATCTGACTTACCTAATAGAACATCTGACTTACCTAATAGAACATCTGACTTACCTAATAGAACATCTGACTTACCTAATAGAACATCTGACTTACCTAATAGAACATCTGACTTACCTAATAGAACATCTGACTTACCTAATAGAACATCTGACTTACCTAATAGAACATCTGACTTACCTAATAGAACATCTGACTTACCTAATAGAACATCTGACTTACCTAATAGAACATCTGACTTACCTAATAGAACATCTGACTTACCTAATAGAACATCTGACTTACCTAATAGAACATCTGACTTACCTAATAGAACATCTGACTTACCTAATAGAACATCTGACTTACCTAATAGAACATCTGACTTACCTAATAGAACATCTGACTTACCTAATAGAACATCTGACTTACCTAATAGAACATCTGACTTACCTAATAGAACATCTGACTTACCTAATAGAACATCTGACTTACCTAATAGAACATCTGACTTACCTAATAGAACATAAATTTCTAACTAGAATCCTCATCTAAAACTTAACTGCAAAGAATAATGAAATAATGGAAAAATCAGGGTATTTATTTATTGAGAGAAGTGCCAATGCACTGACAGATTGAAATAAGGACAACACTAACATGTCCCTAAGACCTAACCAAATGCCACATCTAAACTGTAACAAGAATGAATGGGACTTCAGAAAACTAGGTTTGACAGCTTGAGAGTCAATGTCTGTCTGAATTTCTGGGATGAAGAGTTATCATTTACATTGAAACTAATGTTCTCATCTTTTTTTGCTATTATTACAGCATTTTGGCCATTGTGCACTCCAACCTTCTTCAGGTGTCTGTCAATCTAGGTAACCTCCACAGAAGGTTGAACTAAATCTTTTAATCTATGGGGGTAGATTGTTCTCCTTCTGCTGTCCATGTCTAGGGATATCTCTTGTTCTCATTTAGTCAAGTTCTGTTATTGCTCACCCTGTTTCAGATTTTTAGGGTCATCATTTTTAGAACCTAGTTTTTATTTATCAAGTGTCACCAGTAGTTCTCTTGTTGCATTGCACAAATCATTTCTTTATATTTCTATTTCAGAATTAATCTAGACAAATTATCTGCAGGTTCATTTTTTGTTTTTTTATAATGACAGCTCTTCAATACTTTTCTAATTGGTTAGCCGTATGAATTGAATTCCATTTCTTTTTAACCAAATATTGCAAGTATTAGTTCAAGATCAGTTTGTTAAAGAAATCTAAAATTCAGTATTTTGTGTAATTGTTTTAACCCATTACCTGCCATGAGCCCCATTTGGGGATCTGTTAAAATTAAACTCACTACATCTTATTCCTTGTATTTACATTGAATTGCTTATATACATTCCATTTGCAGAGGTATATTTTACAACACTTAGCCTTTAAAGTTTTTATTATTAGCCATAAAAAGACACTGTCGTAATTTTATATTTCACAAGTAGAAAAATAATGACTATCTTGAAAAATATTTTTTTATTATTTCTAATCAATATTATTTTTTGATGTTTTATACACATATATATTTGATGTTCTAGTTTCTATAAAAACGACAATGGTAACTACTGAAATGAAACATAAGGAATAAATAAACTCCTAAGACACCCGTCTGGGCCAAAAAAAATTTGGCAGTTAATGGGTTAATCCAAAAATTATTGCTACGGCTTCTTTTTGTATTTAATTAGAATTTTTCCCTGCAAGTAATAATGTTCTTGAAACACATGTACAAAATTACGCATTCATTACCATGTTCACTAGCATCAGAGGCTATTATTTCTAAATTAGGATGAAACTGTGGCAGTTATAAAATTTTTGTTTTAATATATATCTTCAGTATCTTTAATATTTATACCCTTTAGTAAGTAATGTATCAAATGGTGCTTGCAATTTATACATGTTCCATAAGTACAAATTGTAGTAGCTATAAATTACTGTAATGCAAGAATATGAATGGAAATCTGCATTTTCAAGGCTTTTAATTTTAATGTCTGGTCTACATACATTTTGGCCAATAATTTGACCCAAACATTTCTTTCGAGGCATAAATATCACGCATCATTTTTCACCAACACCAAAATAGAATTTTCTTATATGTTCAAACATTTCATCTAGGTGCTTGTAATGTTCTTACACCATTTCACCAACCAACCAACCAACCGTGTCCATTATTTATTGATAAATTGTAGGAGCAACTTTTATTCAAGCAGGTAATCTGTTATCTTGGTATAATACCATATGTGTATTAATAGTTAAAACAATTTTTTTTTTTTTTAATCTTTGTCTACTTCCATGAAAGAAATGTGTCCAACAAAAAAATGTGTACATACATACTAAATGCAGCAGGAAGGGCTCCACAGGTGACCAGACATTAGCAATATAGATGTACTGAACTGAACATTAATTGCGGCATGTTAAGAACATAAGAGATGCACCTACCCAAATGGAGTATTGCCTGCCGGTCAAGCCACATAAAGATATCTAGTTAAAAAATCATCAAAGTGCAAGTTCTTTAAGAAAGGAATTCAGTATTTAGGATTTGGGGTTAGCACTTGTGTGGAATACTACTGAATTGAGATAAGGTAAATGCTATAAGGTGAAACAACATCTACAACAGACAAGTGAACCCCTTAAAAGGGCATGTGTTTCTATTATTGGACACTTATCCTGGGATTTTCTAGCATAGAAGAACCATTAATCAGCCTGGCAGTATACACATTTTAGCTGGGATGATGAGTGGCAGATCATTTAGAGAGTGGGGGGGGTATCTCTCAACAACATAGCAGTCGGCACATGTTTATTCCAGCCCACATTTGACAAGGAGAATGGAAAGTGGAGGGGGGAGTCAATATACCCATACCCAATCTCACATAAGTGTTGGGTGACTACAGAGAAAAAAGTTTATGCATAAAAACAGTGAAATAGCTAAATATATATTAAAAAAAAAAAAAAAAAAAAAAAAGCTACAGAATAAATTTATGCATGAAAGAAGTTGAATAAAAA
Organism: Acanthosepion esculentum; assembly: GCA_964036315.1. NCBI lineage: Eukaryota > Metazoa > Mollusca > Cephalopoda > Sepiida > Sepiidae > Acanthosepion > Acanthosepion esculentum. The sequence goes on from OZ038512.1 coordinate 61,119,659, forward strand.
AAAAAAAAAAAAAAAGCTACAGAATAAATTTATGCATGAAAGAAGTTGAATAAAAAAAAAAAAAAAAAAAAAGCTACAGAATAAATTTATGCATGAAAGAAGTTGAATAAAAAAAAAAAAAAAAAAAAAAAGCTACAGAATAAATTTATGCATGAAAGAAGTTGAATAAAAAAAAAAAAAAAAAAAAAAAGCTACAGAATAAATTTATGCATGAAAGAAGTTGAATAAAAAAAAAAAAAAAAAAAAAAAGCTACAGAATAAATTTATGCATGAAAGAAGTTGAATAAAAAAAAAAAAAAAAAAAAAAAGCTACAGAATAAATTTATGCATGAAAGAAGTTGAATAAAAAAAAAAAAAAAAAAAAAAAGCTACAGAATAAATTTATGCATGAAAGAAGTTGAATAAAAAAAAAAAAAAAAAAAAAAGCTACAGAATAAATTTATGCATGAAAGAAGTTGAATAAAAAAAAAAAAAAAAAAAAAAAGCTACAGAATAAATTTATGCATGAAAGAAGTTGAATAAAAAAAAAAAAAAAAAAAAAAAAGCTACAGAATAAATTTATGCATGAAAGAAGTTGAATAAAAAAAAAAAAAAAAAAAAAGCTACAGAATAAATTTATGCATGAAAGAAGTTGAATAAAAAAAAAAAAAAAAAAAAAAAAAAAAAGCTACAGAATAAATTTATGCATGAAAGAAGTTGAATAAAAAAAAAAAAAAAAAAAAAAAAAAAAGCTACAGAATAAATTTATGCATGAAAGAAGTTGAATAAAAAAAAAAAAAAAAAAAAAAAAAAAAGCTACAGAATAAATTTATGCATGAAAGAAGTTGAATAAAAAAAAAAAAAAAAAAAAAAAAAAAAGCTACAGAATAAATTTATGCATGAAAGAAGTTGAATAAAAAAAAAAAAAAAAAAAAAAAAAAGCTACAGAATAAATTTATGCATGAAAGAAGTTGAATAAAAAAAAAAAAAAAAAAGCTACAGAATAAATTTATGCATGAAAGAAGTTGAATAAAAAAAAAAAAAAAAAAGCTACAGAATAAATTTATGCATGAAAGAAGTTGAATAAAAAAAAAAAAAAAAAAGCAAAAGGGATTAAGAAAAAAAAAAGAAAGAAAGCGGGGAGGAAAGTTGAAGTGACTAATGTGTATAAAAAAAAAAAAAAAAAAAAATGTATAATACTCCAGATACATAATGAAAACTTAAAGTGACCTGAAGGACAGACAAAAAAAATAAAAAATAAAATATGAAAATGGGATGAGAGAAAGCAAAAAATAAAAAAATATATAGAATTAGTACAGGACACTTTTTTGTATGCATGTATGAGATGTTGTTTTATGGCATATGTCTTTTTTATTCTGATATATTTGTATACATGCATCTTATACAGGGTCTTGCCAATATAGTCACAAGGAGGAAATGTATATTCTACTAATTCATATATATACAGTGTAACCCGGATATAAAAGAAACCCATATATAAGAGAGATTTTATCTGGTCCCAAATTAGTGCCTGTGTTAATGTATATATAATAGACCAAACCCGGATATAAGAGACTTCTCTGGTCGCGACAACTCTCATATCCGGGTTACACTGTGTGTGTGTGTGTGTATATATATATATATATATATATATATATATATATATATATATATATATATATATATATATATAAAGGGAGAAGGGGGGAGATTATATATATAATATCTGGATAAAATAAATGAAACAAAATCGGGTGTTAAATATATATATATATAAATTTCATACATAAACAGGAAGTGAACTCAGCTGAACTTAGGATTATATATGTACAAGACAACTGGATGATATAAACACTTGACCTATGGTCAGGGAGAAGGCAGAATCCCTTGCATCCTTATAAGAAGACAATGTTCAAAAGGAAGATCCAAAAACCACATACCACTCAATTCAGTCAGCATTAAGGGGATCATTTTATGCATAACAAATTTACCCTCATATTCTCATCAGATGTTACTAACAAACATTAATTTATAAATTATGCACAAGAGATTAATAACAATAACCAGTAATAAAATAAAACAATCATAACAATGTTGTAATAAAAATTATGTGACAGAAAATTGTTTCTTGCAGTTGACATGAGATTTTTTTTTTGCGGGGGGGAGGGGGGGTCCTGAAAGTGAGTGGCATCTCAGCTTTAGTAACTTTCCCACCACCATGACAGGTCTTCCTGGTGTCTTTTCTTTTCTTAGTGGGATGAAATGATAAAAATTTCAGTTTTTCAATTATCCTCATCAGTCCCATGACTAGGTGTGGTTATGGGTTGCTATTCAGATGAGCACCTGACCAACACCTTTCACATGTCTTGGTTGCATGCTAATGCCCAAGTCTCTGTGAATGAGCTTCCAATCCACTCAGTGATGTTATCAGCCCAGTTTTTCCTGTCTGACTCCTTTGTTTTGTTTTGTTTTGTTTTTTACTAAGGTAGTACCTTGTAGTTAGATAGATAGATTGTTTGTTTGTTTAACCAGCATATCGACCTTCGTTGAGCCATTTAATGCTGAAAAAGTTTACAGAAAGATTGAGAAAGCCAATGTACACACCCGTCTAATTTCAGATAGATGTTTTTTGTCTTTCCGGATAGTTTTGCAACAGCTGCCTTTATGCTTCCCTTGAAATTACTTCTATTCTAAAGCCCTCTTCACTGATAATCAACCAAGATATTTTCACTAGCTCAATTTTTTTAAAGATCCTGACCACCAACTTATCTTGGTTGAAAGCCCTTTCTCATTGTTCGGCATTAATCTCCATGCCATATCTGGAGAATATTTCATCCAGGTTCTTCACCAGGCTGATCAATTCTTTTTCTTTGTCAACTAGACCATATTTGTCATCTGCAAAGTAAAGGTTTATGATGTTGCAGCTTCCGTTGCTGACTGTGGCCTGGTGTTCCTCAGGAGCGTCACTCAGGAAAGAAGTTAAAAGAGTGTCGGGGATACAAGACAATTTTGGTATAGACTGACATGTATGTGGGACAACTTTCCTATGGAGAGCTGGAAAAGTACTGTGCTGCTTACCTTAAACAGCTGCTGGATCTTCTTACCCAAGTTATATTTATTCATTTCATACAATACCTTGTGCCACACACTGTCAAAGGCTTTTTTGAAGTCTATGAATACATGATAAGGGTTTTGTTGGTGTTTCAAGTATTTTTTATGTAGAACCAAGACTGAATATTTGCCCTGTAGCACTTCATCAGCAATGATTTCTTCTGTTTGTGGCATTAATCCATTCAAAGTGATTTTTAACATCGCTTTACTTGTATGACTAATTCGATTGGGAATTCTGAATTTTTGACATTGTTGTGGGGGTTGATTTTGATTTTTGACATTTTTTGTGGGGGTAAGGGTGCTCAATGACTGGGTCCATGTTTTGACCACTTGCCTGATTGCCAGATTTTGTTACAGATTTTTGCTAGGATATCTATCATTGATTCACTGCCATGTATGATTAGTTCAGCTGGGTTGTTGCCAATTCAAGATGCCTTCAGCAATTTTACTGCTGCATCCATTTCTTCCCCAATTATGGAGAAGCCATCATAATTAGAGAACTTTGGGACTACTAGGTTGTCAGACAGGGTGAGTGGACAACTTTCGGCAATAGTCTGTCCATCCTTCTATAAAATCGGAGTGTAAGGCAGTTTCCCTTTTTGTTTTGGATGGTATTAATTGTAGATTGTGAACAATCTTAGCAAGTAGAAACAATCTGGAATATCTTATTGCTATTGTTCTTTAGATTTTCTTCAATGTCCAAGAATACGACGTTTGATCCGGTCTTTTGCTTCCTTCATTCTTATTTTCAGCTTCTTTGTACTCTCCTACTCTTCAGTTCTCTTGGTGCATCACAACTCCAAGAATTATTAAATGACCCATGTTTTTTTTTTCCCTTAGAGTTACATTTTTAGCTGCTTCAGACATGACAGAGTTGAATTTGATCAACATTTCCACATCTTCCTCCAGCATGAGTAACAGGGAAATTTTCTGCCAATCGTTGCTTGTAATAATTTACAGATGGCAGGATACTTCAATCAGTCAAAGTTGAATTTGAGCCTGATAGTCTTTTCAAACTCAATTTTCAACTGAAAACAATATGAAACAGCTATATAAGAAACAAAAAAAAATATAAACAAAAAAAAATATAAACAAAAAAAAATATAAACAAAAAAAAATAAAGGAACTTACTCCATCCCTTCCACATTTCAAAATGGTCATCAAAAGCCTCTGTGTTTACCATCAGCTGCCTCAGTGCTATTTTATCCACAATTTGAAATCTTACTTTCAAAAAAGGGATTTTAGCTTTTAGAAACGGTCAGAATTAATATATAGGCACATTATCATGATGAATGTGATGACACCAAGATAAATTAACTCAATGGCACCTCATTGCCAACTGAGTAACTTCACAGGAGAAGTCTTCCATGCATACTCAGTAAAGTCGCCTCTAAGCAGTTGACATATTAGATCAAAGCTACATTCAAGATATTCAAAATTGCAGTATACTTTCCAAGATATTTACAGATGACAAATTCCTCACCAGACAAAAATTCACTCCTCAGATTGCTTCCCTTTTTTCCTGCTCAACTATTTTTTTTAAAGGCTACCTCCCTTCAGAACATAGACAATCATGGCCCTCCACAGATTCCTTTACTTCATCTATGAATTGGCAGGAATTCTTGGGAAAGATAGTTGCCTTCTGTATGGTTTTCTTAATTCTGTTATCCAAGGTTTGAGAACCCAGTCTAAGCTGATATGTAACCTACTTATAATACTAGTCACTTTTAGACAAAAGAAAAACTTTTGACTTTAAAGTAGAAGTCACGATAAAATTTTTCAATCTGTATTTTTTTTTTCTCTCTCTCTCAGAGACATAGTAAATCATTCCAATAACTCCCATGACAAAGTCAATAGCCACTTGCTTGCTTTACTAAAAATGTATTGAATTTTACAACAGTGGAAAATAGTCTTTAATCTATTGATTATAAACTTACAACACTTTATTCCTTTGAGCCACTTACCTCCTGTTTTTCGGAATCCACCTCTTTTTTCTGCCTGCACCTCCTCTTTTATGAGCTGCATGATATAACGTTGCCTTTTGATGAGGGCAAATGATAAATACCACAGGCTCTGTGGAATCTCCTGCAAAAGAAAAAGTCAAATCATTAAGTATCTTAAATAACCATCCACCACTCTCTCCCCAATAAAGGCATGGTCCCTGTCAAAATGAAAACATAAAATAAAGGCAAAGCTTATCTCTGTAGGGATTGATACTCCTGTTTAATAACAAAGTATTCCTTGCCAATACTCTTGACTAGGATCAGAGTGTAGCATCTGTGTAAAAGGTGACATGGATGCAAAAACAAGTATGATAAGGAGATGGTAAAAAATTATTGGCCATATCAAGAAAGCTTTAGCCCAATCAGATTTGAGATAAGAGTCACGTCAAGAACTTTTCAGCATTCCCTTGTGTAGGTGTACATGGAGAATCTACAAAAAGTAGTGACATGTCCCAAAGATCAACTAACAATCACTACATAGTAGTGATTGCGTTGTTTTGTGTGTCTACCAGTTAGTAAATGTTCAAAGGACTTATCTCACTGACCAACACCAGAGTTGATTGATCAATTCATTTTCTATGGCTTAACCCTTTGCAGATTATTTAAATCTAGAAAATATTTAGATTGTAAGAATTTTTTTTTTTTTGAGAACAATGATTTAGTGATAAGTTTTGCTAATTAACCCATAGCTAAGGAGAGATGTATTTGCATGTAAGTGAATATAACAAACCCAATTGGAAT
>OZ038512.1:61130492-61155492 GCA_964036315.1 Acanthosepion esculentum
GATGAGTTTGCCAATACACTATCGCTGGGCATTATGGGTAAATTTCACTATTTCAGAACTGCTTCTTGTATGACAGAACAAGTCAACAGTGAAGAGCAGAAAATGGTTTGTGTAAAGTTGTTCATATGAACAGCTTACATGTAAAGCTGTATGATTGTTTTTGGCAATTAGAGACCATAGCATTATACTGGTAAATCAGTTCAATGGGTTAATGCAAATATACAATATGATTATTGAAGGTAAGTAAAGATTAGTATGTTGGAACATCAAACGTCTGAAACCGTTCCAGCAAACAGAAGAATCCTTTGCATCAGTTTGGAGGACCATATCATCAAGATCCTCTCTTGGACGCCTCTCCCCAGTATCGAGGCTGCCATTCTTCAACATCGCCTCCACTGGGCAAGCTACATGTCCAGAATGCATCCCACTTGATTCCCTTGTGGCAAGAGGCTATGTGGAGGCCCAAAACAATGCTTTAAGGATCAGTTGAAAACATCTGGCAAGCCAACACTGACGCTGAAACCTGGGAAATCATGGCGGCAAATCGGTCTTCCTGGGGTAGAACCATCTGAGGGGAGACAGACTTTCAAGTCCAACCATTGACATGAAGATGATCTGTGACATGCTGTAAGGAGGGCTCAACTCACACAGCCATGTCCACCATTCACATTCCTCTGTGACTCCTGCTCATGATTCTTCAGGAGTAGGCTAGGCCATCACGGCCATCTCTATCAAAGTCCCCTGGATGCATGGGGCAGTAAATAGGGAAAGATAACGACAATCCAAATGCATGGATGTGAGCAGGTGCTGATGACAATTTTAAAAACATTGTCTAATTTATAAAAAAAATAAACTTTGTGTGTGTGTTTGCATGGGGGAAGGGGAGAAGAAAAAATGTACATGCAGGCATAACACAATGGGTCTCTGCTTGAAATGGTTTAGAACATATACAAAGACAAGTGAGCCCTAGTGGATTTTATTTGGGCTGGGTTTGGGTTCTATAACTGCATAGGCAGTAAATTCTAAGAAATCTTTAACGTGGCTCCCCACAAGCCGGTCGAAGTAAAGTGAAACAAATAAGTAAAAACATTCGGCATCAAATATTACTTGGTCAAAAATTAAGGAATCCCTCTCAATATGAGCATGAACAGTGTATATATATATATATATATATATATATATATATATATATAAAAAAAACGGATGTAGTAATAGACCACCATTATATAGAAGAGGAGTATGAAAAGCCCTGTTTTCATTGGCTGACGCTGACTGACATGTGTCAATAAGAACGGTCAAAGTCCAGCCTTACTAGTTTGGTAATTGTTTTTTTGCAATGTCGCGGTGCGTAGCACGACGCTTTCAAGGAGGCGGCCTGTTTCACCTAGAATCAGGTCGGGGTTGCTGTTGGAGCCGATATGATGCGAAACCCGAAATCGGCGATGAGAACAGTGCATCACTGAAGACCACCCTTGATGCATCTAAAATGTATGACTTAACTATAACCATTTTATTGGAGCTTTTACAAATTTAAAGAAAAAAAAAAAAAAAGGTTTTACTGTTCCCCAATCACCCAATAACTGTAGTACGAAGTAAGAGGAGGTTCATTACATTGTGCCAGACAATTTCTCTTGTCAGAATCCATCTTGCACATTTGTCCATGCATGGAATATTGTTGACCATATCTTGCTTGGTGCTACTATATATCATGATTCTTGACAAAATTCAAAGAGGGGTCTGTAATGTAATCGATCCTGATCTCAATTTCAATCACTTTCTCACTATCATGACATGACTTCCTTCTGTCTTTTCTACAAATATTTTCATTGCAATTGTTCCTAGGAGTTTTCCTCCTTGGTGCTTCGACTGCACAAATTTAAACATGTTACTAGATTGGCAACTAGGTCTTACCATTTTACTGATGAACTAACAAGATGCAACTGTTCTACTCTAATAGTTTCTTTTCTACACACTCACCTTTCTAACTCACTTCCGATTTCTTGCTTCCCCGACATCTACAAAAATTTAAATGCAATGCCAACCAACGTCTTCCTGAATCATTTTATTGTCCTTTCTCTTCACTTCTCACTAAATTCTTCTCATTCACTTTTCCTCCCAGTAATTCCATGTGCCCTAGTGGCATTATCACCTTGCTTGAAATGTAATGATTTAAAAAAAAAAAAAAAAGGAGCCTAACAGTTCAAACAATATTGAGTATGTTCATCAGGTTCATGGAGTTGAATATCTAAACATAACAGTTGCCTGTGTTAATTACAAAGTTAGTATCAAAAGCCATTGATAGGCTTCACCATTTGTGCCACACAACCAAAACTACACTTCATAAATATCTGCAGAGGAAGTTTACAACCTAAAGTATAATTAAGCTATCCTTGGAGATTATAACTAGTCTAAGCTTCACACCAGAAGACTTCAGTCATTTCCTATTCAGAGAATTATTATTTACAAAATGCTAATTATCTTCATTTTTTCTTAGGCCTTGTAGGTGATAATTGATCTCCACAACTTCCTATCCTTTGTAGCTCATAACAATGTTAGCCCCCTTACTATCCCTCCAAGTCCCTGATCTGCCATCTATTTTACACAAATTCATTAGGTAGGTTACTTATGGTTTCCCTTTGTCCCTCGATATATCCAGAGCATCAAATTCTCAAAGATCTTTTTCTTCATTATGCGTCAACTTTCTTATTCCGAGTATAAGCGGCCTTTTTGTTTCTATTTTCCTTAAAACTTTCATTACTTAAATGCATCTATCCATAGTATCCTCAGCATCCTTCTGCATGACCTCATTTCTATTATTGCCTCAATTCTCCAGGTCATTTGTGAAGAAATTGGCCTGCATTCACTGCCACATAAGAGGATTGATATTACATGACAGGTCAGTATTCCTTATTCTCACAAAATTTTCCTGTTTCTTAATATTTTTAGCTTTTGGAAGGCATCTTTTGTTATTCCAATGTGATTTGCTTCAGATTTCTTTGCCACATTTTCCAATGTCTGTTAAACCATTTCCCAGATATGGTAACTTATATATTCACTTGATTTGATGGTTGGTCCTTTCTTCCTCCTTTCTTTTACTACCTTGTCTAAGAGTTGCTGCAATTTTCTTTGTTATCAACATGGTATCATCTGTATATCTTATGTTTTTAATATGGTGCTCACCAATAATAAATTCTGGTAGGACAAGAGTCTCACCACTTATCATTATGGCTGATGGAATAGAGTGCAGACATTCCAAGAGAAAAGAGCTTGTAACTAGCAACGATTACACCTAAATTCAGACTTACTATTTTTGACAGTATACAAAACTCACCCACTTCAGAGTGACAAAATGAATAAATCACCATACATCTTATATGCAAAGTTAAGGCCTCCTGTGGGCTAATTTTACCTACATGTCCTCTTTTATAGTTCAGACAGTTAATTCTATGTAGCCCAACTCAATATTATTTACTCAAATGGCATTGGAATCATCATCATGATAATTATTAACTATGTAGAACTTATCTTTTCAGAGAACTATCAATGTAAAGAAGATATGAACACTGTACATGTTAAGTATTACTTACTATCTGAATTTGTGCAAACAGAACACATATTTACTACCTTGCCTAACCCTAAATGATGATAATGAGAGTACTTTAAAAAGGAATTATCTTCAATTACTGGTGATGTTTGTTGGTTCTAGTTGATCAATCATCCCTAAATATTCCTCAACACACTCCTATCTTTAACCAGCTGGAAACTATAGAAGAAAAAGACAACTGAAAAGGAAATAATGGTAATCAAAAAACTTATCTAAGAAACTTATTAAAGTCACAGAGAAATATGATCATTTATATGAAGAGCCACCCCCCAAAAAGTGAATTGGTTGGTTTACACGGAAATTTATTGCTTCATATTCAGCTGTAGTTTGCTATAGCTACCGTGAGTATTTACTTTTTTTAATGTTTTGTAATCTAGTGATAGTTTGCTTTAAACATTACATGCTGAAAAGACTGAAAATTTATTTTCTGAATAGACCTTCAAACGAGAGGGTGAATTTTTTATGATGTCAAATATAATACATTACTCAGAAACAGGTGACTTAATTGGACAGGAAATTGCTTAATTTTCCAAGTTAGTGCATTTTAATGGTTTTATACCTGAAAAAAAAAAATTGTGTTAAAATGTGTGATACAAGACATGGTAAAATAAAAAATTATATATATATATATATAAGAAATATACTCTTAAGGTGTGTTATATTTATGGCATAAAGTGCTCAGTATCAGAGAGCATGTGTAAATATAAAAGTGAACATTGAAGTCAACACTTAGAGGCAACAGGCTGTTTCATGCTAGACTTCAATGTTTTTATATATATATATATATATATATATATATATATATATATATACATACAAAATCTGATCATTATAATGTTGTGATCTTGTGCCAGACAAAGATTAGTAAATATTTAGGAAAGCCTCTTTAGAAACTTGTCACACAGATTACCTCAAGTGACTGGTTATTACTAGATGCTCCAGTATTGTACAAGACTAAGATCAAAAACTGTTTTCCTTTCCTCATTGAATTTCAAAGGCAAATGTTATATTATTTAATATAACATTTGGGTCATATGCCATGCACCGATAGATCAGGCTTGTCAGTGTTGGAAGAGAAAAATGTTTTAAAGTAACTTTTTCTTTTTTTTTTTTTTTTTTTTTTTTACTTAAAAGATTTACTCCCAATAGACCATGACAGATTCAGCAGTAAACAAGATTTCACCTGTAAGACAAACAGAATAAAGCAACCAAAACAGTGATGTGTGGGACACAAACAGATACAAAATTGTTTACTAGAAATGAGAGAGCAGGAGGAGAGGAGAAAGAAAAAAGAAAATCAGGGGTAGATAATAACAATGAAGATTAAAACAGTTAAAAATATTCATATTCGATCTCTAAGTTTTAAACAAAGCTAAGATAATCTCAATTATGTACTAATACTGCTTAAGCATTCCCAGATTAGTTTAGATTTAATTTTCATAATGAAATTTAGAATCAGTTGTTGCTCTACATTCCTTTCTTACATGCCATGAGTGATGTCCACTTGGACAATCATGTCTCTTCAATTTAGGATGGACTTGGCAGAATTCCTGCAGTAGGTTGCCATTACTTTCTGCAGTAGACTGGTTGCCAACCCAGTCTGTCATCCTTTTTAATCCATAGATAGGGAGAAAAGGGATTTGTACCATTCACAATTGGAATTTGAACTCAGCTCTCCAATTTCTCATGCCAATAGAATTAAAAAACAAAAACAAAAGCCCCTGAACTTTGACAGCTTTTCACTGTTTTATGATAACTATAATAGGTAAATAAATATATATACAAGGGGGAAAGTTCTCAATCCACCCTTTAAAAAAATATTAGGCTTGATTAGGTTTTAAAAAGTAAATAACAAGAAATTTTTAGCACCCATCATTGTATAGAACTGAGGATGAAAATCTGACCAGCAGCTTTCTTTGGGTTAATACTTTTGACAAGTCTTGAGACTTCAGAAAATGTTTTAAAAATATATATTGTTTTCATCAATTATTACTGTATTTACAGAGGGAAATCATTTTTGGGGAGTCATCTATGATACAGCATTTTATTTTATTTTTTATCTATTTAGGTCAGGAGGAAACTAAGTATTTTTTTTTTGTTTTTTGTCAAATTCAGGGGTCAGGAAATTTGGGTAATTAACAACTTTGTAAGCTACATTTGGGAGTGGGGGGGTCGTCTGTGGCAAAGTATCCAAAACAAGAAATGCCAGATGTCAACTACCCATTTCCTGACCGTTTTCATTTTCATTGTAAACTGAACGTTTGTCAGACTCTCACACCTTCTGTCAGGAGCATTTTTATTTCTCTCTCTCTCTCAAAAACATTTAAAGCTCATCTATTTCTCTTTCCATCAGGTTTTTACTTTCTTTATTAAAGACTTTTGCCAGTTTATAGGGTGTCCTTCACAATTTCTGTGATACAGAATTTTTTTTATACTATTGATATAAAATCCAATTGTCAAATCACATGGCTCTTTCTGACCTTTTCTACAAATTTCATTTAAATATTCATAAGAGTTTTATAAAATTATATACAAGCACATACACAGCAAATGATTCAACAATCATTTGCTATATATAAAATTTGCTGTGTATGAATAAGTTTTAGGAATATTTATTACGGTTTTATTAATCAGGTAAAAAAAAAAAAAAAAAAAAAAGAGGGATAAAGCTAGTAATTATCTGTAAAACTAGTTTGCTAATCATTGTTTCAAGGTGAGATACCCTATATTTTCTTTAACTCTGCATCAGTTACCTGGGGTATTTTGTTAGCCTCAAATTTTTTATACTACTTGTAATTCCAAGTTTACACCTCGTTTCTTTTACTCTTTCACACTACTATCCCGACTCAGTGAGTCGGTAGTACACATCCTCGTGGAAGGCAGCTATCCATTTTCAGAAATCTGAGGTGACTAATGCATGGTTAAAAAAATAATAATAAATGCTCAATTTGAAGAGAAGAGATCACCTCAATAGGAACAATCTCTTGAGTGATAAACAGCATGGGTTTCAATCAGCCAGATCTACTGCTGATATCCTAACAGCTATTACTGAGTGAGGCACTAGACAAATATATCTCAAGGAAAATCACAGATATTTCAATGGAATCACTAGAAAGGTCTAAATTATAAAATCTAATATGTAGGTCCTTGAAGGTAGTTATTTATGGCCAGACCTGTGAGGCCCTAGCAAACAACACAGCCATCCCCATCGTTTGCTACTTGGTCCAACCCACTTTCTACTTTACATAAATGATCTGCCTAAGAAAATACTGTGATCATTTGTGAATATCTATTCTGATAATATAAATGGGATATGAGTGCACCATCAAAACTATGGATCATCTTAGTGATGGGGTGGATGTGCATATATATTACTAGCCTAAAAGCCACCCTTTCGGGCAGCATTTAAGCTAGCTTCTGCAGAGGGACATTGATCGGACCTTCTCACTTAGGGAGTAATAGATGCAATAGGCAACAATAAACTACAGAAGAATTCAAAATTGATTGCTGAATTTAAGTATTGCATTAATATTTAAGCTTACCTTCTAATAGTTCAATGATAAGTCTTCTGCCACTTAATTTAAAGACAATTTCATGTACATAGGTCCTTACTTTCCATACAAACAATTATGTTTATTTCATGGCTGACTTTCACAATTAATTTCAAATTTTTTATTTCCAAGTTATAAAAATTATTATCATACAATATATATATATATATATATATATATATATATATATATATATATAAAATAAACCAAAAACAATTGCAGTAATGAAAACTTGATAATCCAAAATTTAATTTGCCCTCGGAGTCAGCCTGATACCAAAATGTTATGCTGGGTTACGGCTTCTAGGAGTAAAATTGAAAAGTGTGACACACTGACATTCACACACACGTGTGTGTGTGTGTGTATGTATTATAAAAATATCATTTTTAAGATATGCTATATTTATGGGTTTTAGTGCTCGATATCAGGGGTAGAATATATGCAAATATAAAAATGGACATGGAGGTCAAAACCCAGCAGTGACAGTCTGTTTCATGCAATCTATAAGCATGAACATTGCCACCACAGGGTGTTGAGATATACATATATCTTAGGCTTCAAATAAATACTCATAATTCATTTACAGAAACCTTTTATTCAATACAAAACATTAAAAAGAAATTAAGAACAAAATTATCTGCACACCACAAAAAAGACAAATTATTTGAGATTGCTAAAATATATACTGTATATACTTGTGTATAAGCCTACTCCATGTATAGTAGGACCCCTGAATTTTTTTATGAAAAATTTTTCTTCATCTGGCTCATGTATAATATGATCACAGCTTCTGAGCAATACTAGTAGGCCGACCTACTGTAGTCAAATATTGCAGTAGTGGGCATCATCCTGGACATATTTTATAGCAAATAAATGGTCTTCATTCTTCAAACCGGAAATTTCAAATGGAAAGATTTCTTTAATCTTCAAGGGTAGATTTTTGCTCTCATTCAGCTGACCACGTCTACAGATATCTTGCTCAGTTATTACTCACCCAGTTTCTATGGAGTCCACAAACAACCAAAGATTGAACTCATAATTTCTAGGTCACCAAATTCATAAGCAAACCCTTTAATCCACTAGGCTATTGTCCTGTTGGACAATTCTGTGTGGATAACTTTGAAACTTCATCTGCCTGCTGATGAGTGCTGCTGTTGCTTCTTTTCATGCTTGACTCAACTGACTAAAACTTTCTTTTGTTACAGCTGCTGTTGAATGAAAACCTGCTGTTATTTGTCTATCTTTATTAGTGGCTCCCATATCGTATTTATTTCTATGCTAGGCCTACTAAGGAGGTCCTCAAAGCCTAGCATATGTTCTAATATGAGCTTTGTTCACTTCAAGCCAGGTAACAACAATGTGATCAAGAGAAAAGAGTTTTCTGTGGACTTAAAAACTATTTGAATGCTTGTAATTCAGGAAATAGGAAACAGTTTTCAGTACCCGAGTTGACTATACGGCATACAATGGAAAAATACCATGAGGTAAAACTGTTGCAACTCTTCTTGGAAAGGGCAATATGCCAAATCTCTTTAATATTGCAAAGAAAAAATGTTTGTGAATGCAAGAAGTCTAAAGTTGTGTTGAAAGATATCATTTCGGATTTATCAAACAATGGAGTAAATGTGGCCCATTGTACAGTCAGTAGAATGTTCAATAAATACGTTTTCAGCATTTAATATCCAAGAAAAAAAAAAAAAAACATCTGAAAATTCATCACAAGGTTCAACTGGAATTTAGACAGGTACACTTGGAGAGAGAGAGAGAGGGGGGGAGTGATTTTCTGCCTTTAAAAAAAATCATTGTTTGAATAATGAAGCAATTTAATTATAAAAAGCCATCAACAAAACTTATTTTATGAAGATCACAAAAGACCAGATTGAAAATGAAAAAACAAAACTTTTTTTTAATTTCATAGATCGTGACCAGCTAAATAGATAAATTCATTATCCCCATTAAGCAAGAACTAATATGCTGGTCATTATACAAGACATATGCTGGAAGATATCAAATTAATACAATTTTATCATGCATGTCAATATTTTACATAAAACTTGTATGTGCAGATAGACACAAACCTTATATTTAATTCCTTTTCAGGGTTTTGCAGACACAAACTCAGATTTATACATTAGAATAATGAATATACTAGCCATGAACACATACTACAGAAGTGCTACTCAAAATGTTTAGGACATGAACTATAAACGGCAGGTATCCGGATTGCTTTCCTATCCTTAAATGACATTTAACATGCATAAGCAAATGACTTTCCTGGACATTATTTTTTTACTGTAGATAAACTACATAAATCTCTTGCCTAAATGATGGGGGCTTTATCTCCTTTATTTTCAGTACTTGAAAAAACTCCTTTAAATATATAAATTTGTATATGGTTTGTTTTGAATATTTATCAACATTTATATTTGAAATAGAACATCTTTCAATTCCTTACTTTTAGTAAGCTCACTTGGTTTTGAATGCTTTACCTTACTTTTCAGTATACTTCTGAAGAACTGGCTTCTCAGCCATAAGTGCCATTAAGACAGACATAGAATGGATATTCATTCTCTAGTGAATGCAGCATTATCTTCAATCGAACCAATAATTAGGTCAGATGACAAAGAAACACAAGGCTTGTTAGAAACATATCTATATTTATTATTGCTTTTAATCTACACATTAAAATGGGTTAGAATGTTCACTTTCTGGCCACTAGCCCCAATCTGAATCTCATTGTGGTTGATTTGTCAGGGAAGTGACTTCTTGATATTATCTGTCCGAGAAGGTGATAACATCATGGCAGCTTTGGAAAGTGTCTAAAAAACTACACAATAAGTTAACCCAAGCCTTGTGAGTTCAATTGGGTAGGCAGAAGCTGTCAATGATTGAGCTTGTCTCAAGTCATCATCTTCAAGGGTTTTGAGCATAACTGCCTTATTCAAAAATTTTATCATACCAGATTATGTGGTCTCTCCCAGAAACTATAATGAAGCTCCTATTCAGCCTAGTTACAGAACTCAGCTGTGTATATTGTGAGTTGAGAAGGCATCTGCAATAGGGGTTCACTAGCTGCCCTAGAAATGGAGGGGACTCAGAAACAAGTAGTAGCTGGCCATAATCTACTCATTATAATTAACCATTTTATTACTTAGTGTTGGGAATGTTTAAAACTTCTTGGCACAGCTCACTTTCAAAAACCTGAGTGCTATTTTGGCAATTTATCTGGAGTGTTTTTCTATATTGTAAAGTGCCAATTTACAGGACCCTTGAACTTATTTTTGGAATTTATTTCAGATCATCGACTCAAACAGGTCAAAAATTGTAATTTTTCAAATATTGAACTTTGAATACATCAAGTTCCTATCATACTCAATAGTGAAGAAATAGTGCCAACATGAAGATATTGAAACCCAAGATGCAGCATGGTCTGAGAGACATTTAACTATATCAATTCCTGAAATTTTCATGCTCATGACCTAATATTGGTTGATTAAAAAAAAAAATACTGAGATATTAGAAAAATGCAGGGAACATGTTTGTTACTCATAAGCATTTGGGTAATGTAGAATCAGTTAGTCAAGTGAATGCTAAAATATTTACATACAAATCAGAAACAATATTGAGTAGACAACTTATTGTTACATTTTTAGTAAACTAGTGAATTTTTTTGAACAACTTATGACCATTGATAAAACTGCTTGCACCACTATGATTTGGAGACCAAGCAGATTGTACAGTGGCAGCATGTTGAAAGTATAGCAAGAGAATCTGCCGGGGGGGGGGGAGGAGAGTATGCTTTCTTTTTGCCAAAGAATATACCTCCTTTATGGTGCAAGCAACACAATGGATGTTTTAAAGAATTCAATACATAGACCCACCAGATCTTATTCCATCTGATTGTTTCCAGTTTCCAAACTACAAAAAGGATTTTGAAAGGAAATTTTCAAATGAGTCTGAACAGTATTTCAATAAGACTACTTATCCCAAACTAAAAGTTTATATTCAATATATCTAAAAACCTTTAGTACAGGCATAGAGATCATGACAAACCATGAAGAAAGAAAAAATAAAAAGGTACCAAATTTATCTTTGTAGCTCAATTAGCAACAAATTTATGACCATTCAAAGTTTATAAAAAGCTTTGAAAAATTTTGTCTTGTGTGCTATTGTATAAAAAGCCAATTTTAACTGGAAACTGAAGATTCAGGCTTCATACATTTATAATAAATATAATGTCATATAGTAGGCAGTCTTGAAATAAAAGAAAGATAATGCTGGTGGAATCAATAATGCTTAAACCAGATCAGCCTAAATATAGAGCAAATTTTGTTCTCGACAAGTGGCCGGGTGCCCTGAGAACTTTTGCATACGCCTAATACAAAATATGACTGAAGAAAAAAAATGCTTATTGGGTAGATGTCCAAAACACAGTGATCACTGTATTATATTATTGCTGGAAAACCGCAAAATGTCCTGTTTGGAACAGTGACTGAACATGACATCAAGTTTATAAGGAGAAAACTGGGAGAAGTAGAAAAAGATCAAAGAATCCTAGCCCAGGTGGCAAGATAAGTGTATCGATACTGAATGTGACAAGATTAAAACTGGCAAAGAATAGGGCCAGTATCAATTGGTTAATAAATAACCTGAAAGAACTAAGACCAGAAGTAGCTAATAGTTTGGAGGCTGTGACAACTGAGTTACAGGAATTGAGTGGGTTTATACTAAAATAGTATTTCCAGTTAATGACTATTACTAATAAGGTGCAACAGACCCGACAATTTTGTTAGAGCATGTGAGAGCTCAATTGGATATGCTATCATTAGGACATCTGTCCCCAAGCATAGTGAACACTGGGCACTTGAAGGAATTGTTATTAAAGATACATGCTGAGTTACCCCATCATTTGAGGTTGCTGGAGGACCCCACCAAGGAATTATCGAAAAATATTACAATGCACTAGGTTGTGTTACCTTGTTAGAGGATAAGAAGTTGTTGGTCTTAATGCCCATTCTGCTGTTGGATAGAGAAAGTATTTTTGAAATATACCAAATTATATATTTACCTATTCCCTACCCCCGAGTAGATCAGGACTTAAGGGCCGTGGTCAGATACCAAATAGAGACAGAGTATGCAGCTTTGAATTCAGCCAGGACAAAATTTATGATGCTAATGACAGAAGAAACAAGGAAGTGTAGGGTTGATGCTTTGAGAACATATACCGCACTGAGTCCTATATACGCGACAGGTAATCACTGGTTGTGCGTACTCGAACTATTTAAAGCCAATAGAAAGAGGATTAAGAAAACTTACCAAGTGGAGGTATTGACAAATAGTGTTGCCACAAGCTATCAGTATATCTGATGGAGTGTGGGCAGTGGCTACACAAAAACCCGATTGATCTGTCTGGGGTATGTGGGGAAGAATTTAGTGGGACACCGAGAGTGGAAACCCTGCTGTCCTTAATATAACTACCCCTGGGTTATTCAGCATTTGGAATATCCATCTCCTTACCCCCATATTACCAGGCCAAAGAGAAATATGAAGAAAAAGATTCAATTGTGGGGATAATGGACAAAAGCTTACGTAATTGCACAGAATTATGGGAACTGGTGGTGGATGAATTCCTTAAAGTTACTCTAGAAAAAATGCCAAAGTTATTAAAGCCAATAGAAAAGATTAATATGAATTAATTAAAAGACAAATTAAATGTGTTAAGAAAAGAGAGTAAGGTTTGGGAGGATAATAAAAGAATCATAATAAACTGGTCAGTAATAAATGCTTTGATAATTATTGCTGCAATAGTAGCAGCGATATTGAAATTTAAAAAGTATAGGAAGAAATCAATGATGTTTTGGTGAGCATGCAACAACTCGAGAGGGAAATGCCGTACAGTGTTCTTTACCCAAACAGATCGAACCAAGATGATGAAAAAAACTGGACTGAATTCGACAGTAGAAGTAGAGCCAACACCTGTTAAGGAAAAACCAAAATGTCCTACTGTAGAGAGAAGGATGGTAACCAAGAACAAGCCATAAAACAAGCACCCCCCCACACACACACACAAAACATTAAAGAAATTGCATGAAAACGGATGAAGAGGAAAAACTGATTAAAAACATTGCATGAAAACAAAAGAGGAAGACTGTTTTACAGAGGTAATGAATGAGAAGAGGAAGGACTGATTACAAACATTATATAGAAACAAGATGAAAAGGAAAGACTCATTAAAGAAATTGCATGAAAATGTTGTATAAAAATGAAAAGGAAAAAGATTATCTTATTTTCTACTGCATGAAGTAGTATGCATGATAAATAGTATATTAACAGATTTTGGGATTTTAAAACGGCATATACAAGTAAAGGACAGGAGGGGTAATGGGGAGATGTGACACTATTTAGCACCAGTAAATAACAAAACTGATGAATAGAATTATGTATATACTGACAAAAGGATATACCAATAAACCACCATGAGAAAGATTGAAGATTTTATTTCTCAAAAAGTCTAATTCTCAAGAAACCGAAAGGCTAGCTTAACTTTTTTTTTTTTTTTTTTAAAACAAAGGGGCCATATGGAAGTATTCTGACAAATGATTGATGACCATCGTTAAAATTGCTGGTTACAGGGCAACAAAAGTGGAAGGACCCAGATAAGAATTAATCTATAATGAAGAGTTTGGAATAAAGTTCCCTGTGGTTTGTGTCTAATTCTGGGCAAAAACATAGCACTGATGTGGGAGATTATTTTTTTTTATGTAGGCAACAAGTATGAAATGAGAATTCTTTTGATTAACAATCTGGGGATTCAGCCATGCCAGTCAGTCAAGAACCATTGGTCGAAATGTGGCTGAGGTGGTAGGTGCAGATGAGACACCGAGGAAGGTGGAGGAGCTACCCATACCCACTGAGGAGTAATAGTGGGAGATGCTAATAAGAGAAGGAAGAAGTTATAGGGTGGATCAATACCTGCAACTACCACACATGGAAAAAGGGAATCTCCTAGATTGGGAAGTAATTCATTTTCAGAACCCAGACAGTGGAAAAAGGGTTCTTTGTGATAGGTAGAGAAAATATTGAATACCCCAACCACATCATGCTCCTACACCAGTTTTGGGTGAATGTCAATAAATACAAAAGGTCTAGAAGCAATGAGGTCAAATTGTTCCAGACACTGGACATGAAACACCCCACATGACTGCCTACCAAAGAGAACCTCCGAAATCAGCCTTGTGCCAAATTTCACCAAGTCAGCAAAGTGTCATGTCTAACTCATACAGGTTGGGTGGATAAACGTCCACATGCAAACTGCTATATTTTGACAACAAACTATGATACAAAGGACCATATATGAAAAAAAAAAATTTTTTTTATTCAAGTGTTTATTTTTTTCTTGCGTCTTCATTCCACGTGGACCAGCCCAATATGAAGATACCTGATGACAATTTGATCCTGGCTGACCTAATGATCAAAACCAATCACAACATAGGATAAGGCAAGGCCCGAATTGAAGCGATCACCTTATTGATCAGCTGTGGGTATTGGACACTTGGAGGATCTGGGAGGGACTTGAGGGCGGCAACTGGTTGCCGTGGTCCAGAATCAGAATCTGAAGACAACAAATATACTTCTCTGAAACTTTATTTGAGGAATATTAGCTGATTGAAAGTATACTTAACGATTTGAAACAACTTTTTTTTTTTTTAGGTTTAAAATATCACAGAAATGCATTTTTCAACGCAATGGTAGATTGTTTATGTTGACAGCATTTTAACACTTCCATGACTGCCAACAATAGATAGATAGATTTAACCTTAAACAAAAATAAAGAAATAATCGAGGAATATAACAATGCCTTTTAAGTACTCACTATCTTCAAAATTTAAGAAAATATTCCTCATAATCTGTTTTATTGAAATTTAGAGAATTTTGACTCTAAATTTACTACAGATGTTGCTCTTATTTTCTCATAGTGTCGTATATGGGTGACTGTTGCTATAAAATTCAGCACATTTTTACAATCCAAAACTTAAAAATATCCAGGGGTATCAGTTTGCAATAAGCGACATATGATTAGTAAATATAATTTTACTTAATAACAATGTTTCTTAATTTTTACACCACTAAAACTGGGTTTTAAAGGTTTTTAAAAAATATTACAATTAAAATTTTTGTAAAAATGAAAACAAATCTTGAAAATTTTTTTTTTCTTAATATTGCCCTTAATATATATATATATATATATATATTCATAAAAGTAATTTAATTAAATAATGTCTTAGTTTTATTGTGTTTTTTACTTTTTGATTCAGAACAGACTTTTGGTAACACAGTGTTCAATTTTGAAAGAAAGAAAGAAAGAAAAAAAAAAAAAAGAAAAAAATTCTTCAGCTCTCCAAAGAATTTTGCTTTTAACTAATATAGTCATTAAAAATTATGTTAAATTTCTCAAGTTTACATAATTTGGCAGGGGGGTGAAACGTATAAAGAAAAAAAATTTACCAAGATTTTCTATTAAAAAAAAAAAAAACATTTCTAAAACAAATTCATTAAAATCTGAAAATTATTTGATTTTTGCAAGAATTTCAAAATTAATGTGTGTCACTGCAAAAAAAGACGCTAAAATTTGCTACACTAAAATATAGTACATCTGCTGATGATGCAAGAAAAAAAGATTTTTTTTAATCAAAAATGCTGATTTTTGAGCAATTTTGTGGCAGTATATATATATATATATATATATATATATATATAAAACGTCTAAAGATAAGCGTTTAATTCATTCCAAGACCAAGCTCGTACCTCAATTGAAATTAATAGGAATATTTCCCACCCATTCCAGACCACTACTTTTAAAAATTTTATTTTTGTATTTGTGGTTTTCTTACAAACAAAAATTTGTTAATAAACAAAGAGATGTAGTTTACAAACAATAAAAGAGAAAAAAACTGCACTAAACCATAAAGTTCTGACGAGTCATAGACCAACTAGCAGAGAAAGAGAGAGAAAACAACAGCCAGCCTAGCAACCACTAACCTAGCCTAGCAACCACTAACCTAGCCTACAACACCAAAGATTAACTTTATCACTTAATTTCTTTAAAACATTTATATTTCATCCATTACTATAAGTAATTATTTTATATTTCATAATTTTTTTTTATTTTTATCGTTGATATAAAACACTCATACCGTCTTGCCAAATCCATTACTCATACATCGTCTTTATGTGTTTTTTTTATAATTTCCCACTTTCTCTCAGGTGAAATCATACATCTTGGCTTTTTACCACTGCTCTTTACACTTACTTTCTTCAGACCTACGATGTCACTAAAGGCATTTTGCAAAATAATGGCAAACAAACACACAACACCACAGTTCCTTCCACATGTGTATTGCAAGTGGAAATACTCTCAAAGATTGTCACTCACTGTGCCAACTAGCAGATGGTTAACGGAAACTCTTGTATCTCAAGGCAAAACATCGCCAGAACTCTGGCTCATATCTCAAAAAAACTCATGTCAGTACGCTTATATCCCAAGACATATCACACACACTTAGGACAGGTGATAATATTACAGAAAGAACATGAAAATGGAAAAAGGAAAAAAGAAAATAGCAGCATATGTAGGTTCAGTGCTATCTACATGTTAATATATCTGCTAGGGATCTTGTACAACGGGATCACCGTGCACAAAACAATTTGTTCTCTGCTCCTTAAAAATCTCTTACATATTTGTCTACAAGTAGAACATTTTCTTTGAATAAAAAAGAAAATTAAAGAAATAGAAATTCTCAGGCAACAAATCAGGTGGCCAAACCCTACAGGCCAACAGTCATACCCAGTTGAAATTCATATGCAACTTCTAGTTTTAGACATGTAAAAAAAATATTCACCGGTAAACTTACAATTGTAACTTTATCCCACAACATTCTTTCAACAGTCGCAGTTCTTAAACATAAGTAAAGGCTACTATATCATATGGCATACAAAAAAAAAAAAAAAAAAAAAAAAAAAATATATATATATATATATATATACACACACACAGATATGAGAGTAAATTTATAAGTCAGTTGTCCGACATGTAGTTATTAGCTTAATTTTGATCAATGTGATTAATATTTACCACTGAATTAAGTCTATTAACAAGGAAAGAGATTATATTAATTTTTTTTTTTTTTTTAAATAATAAGACTATAAGCTTATTGATAAAATTATATTTTTTTTCTTTAATCATTCTTGCCAAAAGTTCCAATGAAAAATAAGGAAACTCAAGTAAACCTTCGATAAATATTGAAGGTTTTTCTAGTAATTATCATTAATCTAATATTGAGTACTTTCTTAGAAAAAAAAAAAACAAAAAAAAAAAACCATTAAATTTTATATTACATCAAACTATATTTCTTTTTATATATATATATATATATATATATATATATATATATATATATAAATAAAAAGAAATATAGTCTTAAGATGTGCTATATTTATGGGATAAAGGGCTCAATATCAGAGATAGAGCATTTGTAAATATAAAAGTGAACATAGAAGTCAACACAAAGGCAACAGTGTTTCATGCTAGATGCAATCGTCAGGCAACTCTCAGTTGCCTGACGATTGCATCTAGTATGAAACAGACTGTCGCCTGTAAATGTTGACTTCTATGTTCCCTTTATATATATATATATATATATATATATATATATATATATATTAATTGCTAGTATTAATAGCTAACATGTTACATAGTACAATGATATTTTATCCAAACCGACTTGATATTTAAAATGGAAACCTTGTGTATTTAACAGTTAAAGGGTATAATAAATGAAATTATCCTTTTAGTGTTTCCCCGAGATATGTATTATATGGCAGTTGGTCTATTTAATAAATAATTCTATATACATATATGCATAAAGAATTCTTGGCTAAAAATTAAGGCTGAACCTAGTTTGTCTATTTTTCTTTTAAATAAAAAAGAAAACTAATCCATAAAAATCAGCACATTGATCATCAGGGACAAAATGTATTGTTTTAGGATTACTGACTAAAATTAACTTAGTGTAGAACAAGGCCACACTTGTAGACAACCAATGAGGAGTGGGTTACGATTGAATTATGACAAAAAGCTTAAAACCTTCACTTCTTTGAAGATACAAGTGCTTATTTTGTTGACCTATAATTTGACAAGTGCTCTGTGCTGAAAGAAACTTAGTCTCGTAAGTTACAATAGCTATTTATATTACTATAAGTAAAACCAGAATGGATGCACATGTGCATTAAAGACAACATGCAACATACAAGGCATATGTCAGGTGGCACATATGTTAATTTTAAAGTCAGATTTAAATATATTGAAATCAGAGAGGAGAAAAAAAAAAAAAGCAAAATGTAAAAAGCAAAAAATAATTCCAATTTTGCTAAATAAACAAATACACTAGTTAACTATTGAAAATTAACTTAAGAGTTCAAATTTCATCATTTAATAAAAAAGTTGTGCCCTCTCAACCCAAAAAAAAAAAAAAGAAAAAAAAAGGTGAATTGTTTGTCTAGACAGCAGTGCTGAGACAGCATCATCTCTCATTGGTCGTTAGAGTCATTCTAGAACCAATGAATGACAGGTTTTATTCAAATCATAAGTTCAAATTTCTTTCAGCTTAGCAACCAGCAACATTGTGACTAAAAATAAAAACAGGATTTTGCCGCCAAAATTCAAATGAAACTGATGTTGCAAAACATAAGAAAAACAACATCACGAACTACCATTCATTTATTCAAGCTCGCTAGGTATACATTGTTTTCTTCTATCAAATTTTTACCAGCCCTCTTTCCTTAATACATGCCCTAGAAATTTCAACTCTTTCTGATGTTAAATATAAGTGCCACCCTTGTTTCCATTTTCTCTAGAACTTCACCATTTCTCACATGTTTGGTCTATGGTATTCTCAGTACCCTTCTGTAGAATCCCATTTCTGTTGCTCAGAGTCTCTTAATCTATGAAGAGATTGCCCAGCATTCACTGCCATAGAGGAAGAATGATATTGCATAACAGTTCATTACTTTTTTCTTTTTTTTCTATTTCTTAATACTTTGCTTAGCTTCTGGAAGGCATCATTTGCTATCCCAATGCACCTTTGGATTTCAGTGTCACACTTTCTATCATTTGTTAAAACATTTCCCCAGATATTTAAATTTTTGTACTTGCTTGATTTTGGTACAGTACTAATGAACATAAATAGAATACTAATGAATATATGAAAAACATGGCACCAGGTTAGTCAGACTATTTGGAGTCTTGAAAGTTGCAGCTTATAAAACAATAATCACATTTGAAATGGACATTTCATGGCATGGCTGAAATTAAAAAGAATGTGCCAAGGCAACTGATAACAAGTAGTTATCCTCTGTCTCCAAATGAGGGCAATAACTGAAATTAACAAGCACATTTATATAACACATGGGGATTGAAAAATAACTCCCAATTTTATGTACGAGTGGCCAGGCAGGATCTTGACTTAACACTCTTTGACTTTTTTTTCTTTGGGGTTGGTTAAAGGAGCAAGTCTACTATACCAAACTTTGGGAGAACTTGAGGGGCAAATACAAGTAGTTATGTCTTCCATACCACAAGAGTTCCTGGGGAAATCAGTTGATGCAATTCCTGAATGGCTCGAGAAGCTAGAAGCAAAATCTGGTGCTCATATCGAATTTTATATAAAACATCATGCTAAATGCTTTCCTCTCATATCCATATGTAAAAATTATAATTAATAAATAAATTATAAGTATTTTAAAATGGGGAGTTACTTTTCAATCACCCTGTATGTATGCATGTATGGGCATATGGCAGACTGGTTAGAATGTTTGCTTTCTGACCATGATACCTGGGTTCCAATCTCACCAGGATCGATTTGCCAGAAGGTGACTTCCTGATGTTATCAATCTAGAAGAGGCAATCCCAGCATATGGCACCTTTGAAAGCAGTTGAAAACCATACCAAAAGAATGACCCAAGCCTTACAAGTGAAATTGGGTAGACAAACCCATGGGAGCTGTTGATGTTTGTGCCAGCAGGAAGTCAAAAATCATCATGACCAAGGGTTTGGACGTGCTGGCCTTGTTCAGACTGTTGATCACGCAAGATCATGCAGTCTCTCCCAGAAACTGTAACTAAGGTCTGCTCAGCATAGTTGCAGTATAAACCATTGGTGGGCACTGTGGGTGCTGAACGGGTGTCTGCAATGGGGACTAGCTAGCCATCCTAGTAGACAGGCATCAGATATGAATGGCCAGTCATTGTTTGTGTGTGTGTGATTTCAGATATAACTAAAATATATCTAAAAGGACAGCATGAATAATGACGAAAGGAAAACTTAGCAAACATGTTTCATAGGGAAAAACATCAGCTAAGTTTTCCTCATATATATATATATATATATATATATATTATACTGAAGAAAAACTGTTGGTGAAACCAATGAACAACTTGCCAAAACCTAAACTTATCCAGATACAGTCTCAAATAAAAACAACAATACCAAGAAAAGGAAAATAAAAAAAAAAAAAGGCCTGAAAGCAAACTTAACTTACTCAGTAACTTAAAGTGCTTGAAGCCGTGTGTGTGTGTGTGTGAGAGTCAAACCTATGGTTTTTAGTTATGGTGGTTAAGGTGTCTCCTTTTCTTATTCCTGTTGCAAATATTAAACCAAAGCTTAAAGATTCCGCTTTGTACTTCTCTAGCACTAAACTATCTACCATGGAGGTTTTAAGCCTAACCTTGAAAATTTGCAACAGGAATAATAAAATGACTATAAATGTGTTTCAGAATAACTTAAAAAGCTTGTTTGTCTACAGAGCCAAAAAGCCATTCTATGATGTCAGTAGAAGAATACACTACATAAATGGGTGAATTGCCAGTTTCTATGTTGTGTGTTTGAAAACTTGTTTTTACAAACAATATGCATTGATAATTTGACAAGGTAAAAAAAAAAAAAAAACAACTGATGATTCATCCATACTTATATCAGGAGATGTTTTGTTTTTCTAAATATATATATTTTAACATCTTGATTTGTAATCATAATTTAATCATTTTTCATATATTTTCTTTTAGGATCATCAGAAAACTAAGGTGTCTAACTGAGGTCTTTAGGTGTTAGCCTACAGTCATTAACCTAAACATTTTAGTATAATACACAGGATCATTTTGGGGGAGGAGAAGATATCAAAATAATTTTTAGGTACAGGAAATATGGCATGCATGCATACACAGAGACAGACAGACAGACAGAGAGAGAGAGAGGTGGTGCTGAAAAGTTCTCAGTCCAAATGAGAGTTTAACATTTAACACTACATTATTTTATAAGTATTACTTCTCCTTCCACTATATATGGTGGATCCTCAAATATAGACTGCAATAGCCTTGATCTCTAAGTCAAAGCTGTTTTTTTTTGTTGTTGCTATAGCAGGATATGACAACACAATAGTGAAATTTAAATATACTGTTATTTGGTGATTGGTATCAATTGCAATGGCAGGAAAAATGCTTTCCTTGTTGACTGAAATTGCCAGAAGAGTGTTTAAAAACCTGATGTTTGGTCAGCTTTTGAGAAATGGATCAGGATAAGGACTTTTCAGTACCCTCTCGTGTGTTATTTCCTTTTAATAGGCGACATGAAAATGAAACCGAGCTGATTATCTTCATTCCTGCTGGTAAATTAGAAGCCACTGTACAAATCTTCTCCACCCCAAATCCTTGTCTAATACGAGGGATTTATTTTCTTCAAGGTCTCTCTGTATTGGAGATGGATTCAAAAACACATACACTTAACAGCAATTCTGATATTGAAAACACTTCCATAAATTATCAAGTTTTAAAACTCATTTAGGCTTTCATTCTTTAATAGACGATCCCAAATATAAGCATTTTCAGAAGATCACAAGTGAACTTATAAATAAAACCATGTTGGATTTAAGACTGAACCAAAAATATTTCGGCAACCCATATTTTAGAACAACAACAAGAAGTCTATCCTGAACATGCTCTGAAGTACCAATTTTGGGAGGTCAAAGGCAGCAACCAAGGTTACAATTTTAGCTCTGTGTCAAATGAGGAGTTTTTATAACAGCTATAATGTATATATTAAAAAAAAAAAATCTATTGGCTAACAAGGTTTTGAGATATACTTCTATGTGCAGTGTCCCAAGACGTTGGCAACCATGACTCTCCACAACATCCTGTCCTTTATAGCTCTTAGTACAGTTTACCTTTGCTATATCACTGTTCTGCCAACCATTTACACAAGCTCATTAGGTAGGTTATGCAGTTTTTCTACTGCCTCTCTTGTCTTCAATATGTCCTGCGAGTGCCACATTTTCTAAGCCTTCTTTCCTCATTATGTACCCTAGAAATTTCAGTTATCTCTTTCTGGTGAAAAGTATAAATATCCTTTTTGTTTCTGTTTTCTCTAAAATGTTGTCACTCACATGACCAGTCCATGGTATTCTCAGCATCTTTCTGTAGGACTACTATATTTCTGTTGCCTCAAGTCTTTTCTTGATCTGTGAAGAGATTGTCCAGCATTCAGTGCCATATAGGAATGCCAATATTACGTAACAGTTCAGTACTCTTTATTAAAAAAGAAAAATATCAATATGTATTGTGTAAATATTGGATTGGACAAAATGTTGGTTTGATTTATTAGGTAAATTTTCTATTTAATAAGCAAACAAACTTTTTGGCCAAACCAATAATTTAAAAAAAGAGTAGAAAAGGAGGAGAAAAAAAGAGAAAAGAAAGGAGAAAAAGAGAGAGAGAGAGAGAGGGAGAGAGAGAGAGAGAAAAAGAGAGAGAGAGAAAGAGAAAAAGAGAGAGAAAAAGAGAGAGAGAGAGAGAAAAAGAGAGAGAGAGAGAGAAAAAGAGAGAGAGAGAGAGAAAAAGAGAGAGAGAGAGAGAAAAAGAGAGAGAGAGAGAGAAAAAGAGAGAGAGAGAAAAAGAGAGAGAGAGAAAAAGAGAGAGAGAGAAAAAGAGAGAGAAAAAAATATCAAAAGAATGTAGCAGCCTTAACTCATCAACTAGAGGGTTGGGGAGAGGAGTGTAACTGGGGTAGTGTTGAGGAAATATGATATTAGTCAGCTGGTACAATAAACCATTCTAAAAATTCAGAGATACATAAACACACAATATCATCAGTGACTTGATAACCAGGCTATAAAACAAAAAAAAAAAAAAAAAAAAAAAAAAAAATGGAAGGTGGGGGCATAAACAGACAAACATCAAAGACTTGGTCCTCACTCTTGTTTTTCTGACATGTCTGAAAATTTTTTTAAAATAAATGTTTTTTTTATAGAGAATTATTATATTAAAATACCAAAACATGTTTTTTTGTTTTGTTTTTTTAATTTCATGTACAGAGATTTTTAAAAGTTATATATTTTAGTTAGATGCTAAAATGATTCCTTTACTCTAAGTTATTTTGTTAAAGATTGTAATGAGCCTGACAAACAGTGACCTAGAATCACCACTGAAATATATACACACACACACACACAGATAGGTGGAATTGAAGTAGGTTTGTAGACAGTTGCAAATAACATTTATTGTTTTGTCTACTGGAATGTTTCTGAATAGTTTTTCTATGTTGAGTGAAGCTAAAATGCCTTAGCCTGATTTTGTGGGGGATCTGAAGGAATTGATGGCTAGATGTAATGATGCAGTGTGCTAGTAATTATGTGAGATTTGTTCTCACCCCAGATTTTAGCAACCTAAACATACATTTATTCTTTCCTCTCTCTCCCATTCTTATAAAGTCAAGAACTTTCACCTTTTCACTTAAGGGAAGTAATTTACCATTTTTCTCTGGCCCATCCAGATTACCAACATCATTACACTTGTGTTTTGGGATCTTAGAACTTGGTTATTTCTGGAATTCACCATGAAACTGAAACTACAAATAAGAGTGGGATCACTGTATATTTCCCTATTAGTGAATATAAATGTAAAATATTCAAAACTGAAGCCAAATATTGAATAAAGTACAAAAAGATAAGCTTCCCATTGCCAAATAAGGGAAAATATTGTACAATAGATCAGCAAAAAAAAAAAAAAAAAAAAAAAAAAAAAAAAAAAAATTCTTTACAATTTCTTTACATTTTTCTTACAAAAGTAAACACTTAAAAAGAAAAAAAATGTCCTCAAATTTCTGCTGATCTTGCTTGCAACTGTGATAATTTTAATTTAACATGTTGACCTACAGAGGTCAATTATGAAATCTGATTTCAAACGCCAACTTTATAATAGCTAAGTTAGGCAATAAAAAAACTTTTATGAGTTGATTTATAGTTTCAATTGAAATCTTAAAAATCCTAGTTGCTGGTACCCGTAGAAGAAAATGTATCAAAAAATGCCAAGCATGAATTATCAGGGTTGGCAATTAATGTTTAAAAAAAAAAAATAAAAAATAAAAATAAAATTAAATACATTTATACTTTATTAATATTTAAAAACACATTTTGTTTATTAGCAGTAGTGATGGTTCTCATGTATAAATTTGTATATATATATAATATTTTTTGTTTTTAAAAATAAGATTCCTTCGCTACATAAGAGTTCTCATGTTTCAAAAGCGAGAGCCGAGACCCCTAACATAATTTTTGAAATTATGTTGAGTTAAGGTGCCTGGACCCGCTTCCTCGTCAAGCGAGAATTATTTTTAAAAACAAAAAATATTATAATATAAGCTCTACTTCTGTATGGAGCACTGTCTTTTTGAAAATAAAAGCAAAAATACTAAGGAACACCGGATTATTTACCTAACGTGTTCTTTCCTATTTTTATGCAT
>OZ038512.1:61157992-61252992 GCA_964036315.1 Acanthosepion esculentum
GTTTGGCACAAGGTGAATGGTATTGGGAACTGTGCTTTGTTAAATCTTCCAATTGGTGAGAGTTTGTCTTTAAAATTAACATTTGAAATCCTAGTTTTTTGCAGTTTGGAATTGCTACCCATTTCTCATTGGTGCTTGTTTGAAATACACAACTCCCTGGATCAATTTCCTAATCAAATTTTGCATTTTCTCTTAATTCTGTTGAGAACTTTAAGTATATCTTGACAGTATTAAACTGAACCTGTTCCCTTTGGCTTCAGAAAGGTAAATTTAAAAAAAAAAAAAAAAAATCTCCAAACTGACCAATTCAAATTTAATAACCAACTGATGACCTATTTCAAGGTTTCAACTTTCTTTGAAAAGGTAGAATTCAGTTCACAAAAAATAGTTTTGAAGAGGAAAGAAAAGAGAGAGAAAAAAAAAAAAAACAACACACACACACTATCCCATAATTGATATCACATTTACATTTTATGCTTTAGATGTAACAACTATTATAAGAAAGTAGTATTTTTTTTATTATTTTGTATTTTATCGTATATTTTATATAAGAAAGTAGTATTTTTATTTATTTATTTTTTATATTTTATTTATTTTTTATTTTTATTAAAATAAACCAATGGGAAGTTTGGTTCTGGATTTGAAGTGATGTTTTTTGACAGATCGGATGCCATATCAAATAAGGTCTATTTTTTATGCAACCAAGACAATGACCCCTGACATTTGAATATAACAGAACAGTACATTTGATACCAAACCATTTAGTGATCAAATCCGATGCAGTTTTTTTCTTTACTTAATCATTGACAGGACTTCCAGTTAATTTGTGTCCTGCAAATCTTTTTATATTTATATTATTTGTGAACAGATGTGACACATGCACAAAAAATATGTTTTTTGTCGTCATTTGCCTTTCCGGAATTTAAAGTTGTCCTGAACACATACATGTTTGGCATAAACTTGCTACTATTGCCTAAAATCAGTTAGCACCTCAGAGATGGGGAAACATCTGTTTGGACCCAACATCCATTCTATGGTCAAACAATATTAAACCCTATCTATATGCCATTGCTGCCGCAATTAACTTTTTTAACCTATTAAATCACACAAAATTCATCCAACAGAGTCCATTTGTACAAGTGGAAGAGGATGAAATTATCCAGCATATCATTCTCTAATTTTAGGGCCTTTCAAAAATATGTCCTAATTGGCATAATTCTTACATACTTTTTAACCTTAGTATACAATAACATGATGTCCTGTTAACATGCAGTGGATACTGCTACAAGCCACATTTGAATACGAACAATAAAAGCAACTTTTGGGATTTTTCAAATCTGCTAATTTTATTTCTATATCTGAAAAGTAAACAGTAATTTTTAAAATAGAGGCTTTTTGTTTTTTTTAAATAAAACAAAAACATTATTTCTTCTATATAATAAATGTGAATGTGTTACACTTTTTCAACTTTACTCCTAAAGGCCATAGCCCAAGATATACTATTTTGGAATCAGGACAACCCATGAGCAAATTAAAAACATTCTGGGCCAGATCTGTGCTCACAATCCTGAAATTTTGGAGTCCCAAATTTTCATTAATGCGATTTTTTTTGCTAATTTATTTACGTGAATTTAAAAAAAAAAATTTTTTTTTTTTGTACAATAACAATTTTTATAACTTGGAAATAAATTTGAGAATAGCCAAAATTGTGAAAGTCATCCATGAAATAAAAATAATTGTTTGTACAGAAAGTAAGGACCTACATACATCAAATTGTCTTTAAATAAGAGCAGAAGAATTATCTTTGAACTTTAAAAGGTAAACTTAAATATTAATGCAATACTTAAATGCAGTGATCAATTTTGAGTTCTTCTGTAGTTTATTGTTGCCTATCATATCTACTCCTACCTATCTATTTTGATGAAGGCCCAATCAAGAACCCTCCACATTACTATGTTACTTTTTAGTGAGTACACATGTTGAAGTTGACATCCGGTTTTTTTTTTGGGGGGGGGGTCTTGAACAGTGAATATAATATCAACCAGCCTAGATTGAAAAAAAAAAAAAAAAAAACATTTAAGAAAAGAAAAACATTTAAGAAAAGAAACAGGGATGCCAACTTAAATACTTGTATGCACTAAAAACAACATTTATAGTAGTATAAAATAAGGTCAGATATAAAAAATAAAGAAAATAAAAAAAGTGTGCATTAAGTAAACATGGCCTAATTGGTAAGTGCATACTTTAGCTACAGAAAAACCATAGCAAAAATTTTAGTAAATTTCTCTCTCCCTATTATCAGAGCATTACCAAAATTTCACTTTAATATATTTCTTATGAAACTTTTGTTGATAGTTTACATTTAAGTAAACCAATATCTATCTTGAATACTGAAAGGTGCATCTTTGATTGTACAAGTGTAAAAGAACTCAAAACATTTCCAGTTTTCATTATGAAATCTACCTGGAATTTATCTTGTTTCCCTGCCAACCCCACAATCAAGAACATACACCACATCAGTAAAAATCTCAGGGGGAAAAAAAAAAAAAAAAAAAAACCCACACACACGTTCATAAAATACCAAAAGGCAGTTAAATACTGCTGCCTTACAGTTCCAGGTCATACCTTTCAACAACCACTTTTTCATGTCTGCCTCTCAGGAATCCTTAATCAAAAACTTGTTTTATTGGTAAAATCTGGGCAAATAAATAGACACCCCTCCCTGTAACTAACTTGAGCAGCTACTTGCTTTGCTATCAATCTTTGCGACATGCTAGGAACAAGACATTTGAATACATTAGTGTGAAGTGAGCAGATTCAGTCTGTTTAGCATGCCAAAAATTGATACAAGACAACCATCTCTCTTTCTCTCTCTTAGAAGATATATATGTGTGTGTATATATAAAATTTAATATATTGATAGAGGATGAATTCTCAAAATCAGGCATAGAATATTTGTAGATATAGACAGTATGAATCATAATATAGTTGACAAGTATTAAATAAAGAGCAAGGAGGAAAAATTTTAAAAATTTAACTTAATCATAAATTTGGAAGAATTGAAATAATATGGAGTTAGTTTTCAATATTCAAATTCTAGATTGTTTTGTTTCTATTGGTTGTGTCACGTGTTTATCTCATGGTGTTTGTATTTATGTTTGATTCTTGTAATGTTGAAATATTTGGATGCTTATTAGTGTATTTTGATTGTATGAGAAATATAATGGAGGCCCGAAGTAAAACATCAGAGTATAGGTTAGATCATCTGAAAAAAAATTTCGATTTTACACAAGTATTTTTTTTAGAAATATAGTTGATATGAAGAACAACTGTATTTGGTGAGGATTTATTGTAAGTCGATTAAACCAATCAAAACAAAAATTGAAACATAACTGCATTATTTCATTAATAAAAAATTTTTAAAAAAATTCTCATTAAGCTAAACAAAGAAATCACATTAGATTTATGAAGATTTTCCTAATTTGTCCCTTAGTTTGTGTGTGTGTGTGCGTGTATATTTTTAGGGAAAAAAAATGTTAATATTTGAATCCTGATTTTGGTATAACAGCTTTTTTCAGGTTCTTAAAGCAGATTTTTTTTCAACCTCAAGTCTTTTGTTAAATTTTCCCACATAGCTGATGATAATTTTTGTCCAAATTTCTAAGATGAGGAGTTATAATAACATTTACACTATTGTCTTTGTTAACATTTCAGCTGTTGTCCACTCCGGTCTTCCTCAAGTGTATATTGATCTGGGGGTAACCTACAGGGAATTCTGAATTTAATCTACAGGAGAGAGATTTTTCACTCTCTATGGATATTATCCCTATAGTTCCCCATTTTATTTAGTACTGTTCAGTTATTGCTCACCCATTTCCACTGAGTGCAAGTACACACTGCCCAATCCAAGGATTGAACTCACAACCACTATGTCACCTAATTCACAAACCAATACTTTTATCTACTAGGTCATTGACATGTAGGACAATGCATTCAGCTATTGTAATGTTATTTTAAACAGGACAAGTAAAATGTCACGATTGTCTTAATTTTTCTTGAGCTCATACAAAGGGATGAAAAATTTGCATTTACATTCTTGTAAAATATCAACAAATTAAATAATGTCATTTTCTTTTGGTGGCACAGGTGAACAATAAAAACAAGTAGAATATTTAACGTATCAGATTATGTCAATGTACACAACTTCTATTCAATCTATACGGATTTCTTTTTGAAGAAGGCATCCGTTTCCTGGAATTAGACAATAAAAATCACTGTGTTTACCAATCGGCATTGCCATAAAGTTAATGGAAAATGTATTTTATAATGGCAAATACAGTTACTGATATTTTGGCAATTTTGAAGCATTATCTTACAATGGGCCTGAAATCTGTTGAAGCTGCTCACAGTAATTTGGGAAGTGTAAGGAAATGCAACCATATCTGACCGTATTGTTCAAAATTGGTTTAAGAATCTTAGGTGTGGTGGGAAGGGGGTGACTTGAATCAGTTGTTGATTATGATGCTTTAAAATATAAGACTAAGGAGAATCCAAATATCAGCACCCAAAAACATTCAGAAAAGTTCGAAACATTGAAGGATCTGTACAGCATTACACAAGCAAAATTGTAATTATGCAATAAAGAGTTTATTAAAATATGAAAATAGTTTTCATACCCCCCCTTTTTTTACTATTTGATTCCTCTTGGAACAGGAGACCCATTTCTCTAATGTGTATCAATCAGTGCAGGTGCTTATATTCATCATTTGTGTTGATTTTTCTCATTACTAATGTAAGTATACACTTTCAATGGTTGTGTGCTAGTAAATGGCATGTGTACATTTCATATTGTTAAAAATGTTTATGAATTATTGCCATTTGAATTTATAGTTTGTTTTTTTTTTTAAGAAAAGAAACTTTACAGACTGCTTTTGGTCACCTGATAGTTTCTTGGATGTGCACACGTGTTAGCAGTTAGTACTTTCATTTCGATATTAACTTAAAACTTTGCAAATTTTTAAAACTATATATACAATGCCTGTTTTATATCATTTTTTAACTACCCAGTAATCAAAATTTTAGGAAAATATTCTAAATAATCTATTTTATTGAATTTTAGGTACTTATAGTCTTATGAAGATGCTTATTTAGGAAATGTTAGAAAATTACCAATAAATTTACTATAGTTACCACTTTTTCTGATGTGCATGGGCATCCATATTTACATAAATTGTCACATTTATACAGATACAAAAGAAAAAAAAACGTATTTGTATCACATTTATATACATGCAGGAATGTTGTATTCAAGTAATTTATACAGTTATGAGCCCTTTAAGATGCCTAACATTAAGTTATTGACAAATCTCTCAGCACTTGAAAACATCAATCTCAGCATTTAAAAAGTGCTTTTCCACGATATTTTAAACAGAAAGTGATATTTGTTTTAATGTATTTATAATTTTAAATCAGTTAATCTTCCTCAAATAAAGTTTCAGAGAAGCATATTTTATTTTTGAAAAAAAATGTTTTTTAAAAAGAAAGATTGATTTGTATTTTACAGCTTATCAACTTTTGCAAGTTATTTAAAAACCAGAAATATTTTTAAAAATTGCAATAATTTTTTTGAGATAATGATTTACTGATAGAAGTCCTACTAATTAACCAATAGCTAGGGAGGAGAAGAGGTGGATTCATATCTTTCCCAAGGGCATTTGCACATAAGTGAATATAAAGAACCTAACTGGAATTTGGCTCTCCAATTTCCAATTCCAAGCCATTATCCATTACACCACAAAGTTTACAGCACCTGGTATTCCCAAGCAATCACTCATATAGGTACTCACCAGGATCGATGTTGCTTAACTCAGTGATCTTGTGAGAATCAGTGTTTTAGTGTGATATGACTGTAGTGTAGACAGTTTTTTTAAAGAAAGAAAGTTATATTCAGTTGACAGATTTGTCAATGTTAGCAATTAAAAAAAATAAATAAATCATTTCAATCAATTTAAATTCATTTTAAAATACAGCAAAGTATTTTGCTTATTGTAAATATTAAATATAATGTATTAGTTTAGAATTAAAACTAAAATAAAGCTTCAAGAAAGGTTTTTCATATTTAAAATGCATTTTAAATCTTAGGTATTGCTTTTTGTGATTGGGGATAATTCCATAAATGTCTTCGCCCCCCCCCCACTCCCAGCTATAGGTTAAACAGAGTAGATTGAACTGCAAGAAGAAAAGTGAATTTCAAACTGTATATGAAGCTTACAGGAAACCACTTCACTATTTTTCATAAAAATGCATGTCAATTCACAGATAATAAAGTTGATTGTGGAAAAGTCATTATCGCCTACGTTCTATAGAAACAGGGCATAATGTGTGTGTGTGTGTGTGTGTGTGTGTCATAAACCTATATTCTTTTATATTGGTTAAGTAGAAATAGCATCAAATATTTCTCAACAGGGGTGCACTGCTACCTCGTTATGCTAATGCCCTTAAATTAAATAATTGAAAGTAAAAATAAATCCTACAACACTACAGTAACACCGAGAAATAATCTAAGAATAATGATAAATGAATCTCCTCAACCCTTGCAATAACGATTGACCTATTTCTTTATAATTGATATTTACGACTATTACAGATGTCACTATCTTTTCACAAGATTGAAAATAAATGGCGTTTAAAGATAAATAAAATTAAAAACAACCTCCTTACCCTCGTACGTTATTACAATTGTACTTGACATTTAAAGACTACCTACACAAGCACTGAATTAATTACTTTGTTGAAGCTTCGATTTCAAACTACAGGTAAACTAAACAAAAAAAAAATTGATCTCATATGGACGTTATTTGTTTCTAACTTGATACGTGGAAAGATAAGAATCGTTAGTATTTTTACTCTCTAATAAAATCATAATCCAAGTGAAAAACGAAATAAAATCTGTAAAAACTTACAAGTAACCGACAGATCTAAAAAAAACAAAAAAACAAAACAAAAGATCATTACAGTGAATTGTACACGCAAAAAACGGTATCTATCGTACAGAACGCACCCTAAAAAAAGTAACATGAAATATTGAAAAAAATAAAATTGATGGTAATAAAAAATTTATAGCCTGCCCTGAACCCCTAGTGATAAATTCGTAGATCTGTACAAGCAAGTCCCCATCCCCAAAAGTTCAGTCTTCACTGTGTAAGGTACAGTAGCTTTGAGGGCCAGATTTTGGAAACAAATTTATGTAAATGTGCAGCTAATACGCCGCAAAATAACTTTAATTATAACTGGGGGGGGGGGGGAGTACACAATATTATATCCGTTTCTTTTTACAGCCGGTCTTTCATTCTATTATTAAAACTAAAATATGTATCATCAATATATTTTTTTTAATTCATAATTTAACTTCCAACGTAAAAATATTTTCAAAAAATAATTAAAGTTTAAATTATTTTAAATTAATTTCTAAGGTTAGAATTAAAACAAAGACTATATAAAATAATCATTAAAATATTTAAAAATTTATCGAATATAAGAATTAGAAGCAACATTTTTCTTATTTTTAATTAATACAATTTAAAATAAATATTGTTCCTAATATTCAATAAGTGTTCAGTGTTTCCATATATATAACATGTGGCATAAAAACGGAGATCATTTGAATAAATATGAAGAATTAAGAATGAAATAAAGATATCGTATTAAAATAGAAAAATAAAACTAATAGATTTAATAGCGAAGTAATTTAATAAAATTTAACAGTAATATTAAAAAAGAATCTCAAGTTTAAATAGTCAAGATCAGCTGTTTTTTTAGTAGCAGAAGCAGTTTTCAGAGATGTCGGCACTTTGTGAGCTGAATTTTTTTTTCTTACAACACAAAAGGAATTAAAAATGAATGGAGAACATAATAAAAGGGTTTGGTAGTTTAATTATTTAAATTAAATTTAATCCACAAAAGAAACACTGGTTCTAATTAATGAATTCGTTATAATTTAGTTTTTAGTTGAATCATGAAATGCAGAGGTGGAAATATTTCACTCAGAACTTCGCAGGATACATAATTTTACGAAACTTATGTTTTACTTTTAAAAATAAAAATTAATTTATCTTTATTTTTTTAATAATTAAGTTTATATCGACATAAAAAATGAAATAGAAATATTATTATAAAAATAAAAACAGTTTTGAACAAAAAAAAAAATCAATAAAACAAGAAAAAGATAAATTATTTAATTTTATTTATTTTCCTTGTTTAAGATTCAAAAATAAAAATTAAAACGAAAAGTTGATTAAAATATATTTTAAAATGTGGAAGGTGGAGGTAACTAACCCGATCCTTTTCACCCCTTTAGTTTTAACTAATTATATTTCCTTCGCATCGGTCTCCTGACTACACAAAAGAAAGACCTTTTCCGATGAAAGGGGAAATACAACGACTTACTACTAGGAGGGTAATTAAAAAAAAGGATTATTTTTACCTGACGAAAGTCATTTTTTTGTGGATATGTGTACTTCTTATTTTTATTCATAAAAAGAACTTTAATTTTTTTTTTTTAATAAAGCAACACGCAATGACGAATCAATAATATCAAATAATCTTTAAAAAAAAAAAAAAAAAAAAAAAAACAACACTTAACATTTTATTTTCGGTTTCAAATTTTATTTTTATTTGTTTTTTTTAAGGGAGTATTATTTTTATTTGTGAAAATGAAGGGATAGCCTAACTTTTCATAAAACCCCTTCGAAAGGGTAATAATAATAATTCTGATTTAGATAGGGAGGGTGATAAAAGTTTAGATCTTTTTTTTTTTATTTATTATTTAATTTATTTTTTATTTTAATAAAGTGATTTTGTTAATTTAGCTACCCCCCCTCCATCTTGTGGGGGAGAGGGTAGTTAATAGTAAAGCCTCTTTCATTCCCAACTGTAGTGGGCAAAAGAAAACCTAACTTGGAAACTACTACTATTATTACATATTGGTGTGTGTGTGTGTGTGTGTCTCTCTCTCTCTCTCTATCGGGTTTCTGGTAGGTTAAAAGAAAAGAATTTGTGAACGATTTCAAAATAGCTTATAGATTAATATAATTTTTCAAATAACAAGAACACCAGACTTTATTTTTTTATATTTTATTATATATTTGTTTACCCTACACACCCTCCCAAATGAAATCAACATAGACCCCTTCTTTCACACCGACAAGCAAAAAGGCTAAAAAAAAAAAAATAAAATAAAAAAAAAAAAAAAAAAAAGAGTTAATTTCTCTTCGTTAATTAGGGTCCTAAAGATCGATTCTGGGTTCGAAATAGAGGGGAAAAAACTTAAGGTTAGACAAAGGATGAGAGAGGAATGAATATACTTTTAATTTTTCATTTTAGGGATACTGTGTAAAATTTAATTAATAATAGGTGTTCTTTGTTTTTGAAATTTTAAGAAATAAAAGTATGAAGAATAACGGTTTAGAAGTTAGAAAAATAAATTTTTAAAAAAAGATTAAGTATCTTTGAGAGACTTTTTAGACAAGTCTCTAAAAGGATTTAGAAAACCGGTTCTTATTCCTAGAGACGGAGATATCCCTGATTTAAAAAAAAAAAAAAATCGCGATGAAGCAACCCTTCAAAAATGAATGATTTTGTTATCTACTCACTCCAATGTCCTCCAAGTCGATAAGGGCCGATGCATTCGAGGTGTCGCGGCTTTTTTCCAATAGCTTGTTCTTCCATTCGTACCAAAGAGACGGTTCGGCATGGAACCTTTTGAATAGAAGTAGTTCGAACCCATGGAATATGTGAGCCATGGTACTGATTGGGTAGGATAGTAGCTGGCATGCTCCGAGGACGTCCGTCCTTTTTTCGGGGCGGCAGATGATTTTGGCGGGTCTCCCACTTGTTCAAATACAACACCTGGTCATTGCTGACCGCCGTCTGGCGCCTTACCGATTCTCACAAGATCTTTGAGGTAGTCTGCGACTGCGAATCTAAAGACAATGCAAAGCGAGCCATCTTCTCAAGTGGCCGCCATAACTACAGAATTATCTCCCCCTGACTGGCGCGACACTCTCCACACACTGGCAAAGAAAAAAGGCGAGTACGTGCACTTTACAGAGATCTTTTTACTTACTTTCTTTCTTTCTTTCTTAACTCACTGGCACGTGCAACGGAACATTATTATTATTTTTTTTTACTTTAAAAACCCACATGCTGTGTCCCTGTCTTTATCTATTATTACTTTCTCTTTCTCTCCCCCCTCCTTGTCTGTCTTTCTCTCTCTCTCTCTTCCCTTGTCTGTCTTTCTCGCGCACGCGACGAAGTCCCTTTTATAATTTTATTTATATAATTTTTTTTCACGCACAAAAAAAAGCAATACTATTTCGCCCCACCACCATAACAAAGAATAAAATGATTAACAAATATTTAATCTATAATTTCTAACCCCAAGAAAAATCTTTTTTATACCTACGTATTATACAGCAGGAGAAAAAAATTAAAATAAAATAAAAACCTGAACAAAAAAAAAACTCTGCGACTTTTTTCTTCCATCCTCCCTTTACTTCTGATCTTCAATTTTCAACTAACTAGCTATG
This sequence comes from Acanthosepion esculentum, assembly GCA_964036315.1. Lineage (NCBI taxonomy): Eukaryota > Metazoa > Mollusca > Cephalopoda > Sepiida > Sepiidae > Acanthosepion > Acanthosepion esculentum. The sequence continues at coordinate 61,168,579 of OZ038512.1, forward strand.
AAATTTATGGGTTAAAAAACGTGAAATGTTTAATTTTTGTCTTTAAAGAAAGAAATGAACAGACATAAAAAAAACACTTCTCCCATGCACTTGCTTTCCACAGTTAATTCTTAATTCCTGAAATCATTAAATCATTTTTTCACTTACTGTGCAAATTTCTGTAGAAAAAAATAAAAATTGAAGTAATAGTTTTTTTTTATCAACAGAAATGCAATTATATTTCAGAAATATGATAAAATTTTGCTGTTTGTTTATATATTTTCAAAAGTAAAATTACTTTTTTGATGACTATCAAGGCAATTTATAGAAAATAAAAGTAAAGTGCTAACCTTAACTTTTTTAGCCTATAAAAACGAAGTACACACCTAAATATTTTGATCTGCAGATTAAAATCTTTTTAATAGCCTAATAAAAAAAAAATGAAAAGTTCTCAACCAGACTAAAAATAAACTAATATAAAGGAATTTTTAAAAAAAAGATTGCGACATCCGTCAGATTTTATTTTATGAAGTAGGTCAGGACGATAACTTTTCAGCACCCATACAGGTTTGATTATAGTGATTTTCCAAGCATAGCTTAGATGTGGCACAAGGCCGGTGACCCAGTGTGAATCGAACTCACTACTCAGTCGTAATTGTTCTAGCGCGACAAGCTTGCTAACGATTACACCACCTCGAGGTGGTGCCCAGGTGTGATATATATATATATATATATATATATATATATATATATATATATATATATATATATATATATATATATATATATATATATATATATATATATATATATATATATATATATATATATATATATATATATATATATATATATATATATATATATAAGCAAATATATGGATATAGATCCGACAGTATGAGGAAAAATATGAAAAAACCAAATCCGAATATGCAAGTTTACTGTTATTTTGTTTTGATTATTCTTATGTCTCTCGTCTTTTTACGTTGACTTTATAATATCGTTTAATTATGTTTTAACTATGTCCTGAAGAAGGTCTACTAGACTGAAACGTCTGACGTCTACATTGAAACATTAAACTTGCATATTAGGATTTTGTTTTTTCATATTTTTCCTTATATATATATATATATATATATATATATATATATATATATATATATATATATATATATATAATGTGCGTGTATCTCAAGTAGTGTGAAGAAGAGAGTACTAACAAAAAAGTATCTCAAATATTCTCAAAATAAGCTTTTTTTATTATTATTTATTGTTAATTTTAAGAAAATGTTCAAATTTATTGCTTCATGAAATAATTCTACTGGCAATGCAATTTAAGAGAAGAAATTTTAGAAGAAAAAAAAAACGATGAAGATGAAAGTTTAAAATGTAAAAAACGATAATTCCTCCCTCCCTCTATTCACATGTCTATGCGTTTCCTTGTTTAAAGAGAGGGAGGGCGAGATAATTTAAAAGAACAGAAGATTATCTAATAATTTGCATTAAAATGGCTTGCGTATTATACACGCGCAAATGCACATAATGAAATGGAGGAGGAAAAAGCTTGCCAGGGTTTACCAATTACCCTTTCTCTTTTATTTAACTCTCTCTCTCTCTCTCTCTCTCTCTCTCTCTCTCTCTCTCTCTCTCTCTCTCTCTCTCTCTCTCTCTCTCTCTCATTTTTTTCAGCAAGAAAAAAAATTAAATTAAATTAAATGCTGTTCTCTCAATGTTCAGTAATGTTTAAAAAGGGGTAGGTGAGAAAATCACATAGGGCGGCATTCTCCCACCCGCCAACGGTATAAAATAAGAAATAATAAAATAATTCACACGAGCTAAGAATTGATTCATTGAAAATAGTAGTTCTTGCTTGGTTTGGTTCGACAATTGTTTTTGGGTTTGTTTTTTTTTAACGGATAGGTTCATGTATTGCAAATTCCACCAAATAGTAAGTTAAGGCTGCAGCGAAGAAGAGGAGGCTCCTTTAGTAACTCGAAAGAAGAAAGAGCGTAATTACTACTATTATACTATTACTACTACGACTACTATTATTATTTAAAGCTTCGGTAAAACAAAGAAATGAAGACCAAAAGTTCTTTTAGAGAAAGGAGAGAAAAGGAGAGGGTTCATCTCAAATGAAGAAAGGCTCAGCAAACGGAGCCCACCTTTACCCGGAACTGCAGATGTAACCAGTAGTTCGTTACGTGCTGCTAGTTCCTGCATACAAAGCCTTATGAAAATGAGACTGGCAGGAAGAAACTATGGGGTACAATCGAAAATGCGAAAAGGTAAATGTAGTCGTGGGCATTTAAGGAGGTGATTTATAAATAGACGAACACGGTAAATAAAACAACATTAGGTAATTGAATTGTGTGTGTGTGTGTGTGTGTGTGTGTGTGTGTGTGTGTGTGTGTGTGTGTGTGTGTGTGTGTGTGTGTGTGTGTGTGTGCTCGCGCGTTCGCGCGCTTCAAGAGTCATGCCAGCACGTGAGTATAACATCTACAATTCTCAGTCTGTTCATCTTTCTTTCTTTCTTTCTTTCTCAGGCTGTTCGCAATTATCTGTTTCTCTATATCTCAATCTGTTCATATCTATCTATTTATCTATCTCAGTCTGTTCATATCTATCTATCTATCTATCTATCTATCTGCCTCAGTCTGTTCGTATCTATCTATCTATCTATCTGCCTCAGTCTGTTCGTATCTATCTATCTATCTATCTGCCTCAGTCTGTTCGTATCTATCTATCTATCTATCTATCTATCTATCTATCTATCTCTGTTCGTATCTATCTCAATCTGTTCGTAAATCTTTTGGAATCTATGTATTTCAGTCTGTTCGTATCTCTCTCTTCTCGTATAGATATTTTTACTCAGTTTCGTCGTAAAAGTCAAAACCATAGGGCGCTCAGTAAGGATTGAACTCACCCCTTCACAGCGAAGCACACGCTTACTGGTATCTTATGAACTTTGTGTATGCCACGAAAGGCCACGAGTGTATGCTATAGTTCGAAAAATGATTTCTGAGTCAAGGGATTCGGGCATCCTTCCGGTTGATAAATTAATTCTTTGAAAATAAATATCTAACGTTTTTCATCCAACGGGTCACGTTCCCACCATAAAAAAAAACATACTTCGTGATCCCTTTGAAGGTTTATTTCAGCAAAGTTACTAGACCAGACCAAACAGCAAGGAGATACAAACTGCAACAGTTTCACGACGCATCAGCTTAAAAGAAACTCCCTTACTTATTCACCTGTCTTCCTCACCAAGCTACGTGACACTTACACTTTCCTCCTCCATTTCTCCCTTGCCTCTTTCTTTCTCACATATACACACGAAGAAATCACAATCAAGGACTGTAAGAACTTTGACACTCATACACGCTAAGAAATATTTAGTTGGAAAAAACACGAAAATATCTTATATTTTTATATTTAAACACTTTATATGTCTTTTATTTTTTGCGTGTTGATTCAAATGATGTAGTAAGGAGGAGAAATATAATGGAGTAAGAAAAGATAGAATAAAAATTACTGACCCCCTCTGGGAGATGCGGGGCTTATTAGTCTGCAGTACGCTAACGAGAAAAATAATTTGCAAGGGCTTATTGGGGTTAAACAGAGGTTACTAAGAAATATCAAAAGTAATTACTATCTAAGTCTGCATATCAGTTTAATTTATAACATAATTTACTAAAAGTTTTAACTTTTAATTCACGCTTCTCGGAGCAACAATCTTTTTACTTTACATAAATGATCTGCCTAAGAGTATACTCCAATCATTTGTGAATATATACGCTGAAGTAGATGGGTGCACACCCAAAACTCTAGATGAACAGAGATTGGCAGCTGCTTTCTCCTCTGACCTAGCTCATCTCGGTATCTGTTTTTTTTTTTATCATTTCACCCCCAAGCAATAAAGCCACTAGGACGCAAGAGGTTACTAAGAGTTAGAAAATATGAGAAAAACTACTAAGGAGAGAGGACAATAAAAGCAAAAAAATTAAGAAGACAGAAGATAACGATTGACATTGCATTTAAATTTTAGAAGATCAAAGTTGATTGGGAAGCGAAAAACCGGAAGAGAGTTCCACAAGCGAGAAGTACGATAGAAGAAACTGTTAGTCTGTCTATATTTCTGAGATGAGGTATTATGTACAGTATTTACATTAGTCGGACTATTGTCCTCATCTTTGTCGCCATATTTGTCACAACGTTTCGGCCGTTGTACGCTCCGGCCTTCTTCAGGTGGTTGGAATTTCGAACTGAACCCTTTATTTCGATCACTGGGGTAGACTGTTCTAGTTCCACGTGCCATGTTTGATGGATGTCAGTTATCAGTTATCTCCTGCTAATTTTCCCTCTGAAAGTTCTCCACTGCCTTAACCGGGTATTGAACTCACACTCTTTGGGTCTGTCACTGGATCTAACCAACGTCTTTATCCACTGTGCCATGTGTCCATGTGTAACTGTTACGGTTACATCTATCCATTCCAATTTTAAATTGATGAGACCTTGCCGCCAATCTAGTACTTGCAATGTTGCATTCAATGTTACATTCAGCGCCTCGAAAATTAAAAGAGTTACATTGCATCATCGCCGATCTTACCCGGAACTATCACCAATCACGATGAATGAAAATTTCCTCGGGGAGGGCCCCAGCCTTCAGCGCCTCTTGGGACTTAATCTCAACCCAGACCTCAAGTGGATTTCGTACATACGATCCATCGCTAAAGATGCTGGGAAAATGGTTGGTACCCTGGACAGCCCCAGAAAGTACCTGACCCGTCGTGCTATCCTCTAGCCTTAAAAGAGGTAGATGAAGCCTAAAATGAGGTTGTATTGTATAGGCCTTCACCTGTCATCAATGACCATGGATTTCATCCTGCGTATCTGCTCCTCTGTGTCTTGTCTATGCTGCAGCGTTCTTTTCTCTCTCAGTCTTCATATCTCATCTATCTCAGTCTGTTCGTTTCTTTCTATCTATCTATCTATGTTCATATCTATCTATTTATTCATCTATCTCAGTCTATTTTATCTATCTATCTATCTATCTGTTCGTTTCTTTCTATCTATATATCTATGTTCATATCTATCTATTTATTCATCTATCTCAGTCTATTTTATCTATCTATCTATCTGTTCGTTTCTTTCTATCTATCTATCTATGTTCATATCTATCTATTTATTCATCTATCTCAGTCTATTTTATCTATCTATCTATCTATCTATCTGTTCGTTTCTTTCTATCTGTCTATGTTCATATCTATCTATTTATTCATCTATCTCAGCCTATTTTATCTATCTATCTATCTATCTATCTATCTATCTATCTAGCTATCTATCTATCTGTTCGTTTCTTTCTATCTATCTATCTATGTTCATATCTATCTATTTATTCATCTATCTCAGTCTATTTTATCTATCTATCTATCTATCTATCTTCTGCTGCGTTGTTCAGTTTCTTCTCTCCTGGGATTATTTGTTTAGTCAGGGAGCTTCTCCACCTAAGATGGTCTACAGAAAGGTCCTCCCAGTGGTCACTGTTGATCTCAAGGGCCTTCATGTCCCTCTTACAGGTATCTCTGTAGCGCAACTGAGTGCGACCGGTGTCTCTTTTGCCATTTGCAAGTTTCACGCAGAGAATGTCTTTGGGAATTCGGTCATCCTCCATACGATGAACATGACCCAAACATCGGAGCTTGCGCTGTCTGAGCAGAGTGAACATGGTTGTTAGGCCGGCGCGAGACAGAACTTCGGTGTCGGGCACTTTGTCCTTCTACAATATGCCCAGGATGCGGCGGATACACATCAAGTGAAAAGTGTTCAGTCTGTTCTCCTGCTTGACATATGTCGTCCATGTCTCGCTCCCGTAGAGAAGTGTGCTAATGACGCAGTCATTGTAGGCTGCTATCTTTGTCTTGACAGAGAGCTTGGAGTTTTTCACAATGGAGGACTGCTGCTATATATGGACAGGAGCTGCCCAGTCTTCACTTTTCAGTCTCGATAGTGTCCAAAAGCATCTCAGCATCCGACAGATTATTTTCCACACTACAAGCCCTTTCTCACAGACGAAACATCGAAAGCCTCTTGCTCTTCCATGGAGAGTGTTCACAAAATGTGAGGGACATATTCACTGGTCACAATATAAAACTGTGGAGAAGAAAAATACTACAAGAAGGCTATGGATTTCAAGCCATTTACTTTTGAGATGTCCCTAATGAGTGTGGCTATGACACTATAGGTCTTTTTACACAAGTGAATCAGGACAACAACATAGAAATGGATGGTAAATGATTTTATCTGGGTCTAATATAGAGAAGGGCACAATGGTAGTAGGAGAGTGTTCTTGGTGATTGAAGAGAAAAGCTGATCAATTAGTATGTCTTGACAGAAGTAGAAGTTATTCCAGGTATCACCTACCTACACATCTAGACCATACAAGTGAATCTCTAAATGAACAACCAAATTCATTGGAAACCAGATTCACGATTTTATTTCTCATCATGGTGTTAATTTCACCATTTATTTTCCCTTTAGAGAGTTTTCAAAAGAGTCTCCGCATCCTTGTGGGTGACAAAATATTTTCCACCCTACAACGCCTTTCTCACAGATGAAACATCGCAAGCCTATCACTTTTCTATTGCTATTTCCATGAAAAGTGTTCAGATGAACTGCATTCCATAGTTCCAGTTCTAACCTTCACGGTTAAGACCCGCTATGCTATGCAAATTGCAGTGACACGCCCATCTCTTTCGTATTCCATTTGTGAGATAAGATCTACATAATGTAAAGGTTTATTAAATGAGGTCTGAAGGAGGAGGAGGAGGAGGTAGGAAGTGAAAATTATGAGGATATAGCGGATAGATAACTATTAACCCTAGACTTAATATCCGAGAATTGTCTTAACAGTGGATGGGAAATACAATACCGAAAATCATCAAACCTACATTTAAATAACAAAAGATCCACTCCAAATGCTAAACAAAATACTAAGAAACATAAAAATTTGTTTAGAAAAACATGAAGAACGTGCTGAGGTGTTATGTTATATCAGTCCTCCTTTATGATAATGAATACTGTACAATTTCCTCACAGATGAACAGAAGACTGGAGGCAACAGAAATGTTGGCATACAGACAGATGCTGAACGGTGAAATCTGAAGGGAAATAGAAACAAAAAAGACACTTATTGTCGTGAGTGAGTTATCAAAAAAAAAGTTTATTACCTTTTGCTACAGGGAAATATAAAGTAGAATAGAAACAAGGGGGAAGAACTTTTAGCCGTGAATGTTTTCAGCAAATGCTACTGCTCCTACTGGTACTCCTCTTGATGTAGTTCTATTTTTATGTCTTTCGTCCGACGGCCGAGTCCAAACTTGTAAGGAAATAGTCTCCCTCACAACAAAAAGTTTCATTATAATTATTGCTCCCTAGTTCAAATTCTAGGCTAATCCGCTGCATTCACTTTACTCTTAGAAATAGCATGAATATGTCATTAGCCTTGGATGGTATCCACTCTAAGAGAAGGAAAACCCGGAATTCCAAATCGTGGAGATGATAAAGGGAAGCCACTCCACTATCTTTACCGTGTGGAGAGTAATGATCGCCTATGTCCTAAACTGATCTCATCCTCGTCGCCAAACTAAAGAAGCCGTGAATGACTAATTGTTTTCATCAAATGCTACTGCTGTTACCGCTCCTACTGCTACTCCTCTTGATGTAGGAGTATTTTTATGTCTTTCGTCCGACGGCCGAGTCCAAACTTGTAAGGAAATATTCTCCCTTATAACACTTATAATCAAAACTGAAAGAGATAGCAGAAATTTCTTGGTCACATAAAGAGGGTGGGGCTTGTAGAATTTTACACTCACAAGACACATCGAAAGCAAAAGGGACAGGGGACAGCAGTATGCCCCACCCACCTGACCAGATTGTTAGAATGGATGACGGAATAGGGCTGGGGACGATGGAACAAAGACAAGTTACTAAGAACTACAAGAATAGAATGTTGTGGGGAACCACGATCGCCCACGTTCAACACCAAGGAGAAGTAACTGGGCTAATGCTTTTATTGAATAGAAATTATCCGCCTTTCGCTGTAAAACAAGAATAAATATTGTTACACACACAAAATATATTAAAATGATGCATCATCCACAATAGAATGGACTCTGGCCATATTGTAATAAACGATGACCTCAGATAAGCAAGTCTCATAGATTTATGCCTCCTAAAACAGTAACATATTGGTTCATATAATCCGAAAAGCACAGTAAACTTCAAATATTAACCAATTCCCGACCACCAACCTCTGTTCTCAGGATTGCGGAAAACTAATTTATTGGACCGAATTTATCCGAATGACCCGTTATTTTTGGAAGTCACGACACGACAAGGAGCTACCAAAATAAAATTTGTTATTTACTGTAGTAGTAGTTTTATTGAATTCTGAATATCTTTACTGAACGGAAATGTTTTTGAAACAACTCCTGCATACGCCAGTGGCGAGAAAATAAAATGCCAATGACAAACGAATCTGTATTTTGAAATTTCTGGTTTAAAAAGATCTTGCCTATAAAATTTTGTGATCACTGATGTAACTAATATGTTATTGGGCTTTGATATTTTTAACAATTTTAGCTAAACCATAGACTGTAAAAAATAAAATTATTCAAGTTTACATTACAGAAGATTAATTGTTGATAAATTTAATTAGTAACGTCGACCGTCTTCCTCCAGTTGTGAGTGAATGAATAAGAAAATATACTAATGTTACAGCACCCCCTGAAAACAGAACTGGAAAATACAGGGGAGTCTACACCCACGATAGGTACAGGATGCTATGACTTAAGTTGTTGCCCAAATTAAACAGAAGCTGACTTTTAAAAAAATAGAATTCCGGAGTAACATCTAAAAATGAACGAACATGCCGTCTCTATCTTGTTTCAAAATCTGACGAATATTACCGATGCTGCAGGGATTACCTTCTTCTAAATTATATTGCAATAAATGATCGATATCCTCTACAACATATTAACTACTTTACCTCTAAACTTCTCAAAATCACCGAACTTAAGCAACGTCGAGCCTGGCCAGTCCCTAGTTGGGTGACCGCTTGGGAATACCAGGTGCTGTAAGCTTGGATGTGTGAGTGGTGTAATGGATAACGGCTCGGAATTAGAAACCGGAGAGCCGAGTTCTAGTTTCGGTTCCAGTCGGGTTCGTTATTGTCCCTTACATGCAAATACACTTGGTAACGGTCTGACTCCACCTCTCTCCTCCCACCACCACAACTATATGTTAATTAGAAGGATTTCTATCAGTAAAACATTATCATTTCAAAAATAAAATTCTTACAATCTAAAAATATTTTCTGGTTTGAAATAGTCTACAAAAGTTTGATAAGCCATAAAAAGCGAATCAATGAATCAATCAAAATTACCGGATAAAAATTATATCGATATATCTATACGTGTCTAAGTCATCAGTAACTACGCTTTTCTAGTTGTTTGAATATACAGTGATCCCCCGACTATCCGCGTTTCAGCATTCGCGGTTTCACATATTCACGGATTTTTTCTTTAGAACATATGTACTTGTTATTCGCGGAAACCCCGAATATTCACGTGTTTTTCTGAAAAACATATGTACAAATTATTCGCTGAGAACTCCTTCGATTCGCGTATTTTTTCGATAGAACATATTTAAAATATTCTTGTCTTATTTTCCTGATATTTAAGTGGCTTAAAACATAACAGTCCATTTTTATGCTAAAAATTGGCAGAATTGTACATCTTCATTGAAAAAACAAACGTAAAAACATGCGTAGTGCTTAGGCTTTGTTCTTTCTTAGGGGCTGCGGCTGGGGTCTTAAAAATGGCTTATGCTAAGTCTGGGGCATCATCACAATTTTCTTCTTAGAAAATATTTGAAACTTTATATTTTTTGTCTTGTTACACATATTTTATACAGTATTTTAAATTGTTGTATCGATCTATGCGTAATTAAAAACGGTTATTGAACGTATGAAAGAAAATTCACGCTAACTGTATGGTCACCAATACTATTTTTCAAAAATGTTTTTAAAGGGTCTGAAATGTTTCTAAAGTGTTTAGGATGAAAGTTTAAGGCATATGGTGTTTTAACAATCAAAATATGTACATTTATAAGCACTTTTAGTGGGGTTACAAGTATTCGCGGATTCTATCTACCGCCAGTTCTGGTCCCTAACCCCGCGGATACGGGAGACTCACTGAATTATACCTTTCGAATTAAAATAGGAAGTAGTAATATTTCAATGCATAATAGAAAGGTATTTGCAAACGACGACTTTGTACTTGTGTATTTAGCCGATATCCTTGCATTTTGTTTAAAAATGCATATAAATGATTTCTTCTTTTATGTGCCGTGTCCCTTCGGGACATAGGCGATCATGGCTCTCCACAACTTTCTGTTCTTTGTAGCACTTAATACTTTTTATCCTTTTGCTATCTTTCCTAAACATTGTTCCGACATCCATTTACTCAAACTCACTAAGTAGGCTATGCATTTTTTCCTCTGTCGCACTTGCCTTCAATCTGTCCTGTGAGTATCAAATTTTCCAATCCCTCTTTCCTCATTATGTGCCCTAGAAATTTCAACTGTCTCTTCCTGGTGTTAAGTATTAGTTTCCTTTTGTTTACTTTTTTTTTCTAAAACTTCGTCATTGCCCACACATTCGGTCCTCAGTATCCTTTCTGTCGCTTCAAGTCTCTTTTTCATCTTTGAAGAGATCGTTCAGCATTCACTGCCATATGGGGGGGGGGGGGTATTACGTAATGGTCCAGTAGTCTTTTCTTTGTTTCTAATGCAATTTTTCTGTTTCTTAATACTCTGTTGTTTTACATTTTAGATGTAAAATATTTAAATTGCTAAAGTGTACCTGTAATGTTTCTAATTCAGAATGTTTAGGTTACAATGTGAATGCAGAGGGATTTATACCCTATTTTAAAAATAGTAATGAATTGAAATCCTTTCCATGCACCCAAAATTTGTTACGTAGTAGTTTACGTAGATTTTCATACTAAACTTCATCCAATACAAGGCCCAAGAGCCACTCCAGGTAGATGATTACTTAAGGAGGTTGGTGATATGAACGTAAGAGAAAGAAGTAAAAATTATATGGTGGATAGATACCAATTAACCTTAGACTTAAAGAGGTTAAGATTGTAGTGCTCTGAGAAGCGTCCACGCGGAAGCCTGTTTCAGAAAGTAGCGGTTCTTAGGAAGAAGCGTTTTGAGTGGATCGCTCTTGTTATCAAATAAATACGCAAAGAATGGGTGATTCAACCACGTGGGCGTAGCAAGACTGGTCTTAGCAGTAAAGGACTGAAATAATGGAAATAAAGAGTGGAACTCCCGCGAACATTTGCCATGGAGATAGCGACAAAGTATCGATAGGCTTGTAACGTTGCTTCTGCGGTGGGGGGGGGGATGGCTGTAAGGTGGAAAATAAGTCATTACTCACAAGGCCACATAAACAATTTTGAATCCTGTCAAGGCTGGAATGTGAGAATTCGGCAGCTCAAACCCAGATATGGCAGCAGTATTCCATTTTTGGTTTGATCTGGCTTTGTAAAGGTAGAACATAGCAGATTTACTTTTTAGAACAGTACAAGGAGCCGACCATTTTTTCAGCATCTTCAGTATTGTGACCAAGTAACGGTTAAGAAATAACAAAACAAGAGGTTGCAGATGAATAATGTATTGAACAGTAAATACAACAGAAGTGTGTTACACGACTTGGGAGTGTGTGTCGATTGACCAGCGTTCAGTCTATATCACTCTTAATAGGCTCGGCTAAAAAATCCCCGTAGAACCCGCATAAACGGGTTCGGGTCTGTCTACCTCCCCGGACGAAACTCTGTCCTTCGGCACTGTCTCGTTCGGGTTCCTCTCTGCCAAAAGTAGACAGTTCGACAAAGGCTGCGAACAGCCTCAGTAGAACAGTTTAGATCACTGCTAATATTTAACAGACCCCCCCCCCCAACGAGGGATGTATGTGGCACAAGGCCGAGTTTACCGTCGGTTTTCCGAGCCCGTAGGCTCGGCCAAAATTTTCACATAGAACCCGCATAAGCGGGTCCGGGCCTGACTACCTCCCCGGACGAAACTTTGACCTTCGGCAAAGCCTCGTCCGGGTTCCTCTCTGCTCAAGGCAGAGATTTCGACAGTTGAACAGTTTAGATCACTGTTCCTCCGGGGCTTTACTTTCCTACTAACTTTATAGTAAGAGTTCACAATAGCCTCATTAAAGGGAGCACACTACAACATTTAGCGATAGATCGTATATATAAGTTCCACTTGAAATCCAAATAGGCGCTCAAAGCAGAAAGAGTGCAGCCATTCATCGTGGCGGGAAAAGACAAAACCTGAAATTCTGGACAAACTTAATATAGACAAATACAATCGCTAGATGATCATCAATTTATTTACAATAAATATTACAGTGTAACCCGGATATAAGAGAGTTGCCGGGACCGGAGACGAAGTCTCTTATATCCGGGTTGGGTCTAATTTATATACCTTAACACAGGCTCTAATTTGGGACCAGAGAAGGTCTCTCTTATATCAGGGTTTCTCTTATATACGGGTTACACTGTATTGATAGCAGGTCGTATTAGCCTTAAAGAAATAGTACGACAACATTACTTTCCGAACTTTTGCCATGGAAATAGAGACGAATTAGGCTTTGCGATGTTGCGTCTGTGGAAAAGAGGTTGTAGAGTGGAAAATACCTCATCCTTACGTAAATGATTTTTAGCTCTGTCAAGGCTGGAAATTGTGACTTGGGTAGATTCATATCACATATGCCACCATTTTGAACTGATCTAAGTCTTGTAAAGACACGGCATTGCAGAAGGAGTCAGGTACTTTCGTTTCTTATCACCAACCTGTCCCCAATTATGTCAAAATTGTGCTGCACTCACTGAACTCACTGAATGGGTGACATTATTTCTTAACAATTATTTTGGATTATCCGACATTGTAAAACAGCTGATTTAATAATATCCAGCATCAACTCTGCAATCTAGCTGCCCTAACTCTTCGACCTTCTGAAGTTCATAAATATCCTTTGGCCACTGACAGTAATTAGTATCTCTTATTTCTTTGCGGGGTTGGACGGGTCCAACTAACACCAGCTATCTTTATTTTGTGTAATTTTGTTATATTTTAGTTTGTTTTGGGGTTCATCCCTTCCCCACACATTGCTTATCAACAACAGATTTTTATATATGATTTTATACTGAACAATTTTTATGTCATGGGGTGTTTTGTGGGTTCCCTGTGTTCGTGTGCGGTACTGTGGTATATGTCGGATCGAATGATGATGGACGACTTCTTGTGGCGGATGTGAAAATTGTAATGAATGAATGGGTCGTAAATCTGATTAGCTAGGTATAAGATGGTGTCGACCAGCCTTGAATCATCTCCTGCTTTTAGGCCTTGTGTCACAATTACTGAATGCTTTCATGCGCAATAACTCACGACAGTAATTAGTATCCAGGTAGTACATCAAGTAATAGATGAACTTCTACTACTACTAAAACTACTACTACAACTACTACTACAACTACAACTACTACTACTACTTTTTCTTCTTTAATAGCGAGTATGTGGATCATACAGCCAAACCACCCTTTTTCTCCATTCCTCTCTCTCCAAGGCAAGTATCCACATTTCCGCAGCTATTTTCTATTTCATGTTCTCTATGTGTTTTATATTTTTTATACTAATACAATTCCCAAGAGCCACTCAAGGTAGAGGGTTACTCTGTGGTGATGTATGAGTGTAAGAAAAGGCAAGAAGTTATGTTTATGAGGTTCTGTAGGAAAGATAACGGTTAAAAGTAGATTTGAAGAGGTCAAGATAATTGTGATCGGGAAAGCATCCTCTCGGGAGTCTGTTCCACAAAGCAGCAGTTCTTTGGAAGAAGGGAACGGGGATGATTCACTCTTATGTATGCGGCATGGTGGGTCCCAGTTTTAAAGGTCAGGAGTGTGATACTAAAGAACGTAGCTTGTTAGAACAAATGCCATGGAAATAGCGAAAGAGCAGCGGGAGGCCTGCGATGTTTCTTTTATGTGTGGGAAAGAGGCTGTAGTGTGGAAAATAATTTGGCACCCACAAGTCTGCGTAGACGCTTTTGGGCTCTATCGAAACTGGAAAGTAAATATTGGTAGCTCCTGCCCATATATGGCAACAGTACTCAATTTCGAACCTGATATGGCTCTTGTAAAGGTAGAGAATAGCAGGAAACAGGTAGAGGAAACCGACCATTGTACTTTGGATGTTCCATCCTGTTTTTGCCATGATATGATTGATAGAAAGTGAATTCTCTAACACCCAGTAATCTCCTTGCGTCTTAGTGACTTTATTGCCTTGCTTGGTGGGAAATGATAAAAAAGAACGGGGGATAGAAAAAGAACTCGTTGCTTTTTAAAATCGTTGAAGGAAGAACTGATTTGGGATCCAGTGTATTTAATGTCGTCTACTGGTTCGATGCTCTATCTATTATACAGTTTGGTCGTATCACATTGAAACACTAGTTAAGCAAGGTCGAGCCTGGTCAGTACCTAGAAGGGTGACCGTTTGGGAATACCAGCTACTGTAAGTTTGGATGTGCGGGTGTTGTAGTGGATAACAGTACAGAATTTGAAATCGGAGAGCCGAGTTCCAATTCAAGTCGGTTTCGTTATATCCACTTTTTACAAAAAATCATTTCACCCCAAGCAAGGCGACAATGTCACTAGAAGGCAGGGGGGGGGTTTACAAGGAGCGAAAGTGAAAGAGAATGAGAAGATTGAAAATGGGCAGGATTGAGGAAAGGGCAAAAGGAACAAGCTTCAAGAAGACATAATATGGCGATTGACGTTGTATTTCAATTTTAGAAGATGGTAGTTTTCGGGGAAGCAAGATATCGGGAAGGAGTTCCACAGGTGGTGCCTGTGAGAAAAAAAAAACTGTAAAAGTAGAACTGATGGTTACATCAAGCTAGTTCAACAGTGTGGCCCAGTTGCCAATCTAGTAGCACGATTAAATTTATGTAGGCGGAGTACCAGGAGAAACAAAGCTCGGCTGAAAGTATATATAGAACAGGCAGAGTGAAGCCACGTCACGTGGAGAAAGTCACTGGAGACGAGATGCGTGGTCAGGGTCGATTGTATTGCAGACCCTTCTCTGGATTTTGTCAAGAATCTCGAGATCCACAGTAGGAGCACAAGACCAGATATGGTCACAGTATTCATGGCTGATGCGAAACTCCAGAAGAGCGACACGCTACGGCTTCATGGCTTCACGTTTTCCACTGACGTCAAGTGGAGTGATTATATTGAATCTATTGCGAGGACTGCTGCTAGGAAAGTTGGTTCATTGTGTCGTGCCAGAAAAAAAATTTCTCGTTGGAATCCATCTTGCACATTTATAAATCTACCATTCATCCGTGCATTGAATACTGTTGCCATATCTCGGTCTGGTGCACCTGCTGTGCATCTCGTAATTCTTGACAAAATCTAAAGGCTCTGTAATGTCATCGATCCTGATCAAGCATCTCAATTTCAGTCACTTTCTCACCGACTTAACGTGGCTTAACTCTTGTCTTTTCTACAAACATTTTCATGACAGCTGTTCTGATGAGCTTTTTTTCCTTGGTGCTCCGACTACATGAATTTAAGCGTGCTACTAGATTGGCAACTAGGTCTCACCGTTTTACTGTCGAACTAACTAGAAGCTAGAACTGTCAGTTCTACTCTATTTCTTTTCACGCATTTCTCAACTGTGGAGCACTCTCTCGATTTATTGCCTTCTTGTTAACTACAATCTTCAAAAATTTAAATACAACGTCAATTGGCATCTTCTTGAACCCTATTCCTTTTTTTGTCTTTTTTTTTTGTGACAATCCTCTATATTCTCAGCCTTTTCACTCCTTGTAACGCCCTGCGCCTTGCTTGGAGTGAAATCGTTAAATATTAAATTTTATTTGTTAAAACTACCACATGGGATATTTGAACCCTTACATAATGCTATATCTGTTCTTGTTAGAGTTACCGTTAAATATTTCTATAAAAGACTACTTATGAACTATTTTGATAGTTTGGTAATTTTTAGCATATTGACTACAACATTAGGTATTGGTATCCTTACATAATATCGTCGATTTACCATTGGAAATTACTATTTGAGATGACTTATGTCTTCTACTTTATTTTGGTGGATAAAAAAAAATTGTTTTTCCTCCACGTGACACATTTAAGCGTTGTCGATATTTATTTACGACTAACACAAAACAAGGCAAAAACATAATAACACTGAAAAGTATTTTTGTATTATTAAATAAAATAATAATAATAATAATAACAACAACAAAATCTATGCAAAACCATCTTCCAAATCTCATACAATTAGTGTAGCTGTGGTAAAAATAGTTTATTGGAATCCCCAATGGAAATCCATACCGCCAAACAAATATGCACCTCCTCTGGTCAATGCAGTGATGCAAAAACCGAATCTAGCGCGTTGCAACAGCTATTTATATTACTGTAATGACAAAAGTACGCAAGTTTAGGCTTTAAGATAGTTTTACTTAACTGAAAATACAAGGTTTGCGTATGATGTCCTTTTACAGTCCCAGTAAACAGAAATAGCTCTCTCAACGAGGAGAGTAACGAAACAAGGGGAGACCACTCTTGATTATAAATCTGAGGATGGGGCGCTCATGTGCGTCAGGGGCAACACGCAATATTCCACAAAACGTGTGTCGTATATCACTAAACTTGTTAAATGCCGTTTTTAAGGTAGGCCGGCGCTCCATGGTAATAATGAGTATGATTTAACACGATCTTGTCCTTTTACTTCCCCAAATTTAGCCTTATGCCAGACAAAGCTAAAAGCACTCAATGTCTATTATCGTAGCGATATGTTATTCTGCTATTTTTGTTTCACTTTTCTTTGAACAGTTCGTTCGAGTTTATTAATTCTGTACATCGTTTCGTTTAATGGATAGCGGCTCGGATTGAGGAATCGTAGAGCCGAGTTCGAATTCCAGTCGAATCCATTATATTCACTTACGTGCTAATACCCTTGGGAAAGGTAGGAATCGTCTTCTTCTCGCCCCCTATGGGTAAATAGCAGGACAGACCAGGTTCTATAGCCTTGGATGGCAACTGGTCTAACGCAGAAAGAAATAGCAACCTACTGCGGGAAAAATCTGCCTCGTCAGTCATGTATCGAAAGATACATGATCGCCTAAGCGTGTATCACGCAAGGCATATAACTGTCTGACTGACATCGTTTCGGGGACATTTTACTTTGGTTATCCAAAACCAATATTATTTCTTTCCTGTTCGTAGTTTTATTATGACCAATTACATTATACTTCATAACCTAGATTTATTTTTACGACTTTCCTTTATAACCAGAAGTAGCGTCAAAACCCTGCACTGTTGTAACACTCCGTCGCCATAAAATCAGCAGCAACTAGCCGCTCCACCAGCGATCGTCAGCAACGTGAAAATTCCTCCTTGGAGGAGTTTTTAACGCATGGCTTATCATCTCTCAGTTGCATCTCTGTCTTTGGGCAGAGTGTGCCCAGAGGCTTCTCTGTCAAAGGACAGAGGGGCAACTGCGAAAATTATACTGAGAGGTGCCCAGCCCTGGGAAACAGCTGCCCGAGGCCGCGCCCTGTCATGGCACTAGAGAGAGGAATCGGTGCTCTCACCGAGGCCAGCGCAAACGGGGGGGAACTTTTGTCCCTTGCCCGGGTGTACGCGCTCGGGTCCCCACTTTAAAAAAGACCTTGTGTCGCATCTCGTCCTTGGGGGGGGGGGGCGAGTAAATACCGCGATCGTCAGCAGCAGCCATCGGCAGTGATTACCAGCGACCAACTGACTCCAGCCGACCATGTCTTCTACTAATCCACTCGGCGATTCAGGTTTCACTCCCCGCTGCTCATCATCTCGCGGATCTCCGTAGTTTCAACCGCCTACTCTGGGCTACGACTGAGCTCAACACACCGACTGTCCGACGACCTTAGCTGACTACATATCGTCCTTCGACATCTCCCAAGCGATTTAGTCTTCATCTCCTGGTTACCAACTACCGTCTGACCTGAGATTCGATTGCCAGCTGGTACCAACCCAATATACCAACTGTTTATCAACCTTCGGCACCACTTCAGTTGCTCCGGTTTCTATCAACCGTCAATGCATCTAAAACCAACAGAGGGCATTCGAAACATCCGAGTTCTTCGATTGTATTTTTCTGTCAGTAATAAATTTTGGCATATTTTATCAAAACTCATTGTTCTCGTTATCCTTCTGAGTCACTTCTTGATGTTTGATGTGTTCGTCTAACATTGACATTCGGATCCCACAACATTATTGTTGTGAAGTTATTTCCACAATAGAACTTGTAGTCGGACTAAATGCGTCCTAAATGGGGTAAACGTACAGAAACGTTAGGAACTTGTAAATAAGTGTTACGCAGAGTAATCGAGTTGTGGTCGCTGATAACTTACTCCTTCCTCGACTACCTACTGACTCCTACTTATAATAGCTGGGAGAGTCTATTATCTAGACAAGGTGTCTTCCACTATAACAATTATATATACAGGATGGGCAGAAATACCTCCCACATTTTAAACTGTCACTTGTTTGTTGCTAGCGAACTTAGGCAAATGACAATGGTGTCTTCATCTAGCTAATATCTCATCATTTTTTTTCAGTTACCATCATGGCTTGGACTGGTGCACACCGTGCGTTTGCTGTTGAAACGTTTTTAAAGACTGGTGAATCTGTAATTACAAGGACACATGGCACAGTGGATAAAGGCTTTAGTTAGATCCAGTGACAGGACCCAAAGAGTTTCAATACCCGGTTAAGGCAGTGGAGAACTTGGAGAGGGGAATAACCAGGAGATAACTGATAACTGACATCCATTTAAACATGGCACGTGGAACTAGAACAGTCTACCCCAGTGAGCGAAATAAAGGGTTCAGTTTGACATTCCAACCACCTGAAGAAGGCCGGAGCGTACAACGGCCGAAACGTTGTAATAAATATGGCGACAAAGATCAGGGCAATAGTCCGAATAATGTAAATAATGTACATAATATCTCATCTCAGAAATATAGACAGATACTGAAGGGCCGAAACGTTGTAATAAATATGGCGACAAAGATGAGGACAATAGTCCGAATAATGTAAATAGTGTACATAATACCTCATCTCAGAAATATAGACAGATACAGAAAGCTTTTGTGTTCATTTCATGTTACGTCGGAATAATGCTATTCCGGATAGAAAATCGATACTGCTCTGTATTCAAAGTTTCCAGGCCAAAAATTCTGCACTTAAAAGAAAGCCATCTGGAAGACCTCGAACTTCCGGGTGAAGGGAAAGCTTTAGAAATCGTCTACAACAGTATATGGTGATTAGAAGCTACCGTTTGGAGGATGTCATTTTTCAAACCAAACGAATAAAAATTATTGTCCTTTGTTTAAACAACAGTGAAATAATTTTTTTAATAGCAGTTACCTTGATCTTTTTGTCAACCTTTAAAATGTGGGGATATTTCTGCCGTACCCTGTAAATATATGTATGTAGGTGATCTTCAAAAAGGAGTCGTGTTTGTGCTTGATGACAAAAAAAAAAATCAATGGAAATATGAAGTAAGAGGGTCCACCTTACTTTCCAAGGCAGAATATGTCAATCACGCCAAGTCTCATTCAACTCCAGAAAATGAGAATAATGTCAACACCCTTTTTTAACACCCAGAAGGTGTCACCTGAATCGTCTGCAACAAAGCTTGTAGGTCAGCATCTGGATTTCAAAAAAGCACATATTGGCGCACAAAAGGGACATTCCACAAACTGATTCGATCAAAATAAAGAAGACAAATTTGATCGGCCATTTTTTTCCGTAGGACGTATAAATCTATTGCTGGTTTTCAGTGTCATCTCAGAGGAGAAGGGGGAAAAGAAAAAAAATGAAGGTAATGGCGAATCGAGGTTGCAATCAACTAACAATATAGAGAAATTAACAATTAATATATATACGTAATTCCTTTTGTTTCTCTGCGTCACCTGATCTTGGTCTGCCGTTGCTCAACTGGATAGCAAGGTAAACAAGAGTTTAAATAAGAGAAACTGGTCAATAAATAAGAATAAATCTATAATACGCCTGACGCAAATCGAGATGACTCATAATTGTTGTCTGACCAGTGGCCAATGTTAGTCTGTGCCGATAGCAAACATCAAAGAAAGCTGCTTATTTCATTTTGTCTGGTCTTTGTTTTCAATAAAAAAAAAAAAAAATAAAAAAGACGGATATAATTCATAATTATATTTTCAAACAATTTTTTTCATCGGATTAATATGCCTGGTTTGTTTTGTTTTACGGCATATCAACCTCAATAGGTTATTTAATGCCGGCAATATTTTTTTTCAAAAAATGTATTACTGGTAATATTTTTTCCTTCAAAAATCTACTTCTGGTAATATATATATATTTTTTAAAATGTATAACTAATTATATATATTTTTTTTTTTAAAATATATAGCTGGTAATATATATATATATATATATATATATATATATATATATATATATATATATATATATATATATATATTTCAAAAATGTATTGCTGGTATTTTTTTAATGTATTTCGGGTAATAATTTTTTTCAAAGATTTATTGCTGATAATAATTTTTACAAAGTATTTCTGGTATTAAAACCTATTTTTACATTTTTATAGTGTTTTGACCCCAGTTTGGGGGTTAACTATTTACCCGTATCTGGGACCCTAACAGATGCTACCACCTCCGGTCAGAGTGGACCTTGGAACACCAGCAATTAAGAGGTGGTTCCACGCTCCTCAAAGACTCCTGATCAGAGGCCTTGCTGTCAGACGTAGTTTATCGTCTTACCCAGGATGTAGTTTATCGTCATAACCAAGACGGGGTTAATCTGCATCGACTAGTCAGTCAGTTATGTGCCATAATATGATACACGCTTAGGCGATCATGTATCTTTCGATACATGACTGACGAGGCAGATTTTTCCCGCAGTAGGTTGCCATCAAAGTCTATAGAACCCGGTCTGTCCTTCTATGGTGGGAGAAGAGGATTCATACCTTTCCCAAGGTAAGTGAATGTAATGGATTCGATTGGAATTCGAACTCGGCTCTCCGATTTCTTAATCCGGGCCGCTATCCATTACTCCACCTTGCTTCCTTAATTATTAATTATTATTAATATTATTAATTATTAGTAATAAATACAGAGTTAATTCCCCTGTAACTATTTATAGGGACCGATCACAATTCAGTAAAGCGTGCTGCCTGCAGCTACTAGCAGTCAGAGTTAGTCACGCAATGGGTTGCTACATTTTGCCTTGTCATTCATTGTTACCCACAGTTGTCTAGCATGGCACAATTTTAACATGATACATAACATGATGTTAGAATACCATAACCTGCCCACAAACCACACAAGAAAGAAAAAAATGGGTGAAACAGCTCGACATGGAAACAAGAAAATTCTCTCATTAAGAACGGATACGCACGCGGATACCTTGAAATAATTTCAGGAAAGTAAATTAGAATTCAAAACAAAGAACAAAGAAAATGAGTTGAAAGTCGCCAAAGAACCTCAACTTCGATGGAAACTTGGATGAAAATTACAAAATTTGGGAAGACAATATGATTTTGCTTCGCTCGCTGCGGGAGTAATCGAAAAAGATAAGCGAATAAAAGGTCGCTACATTCCTACACATGGCTGGACCACAAGCCCAACAAATTTTCAACTCATTCGAACTTGAAAACCATTACGACAAGAACAAAATACAATGTATTAAAAATAAATTCGATACTATTGACCGAGAAAAAATATAACTTACGTCAGATATTTACTTTTCTGCGGAAACCAGTTACTTTCAGAATAAACTTGACTCGTTTCTGACTAACAGAAAACTGAAGACTATGAATAGTCAAAGACAGAACTAATTGTATGTGTCATCTTAAACCCACTCGCAAATTATAAATGACTACTCTATGACTCGGACTTAACGTTAAAAAATTCGATTGACCAATGCTGAGCGACTGAAGTCAGAGTAAACCAAATAAATAAATAGTGTCAATTATGTTAGTAAAAATTTCAGCTGAGGTCTGGTTTGAGATTAAGTCTCAATAGGTGCTCAAAGCACGGATCTTCCCTAAGAGGATGTAGCGGACGCCGGGCCCTGTGTATGATGGAGTAGCCATATTTGTTATGCGTGTGTGAAGGGGCGTTCGCCACAATTATTTATTTCTGAACAAGAAAAGGTGTGTGAAGAATTACGCCAATTACATTTTATGTAAAATAGCAGATGACAAAATACAAGACAGAAGATAAAGTTGATAACAACATAACAATAAGATTTATTGTGGAAATGAATATACATATATTTGAACTGAAAGGTTAGACGGAGTTACGTCTCTTTGACTTGGTGAAATTGTGATTGAGCTCACATTAAGAATAGTGTAACGTGTTTGTAAAGTATGAACAAGTTAGAAATAGTTCAAAGATAATACTTGCATGAATAAAGTATAGTTCATTTAACGTCTGACTGGATCAGTCGAGACGGGTGTACCTTGAGAGTCACATCTTGATGGCTGTGTTGAGATGTTCGAGTGACGTTAGCAAGTCGAGAAGAATGAGTGAGAGTGTACGAGAGTCCGTGTTGGGTTTATATATCTTCGCTGTACCACGTGATAGGCTCAAAATTGACTTGGCGCTTAAATTGTTTCTGCGCGTGGGAGCGATCTGATTGGTCGAAACTGACCAATCAGCAAGCTGGATTTACGGTGATCGACTAATGGATTTTCGTTTGATATTTTTGTATGTAAGTAGATGTTATTTACCTCAAGTAGGAAGGGTGCATTCCCTAAAAGGGTAGAGTTGGTTGTTGTGGACGATTCCACAAGGACACCCGTTAATCACGATAGGTAAAAAATCTGGGAACCCTCGGTGATGATGGAACGTCACTAATTTGGTTTTCGCGGCACTGAATGTGACCAGCCAATTTTCCCCTCCCCACTGAGCTGTTACAACTAGATCAGATGAGAGTTCAGCTGCGAAGCTCTGATCATCTACTGTTTTGGTTATATCGTTTTATCATCAGCATTAGATATTACAACAAATGATCAGAGTATACTCTTAGGCAGATTATTTATGTAAAGTAGAAAAAGGGTTGGACCAAGAAGCGAACCTTGGGGGACGTCTGCGTTGATCTCTTGGGTCTCGGAGGTTCTTATGAAGAGAGTTTTCTCTGATGGTTTCAATCGAGTGGAATGTATATCTGTTTTGTAAAAATTACAAAATTGTAGCACAAGGCCGAAGGGGAAGTGGGGAAAAGCTGGTACTCAGTTACTATCCTAGTCCTAGTTAATCACAATCACGACCCATTCATTCAATACAATATACTCAATCACCACAAGAACTTGTCCATTACCTCCTAATCCTACAAGTACCACAATACTGCAAATTTACAAGGGACCTACAAAGCACCCCATGATGTAAAAATTTATAATGTTCATAATGTCTCTTTTCAATCTAGTGTTATATATTTATTTTGTATAAAAATACAAAATTGTGGCACAAGGCCGAAGAAGTGGGGAAAAGCTGGTCTTCACTGACTATCCTATTCCTAGTTAACCACAATCACGATCCATTCATTCAATACAATATACTCAATCACCACAAGAACTTGTCCATTACCTCCTAATCCTACATATACCACAATACCACATATGCACAAGGGACCTACAACTCCACTCCATGATGTAAAAATTTATAATGGCACTTCAATCTAGTAAAATGACTGCAAAAACATCCCCTTGCCTAAATTTATAGACAAAACATACAGATGCATGCTGGGATTAGTTCCTAGCCAATAAGATAGACCACTTTTCGATCTCATCCAACGTAATTCTGTTCTTGTCTTGACTTCAGAACGCTACGATCGCTTATCTGTAACCCTTTTATGTGTTAACTCCATTCTTAGTTTGTGAACTTTGTCGGAGTTACCTCCTCCTTAATTCCCACATTCTTCACCAGGGGTCTCTCTCTCTCTCTCTCCATACTATAAATACTGGGCGACTTCTTGCCTCGACCTTTTTTTCCCCCTCAAGCCTCATGCTGCATCCCACCTTGCATGGAGGTGAGGTAATTCTTTCTCTTCTTTCTTCATTTTAGCGAACACCGCTACTATGTGAGCTCTCACAAAAGACAGCGTTTCCCATTTCTGGGAAGACGCTATGAACATTACGAACATTCACCAAAGAACAAACGCAAACGTTCATACACACACACAAATGTTCACACACAAACACAATGTTAACTTTGTGATTGTTTTGTTTAATACATATATGTGTTTATATATCGGTCTTGTTTGTTTGTCTTCTTTATCTTCAGTTGGACTTAATTGAAGTCCGCCAATTTTCTTGTAGTTGGACCTTCTTCTAGCAGGAACTATAAACGCACATGTTTTCTTTACATCTTCACCCCCCGATCCTCTACAAACTTTTTGCCTAATTACTTTTACTTTGCTTTGCATATATTGTTTTTTCAATATTATTTTTCCTTCTTCTTTTCTTTCTCTTGTTATTGTTTATTGCAAACTTTGTCAATTATGTATGTTAGGCATTTCTGACAATTACATTTAAGCATGGGGTCACCTCGAGATGGTATAATGTTTAGCAAGCTTGTCTCACTACAACATTTATGACTGAGTAGTGAGTTCGATCCTCACTAATTGCCCCATACTTTCGGCCTTGTGCCACATCTAAGCTACGCTTGGAAAATCGCTTTAACCATAGTCAATTATTTATACAGCCATTCACAAACCTCTCTAACACCATTTTATTCTTTTGTTTCGGATGTATACAGATGCCAGGGATTAGTGAATATGTATGTTAAAAATCAGAAGGAAAAATATTTGTGAAGGCGTGTTCAATAAAATTCAATCCTCAACAATAATCATTAATTTTGAACAGTTCGTGTAAAACAAAGTTTAAGAAAATCAAGGCAAATTGAATGCAAACAATAATGGTTTATATACAATTAGAATATATACAAATATGTTAAAAAAAACTGTTAAATGTTTTGTGCTGATGTATTGTATCTGGTGTGTTGATTTTTAGCACGTTAGAAACTTTTTGAATGTGACAATAAGATTTTGTTCGAAAAATAAACAGTTGTTGTTTTGTGCAAGTGTTTATGTACAATTGTTTTTTTAGTCAACCGAAGTTGCGTACCCTTAGCTGTGTTTGTAGGAAATGTTTTGAGTTATTAATACTTGTTTTGTAGTGATGGAAAATGTCACTTTTGAAGTATAATAATGAAGTTTGTAAAGTTTTTTTTGTTTGACAGAGAGAGAAAGATTATGCCAAATAGTTGTTGAGTCAGAGTTTGATTTGCGCGGGAAGATCCAGATTTTGAGTTGCGTGAATTTGTTTTGGCGTCTCTCTGGATGCTGGAATCTGACTAATTAAGCAGTTGAGTTTTTTCTTTTTATATGTTTTAGGCTAGAAAAATAGGCTCAAGAAATTTGAGCGCCAAAGAGATTTTTCACGTGCATTTTAGGCTGTTAACCAATGAGAAACTGAGTTGGTGAAATATGTGTTCTGATTGGATAACAGGTGTGAGTGGGTGTAAAATGGATTGTTCTGTTAGTAGGGGTGAAGGATAACGTGGATGATTCCACACATTTCTTTCGGTTCTTGAATTCTGTTATTTTTTATGTAATATTTCTCCACCCGTTGCATTCGTTTCTTTTGGAAATGTTAAATTCTTTTACTTTGAAAGTTTTCCATTTCACCTGTAGTAACTTTTTTTAATCGACTTCACCCCAAGCAAGGCAGTAAAATCACTAAGACACAGGGGAGGATACTGGGTGTGGAAGGATCAGAAATCAGAAACATTATTAAAGAGTGAGAACAAAAGAAGATTAATGGGGGGGGCAATAAATAACGATTGACATTGCATTTAAATTTTTGTAGATTAAAGTTGGCTGGAAAGCATGGAACCGAATTGGTTTCCACAAGCTAGAAGTGCGAGAAAAGAAACTGTTAGCATAGAAGTTACGGCTACATCTAGCCAGCTCGACTGTAAATTGATGAGATCTCAACGCCAGTCTATTAGTGCACTTAAATTCATAAAGTCTAGGTACGACAGCGACGAGCTCATCCAGACATGGAAGTATTTATAGAATAGGAACAGAGAGACAACCGTATGGCATTGGGGGAAGTGAATGAAGCTGAGCTGCCAGATTAGGACCAGTAATATTCATGATTCTTCATTGGGTTTTACCAAGGAACTGAAGGTAAAGAGCAGGAGCACCGGACCATATGTGGCAGCAATATTCTAAGCATGGACGAATGGTGTAGATATGTAAGACAGATTATTGTTATACAGTGTAACCCGGATATAAGAGAGTTGTCGGGGCCAGATACGAAGTCTCTTATATCCGGGTTTGGTCTATTATATATACGTTAACACAGGCTCTAATTTGGGACCAGATAAAATCTCTCTTATATCCGAGTTTCTCTTATATCCGGGTTTCTCTTATATCCGGGTTACACTGTATAGGAATAAAGTGTTGCTGCTGACACAGAAGTTTGAACACAGATCACCAGAGAGCAAACACAGGCGATCCCATTTTGAATAAGTAGATCACGTGATGATAAAGGAAATGTATTTATGGGAATTAGCGTAGCGTCTAAGTGATCACTATACGGATTAAATTTTGTTTAGTTTCTTGTATATAGTTCTGTACATATTTGTAAATACTCATTGGAGTTTTTAGCTTTTTAATTGTTATTTTATTCCCCTTCCACCACAGACAATGAATTGTATATATGGAGACTAGTTATGACTCTATAGAGTTTCTGAGGTAAGAATGGTAAGTAAGAATGAGTTGTTTTGGTGAAAGGAATATTGTTTGTATGTTTGGGTCAGTGTTTGCAGCTAGCTAAGTTTAATGATAAGACCGAAGAAGACCATATTTTCCCCCTTTTGGCCTTGTGCCATATTTGTACATTTGTACAATAAATATTATCAGTATATGGATTACTATTCTGATCACTATTCGGTCATTACATTTTGAGCTAGTATTATCGAGCAAGTATTATCATGCGAGTGTTAATCGAAGGCGTCTGGCACCAGTATTGTTCCACGGTGTTACTATAGTTGTATCTGCGATTACAAAGTCTCTACTACAATGAGCATTGCGAAAGTGACAACGAGTATTCGTTGGCATTAAAAAAGAGGCAACGAGTGTTTGTTGACATCACAAAAATTATGGAGAGAAAAATTCTCTCACACTATACAGTGAAGCAAATTTCTTTGCAAATGACCTAGCAATGGATTCAATATAGTTTTTCCACTTCATATCAGCTGAGGACATTAGCTCAAGAAGGCAAAATGAGTCACTTTCCTGGGGGGTTAGCATCAGAGAGGGATCTCTCAGATGATTAATGGAGAGTGGTTTAATTTGGGGAGTGTTAAGATTAACAAGCCACCCTTTGCCCCAGTTAACAACAGACTGAAGGTCTTTTTGGACATCAGCTGCCAATTTGACCTTATCAAACTAATCAGACTTACTATTGTGTCATCAATAGAGATACCAAGTTGAGAGCTGATGTCACCTGCAGCAACCACATCCATTACAAACCCGTAGCATCTCTTCGTGACAAGTCTATGTGTCGAAGTAGAATTTTAATCATTCGTTAATTGTCCATTGAGATGTGCACTTCTTGTTTCGCTAGAATTTCTCAGAAATGTATTGAAGTCAATACTTTTAAAGTATCGTCTACTCTATTGTTGTTTATCTATAAAACTTTATAGAAACTGAAACTTCTTTAATAGTGTCGAGTCCATTAAGAAATACATAAATAAAAAAATTAATTATAATGTCAAAAATATCATTAATTCACTCATTCTAAAGCAATGAGAATCATCACTACTTTTCTCCTCTATACTCACAAACACGTAACATTCTCATTATCAGACAGGCAGTCACTATGGTTAGGCTGTCAACATGTGCATCAACAAAAATTTCAGCTCATTTTCCTTTGTCTGGCCATAATAGTAATATTATCTCTTAGCACTCAACAAAAATTCAAGGTAAGACAACCCCAGACACTTCTTACATTTTCATTCATTATACATATCTCTATCTATAAAAGGCAGGATGTGTGTGTGTGTGTGTGTGTGTGTGTGTGTGTGTTTTCGACGGATTTGCACCAAAATTTACATGCCCATGCTCCAAGTTAGTGGGAAGGCCAAGACCAACTTTACATTTCCCAACTCCCATCGATAGTGGAAATAATCGATTTTGTCATGCTTCTACGGTAGTTTTCATGTAGTTTGCGGCCATTTTCTACTGGCCAGAGTGAGAGCCTATAGCTGGCTGCCACGAATAGGCAGGAAGATTCTATTGGCCAGCGTGAGAACCAACAGAGTGGGAAAAATTTTAATCTGCATGGCACTTTACTCCAATTGACTCATTCACTTGCTTAAACTCAACGTTGATTCTGATTCTGCAGAACTGAGTTGGGTATGAAAAAGTATTTGTTGTTAACATTCTTTTTTCATTCGGTTTTTCCAGTTACAAGTCCTTTTTTAAAGCTGATCGTTTTGTGTTCATTTTATTTAGCTTTTTTTTTGTAACAGATTTAATGTTTAGTATAGAGCTTAGAAAAAATTTGCAGTGTGAGACAGGCAAGAAGTAAGGCATGTAGCAACATCAGCACGGCAAAGGGCACTCCTTTAAAGGTAAGGAAGGGCAAAAATATTTTAAGTCAAGTGATAGCGATTGCTGTATGAGTCATACGATTTTTGAATCAAGCCCGGGCAACGCCGGGCCATGCTGCTAGTCTCTATAAAAAAAAAATAGAAGACTGCATACACTTTATTTACTCTTTATCTTTATTTGTTGGATTCTGATCTACATTTGACCCCAAACTCATAATTTTACTCAGTATTACTTTCTCTTGTGTCTCTAACACCACATAACAACCAGATAATAAATAATACTCAGTTTGTTGTTTCCATGTCTTGCTTTTTCTCATTTTGACAAGTATTTTTGTAAATATAAATGTTAAGGGTTGTATAATTATTTCCTCACAGTTATAACTACCCTACAAATATATTCTTTCTTTTGCATGCATACTTGCGTATTTTCCCTCTTTTTATTCAGTTATATAAAAACAAAAATATAAAATATCGCTTTATTGAAATTGTCTTTCATTTCCTTTCACCTGTCATTTTACTAAAAAAAATGCAAAATATTGTTGCCACTGCTTTTAGACTAACGAGGAGCAGAGCCCACAACAAACGAAAAATTTTATTTTAGCATAAATTTTGTAATTGAATTTACATTTTATTAAATTTAGGATCTATTAGTTCCATATTATATTTAGTTCATTTTAAATATCATTTTAGTTTATATTATTCAATTAACAATGATATTTATCTAGCACATATTAATCTGATAATATATGTCCCCTGAATTATTTTACCCAAGAAGAATCTGAATCAACAACCTGCACCATATTTGACACAGAATCCGGTCTGTCCTGCTATTTACCCATAGCTGGAAGGAGAAAAAGAGGATTCATACCATTCCCAAGGGTATTAGCACATAAGTGAATGTAATGGATTCAACTGGAATTCGAACTCAGCTCTCCGATTCTTCAATCAGAGTCACTATCCATTACTCAACCATGCCACTTACATACATTTATTAAAAAAAACATACAAGAAAAACTGTATACAATTTACTTATTCTTTATCTTCTCATTCTGTTAGATTCTGATCCCTATTTGATCCACATTTGACCCCAAACTCATAATTTTACTCAGTATGACTTTCTCTTGTGTCTCTAACACCACATAACAACCAGATAATAAATAATACTCATTTTGTTGTTTCCATGTCTTGCTGGATTTCATTTTTATGAGCATATTGTATATATAAATGTTAGGGAGTTTATAATTATTTACTCAGTTATAATAATGACAAAAGTACGCATGTGAAGCCTTTAAGAAAGATTTATTCAACTGAGAATACAGAGTCCGCGTATAGTGTCCTTTTATAGTCCCAGTAAACAGAAATAGCTCTCCCAAAGAGGAGAGAGAGTAACAAAACAAGGGGAGACCACTCTTGATTATTCATAACATCCCCTACAATATCAACATCTTCCATATCATTATCATCACTGGTATTGTTTTAATTAAACTTTTTGATGTTTGTAATATAGGGAAGTAATTATAAGATTCTATTTTTAAATTATCCAACTCATAACAATATGTCCATAGCTTCATTACTGCATTGTTTAAAATTATTATTAATAATATACAGATGATTATGCAGATGAAGGATTTCTGATTATAACATTTTCCCAGTATGTTTTTGATTTTTGATACATTGGTGACCCTTTCAGATAAAGCTCTTAAGCCTCAGCTCCATGTTAGCTAATGGTTAAAATGTTATAAAAAGGTACCAAAACTGTGAGTAAAAATACTTGTCACATCAAATACATTGTATCATATGATAATATTAAGGCACACTGTAGTTTCTCTGGAAAATTCCATCTTCTTTTTGTATACTCTATTGTAATGTTTGCTATTTTTTCAGCACCTCAGTTGACTCTAGTTGGTTAAGAAGTCGGGGTGCAAACGAATGTGAAATTCATCAGACAATCAACCTAAGGAGCCATATAGCAAAACTTATCATCCGAATTCTGATGAATAGAACAAGCAGCAGAATTAAACCAAAAATAGGACAAGTGTCGGTTCATTAAAGACACTGGAACAAGGAATGCAATATTTATACTCAGAATTATATCAGAAAAAGCAATATAAATGCCTATGGATGTTTTATAGATTACATAAGAGCATTTGATAAAGTACATGAGAAAGAATTGTTGGAACTGGCAGGTAACCATGACATATTTGGGAAGGATATGAGAATAATTCAGAATTCATACTGGGAGCAAATCAGCTGCATAGAGGTACAAAATGAATTCAGTAAATATACAAAAATAGAAAGGGGTTTAAGACAAGGATGTGTCTTCTTGCCAGACTTATTCAACCTATACAGTGAATCAATTCTGAGAGAATTAGAAGTCTTACTAAGATTCATTATTGGTGGCCACAATCTTATCAACATTAAATATGCAGATGATACAGTGCTGATAGCAGACACAGAAAGAAAACTACAGGAACTCCTACAGATGGTATTTAAGGGAAGTGAGAAGAAAGGACAAAAAAATCAATTGTCAGAAGACAGAATATATGGTTGTTAGCAAAAGGAACAGTCCAACAAGTGAATTATAAATTGGATATACCAAAATCAAGCAAGTACAAACAGTTAAATATCTGAGAAGTGTTTCAACAAAAACAAAAAGCACAACACTGAAATCTGAAAGTGCATTGAAATAGCAAAAGATGCTTTCCTAAAGCTGAGAAAAAGAAGCAAAGAAAATAATACTGAACTATTATGCAATATTGGTCCTCCTATATGGCAGTGAATGCTGAATAATCTTCTCGCAGATGAAGAGGGTTCAAGCAGCAGAAATGTCGTTCTACAGACGGGTGCTGGGGATATGTAGTGATAGAGAAATAAATAAATAAAAATAGATAACAAGAAGTCCAAAAATTTACTATCTTTAAAAATAGACAGATAATAAAAATTGCCAGGCAAATAAAGCCATAGTTCAGCCAACCAATTAGAAAACTTTTACAACCAGGATGTAAGAAAAGAAATAAACAAATAATAACAAAGAGACCAAAATTTTACCATCTCTAAAAATAGTTTGACCAACCAATCAGAAAACTTTCACAACCAGGATATAAGACCATGAGCAGCCTTTTCAAATCTGATCTATAGATGTGTATATAAAAAGATGGAAAATCAACCAAAATCAGAGTCAATAAATTAATTTTATCCATTTGCTGATGATGCAGTCATTGTAACATACCCAGAGATGAGATATGACATTTGCATTTTTATCTGCAGATCTTATATGGCTACCCATCCTTGCAACATTGAAAACAAACATACCTTCCTTCACCATGTAGTAAAGTGGTGGCTACTTCATTTGGATACAAAACATCCATAAATCCTATACACCTATATAATTACATTCTTTTCCTTATTCTCTCCTGCATGTATCTACATAAAAACCATAGATACCATGGATTGAACATGTGACCAACCAACAAAGTTTTAAAGAAAATGGAAACAAAAAGGACACTTGTACTTAACATCAGAAAGAAACAGTTGCAATTTCTAGGGCACATAAAGAGGGCTCAGAAAATTTGACACTTACAGAACAGATTGACTGCAAGAGAAACAGAGGAAAATAGTGCGTAACCTACCTAATGAACTTGTGTAAATGGTAGACAGAACAGGGTTTAAAAAAAAAAAGTTTCTAAGAGCTATAAAGGACAGGAAATTGTGGAGAGCCTTGATCACCCATGCCCTGAAAGGACACAGCATATAGAAGAAGAATCGTATACAGTCTATAGTGTGATACTTTTTGACCGATTTACAACTTGCTAACCACTACAAGGTACAAGTTAAGTAAAAATAAAAAAAGCTGTCTAGTAAATATCTATGAGAACTGGATATGGTCTGTAAGTGTCTGCAGCTACATATGCAAAATTCTTTTTTTTTATTCTGCAACCAAGACAGCCAACCTGCATATTCAGGGATCAAATTGCTCATAGAGATCTTACATTTTAGCTAGTATAATTTGTTCTATTTTTTTTTATATGACCCTGCTTTAATAATAATTTAAAAGAAAAGTTTGTTTTTTCTTATATATTGTTTTTGTTTCTCCTTTTTTTCAACCCATAGAAAAGGTTTTATCACGTATTTGTGCAAGTCTCTTTTTTACCTGCAACCTTTTGACAATTCATCACTCGCTTCTTTTTCTGTCATAGCCGTCTCCTATTTGAATATTCGTTTTTGTGTTATATAAATTGATTATTTACATCCAAACATGTCTTGATTGTTTAAAGAATCTATTTTTACAGCTATACATTTCCAGCTCGTGTTCTTTCTATTAAAACTTACTGTTAGTGGAAGAGGGGACATATCTTTCTACAACAATCTGTTTCTCGCCGCAGAACGACAGTAGTAGTAGTAGTGATACTGACAATACAAGCCCCTTCCACAAAAAAATGACGGCAAACAACTTGCAGCTTTTTAACTTATGACTAATTTCCTTATACAAACCTACTCCACGTCTTTCATCATTTAATAATATTATTGTGGTAGAGACGGTACCACCCCCCAACATAATTTCAATAAAGAGATCAGAGGTTCAGTATTTTTCTTTCTGTCTCTCTTCCTTCACTCCCCTCTTTCTCTCTTTGTTCTTTTTTTTTCTTTCATCATTTAATAATATTATTGTGGTAGAGACGGTACCACCCCCCAACATAATTTCAATAAAGAGATCAGAGGTTCAGTATTTTTCTTTCTGTCTCTCTTCCTTCACTCCCCTCTTTCTCTCTTTGTTCTTTTTTCTTTTTTTTTTTGTTACTCAGCACCACCTTCCTGTTATCCCTTGTTGGATGAACTGATCCAAATTACAGGTCGTGCCAAAAGTTAGAGAGTTGTTGTGCTTTATAAATCTAACAATATATCTTCTTAGGTTGTTTGGAAAATAATGTCCGATTTTAGAATCAGCTTTTATTCTTGAATTAAAATATTTAAACAGTGTTTAAATCACTCGAAATAGGAGCCCTGAAAATCTATATATTTTTGTCATCGAGTTACAAGATTATTTATGTCTTCATGATAAAACACTAAAGGTTTGGATGCTAAGAAATCTTTGACTGCAGGTACTGCATCATCTTTGCTTAAAAAATTGTCAAGATGCTTGGAAAAGTGGTAGTCAGTGGGCGAGAGATCAGGGGAATATGGTGGATGTGACAACGTCTCATATTTCAAGTTGGTAAGCTTCTGCAGTGTCATCTTGGCAACATGTGGATGAGCATTGTCATGAATCAGAATTGGACCTTGTTGATTAACCAGTGCCAGTTACATTTTGCTTAACTGAATGTGCATTTCACCCAGTTGCTGAAAGTGATGCTTTGATTAAATTCCAGAAAACGGTAATAGACAATACTAATGGCAGACTACCAAAACAGTCCCTATAATCTTCTGTTGGCACAGTTTTGGTTTTGGAAAGGGTTTGGTTTCTTTGACATGATCAAGCCAT
Source organism: Acanthosepion esculentum (assembly GCA_964036315.1). Classification (NCBI taxonomy): domain Eukaryota; kingdom Metazoa; phylum Mollusca; class Cephalopoda; order Sepiida; family Sepiidae; genus Acanthosepion; species Acanthosepion esculentum. The sequence goes on from OZ038512.1 coordinate 61,202,871, forward strand.
TGAGATGATCATTTACAGTTGTCATAAATGATTCATTTTGCAGAGGCAGCATTTAACACACTTCAAAACATCAAACTCTTTGACTTTCACCGACTTCATGTGGAACCCATTTATCAAGATTCTTCAGCTTGCCAATTCTCTTGAGATGATCCAATATTCTTGAAATGCTGACACATATTATCTGAAACATTTCTCTGACATTTTGACGTGGGTTTTGTTCAACTCATGTTTTCAGATGTTGATTACCAACTGCAGATAGATGTTCACTATCATCTTGATTTTCAAGACTCATATCCCCACTGTGGAATTTCAGAAACCAGTGCTGTACTGTTTGATCACAAGTGGAGCCTTCACCCCATACTCTGCTAATGTTGGCAGCTGTCTGAAAAACATTATGACTAAGCTTGAACTCATGCAAAACATGTAAACACTTCTTTTTTGACATTCAAGATGAGGATCATATAATTTTTTAAGTCAAATTCTGAAAGAGATTGATATAAAATCAACAAAGAGGACACTTTAATCATTAGGAATGAGTAATATATTTATGTGAAACTATTATAAGAATATATTAGAACTCAAAAGGTTTATTCTGAAATCAGACATTATTTTCCGAACAACATAATACTATTTTGCAGTGTACACACAAGATGCGTCACGTATTTGAGAACAAAATTCTTAAAGCAATTTATATAAAATCAACAAAGAGGACACTTTAATCATTAGGAATGAGTAATATATTTGTGTGAAACTAATATAAGAATATATTAGAACACAATTAAAATGTTTATTCTAAAATCTGACTTATTTACCAAACAACCTTATATATATATATATATCTTATATATATATATATATATATATATATATATATATATATACAGAAATATAGTCTTAAAGTGTGCTATATTTATGGGGTAAAGTGCTCAATATCAGAGATAGAGCGTGTGTAAATATAAAAGTGGACATGGAAGTCAGCACTTAGAGGCGACAGTCTGTTTTTATGCTAGTGCAATCGTCAGGCGCCTGACGATTGCACTAGCATGAAACAGACTGTCGCCTCTAAGTGCTGACTTCCATGTCCACTTTTATATTTATTTATATATATATATATATATATATATATATATATATATATATATATATATATCCCACCCCCCACAGACAGCCTGTTTCGCTGTACCACAGCCCATCAACCGATTTGGTATCAGTCATAGACTCTACCCCTAGGCTATCAGTGCATGCCAGAAAAAGGGAATCTTTTAATGTATTATATACGTGATGTATATAAAGCAGTCAGAGTGCTCAATTCTGGTGAAAAAAAAAATGTAAATGCATCTCTTCTATTTTCATATAATGTTTTAAGTTAAATTCTGAAAGAGATTGATAGAAAATCAACAAAGAGGACACTTTAATCATAAGGAATGCGTAATATATTTGTGTGCAACTATTATGATAATGTATTAGAAAATAAAAGGTTTATTCTAAAGTTGGACATTATTTTCTAAACCACTTAATAATTAAAAGAACAAATTTTATCCTCAATTTGCACTAAAAATGAATTATTAATATTGTAACTGTCTTGTTTTGGAGACAGCACTACAAATTGAGGTCACTGAATTTTTTTAGCTGCATATTCATTAGTTTTATTGAAAACAGAATAAGCTATATGTACTTTACAATGCTTTACCAAAGCCCTATTGAGAGGAGATGTTAGAAATGAAACAGAAATTCTTTTCCTTAATATAACATGGCATATCTACCTGTATATATCACCAGTATAAAGGGTGCCTCAACGTGGTGTAATGATTAGCAAGCTGGTCTCACTAAAAAAAGTTACAACTGAATAGTGTGTTCAATCCTCACTAGGTGTCCCATACTTTTGGCCATGTGTCACATCTAAGCCTTGCTTAGAAAATCAATTTTGGGCAGCTCAACATGGTGTAATGGTTAGCAAGCTTGTCTCACTAGAACACTTACAACTGAGTAGTGAGTTTGATCCTTGCTGGATGCCCACTACTTTCGCATCTAAGCTACACTTGGAAAACCCCTATCACCAGTATAAATCAGTTTTATTTTAAAAATTTAAAACAAATTTAAATTGTGTTGTTAAGAGTTTATTTGTTGGAAACTATTCTAATTAGTTATGATAATAATACCATCAAATTAGCTTTCACTGATTTAAATGTGTTTAATGCTCCAGTATTATTTTCTTATAAAATAAATTCAAATGATTAATTTAAATAATTATAATCTTTAAAAATCTCTCAGTATTTCCAAGATAATTTTACCATATATTCAACTAGAACAGCAGCCTACTCAATATATCACTTGCCAGCATTACAGCAGATCAGAGATTAAAATATAGATAGTTAGATAGATAGATAGATAGATAGATAGATAGATAGATAGATAGATATGAATGGTCTGATGAAGATTAGACAGATTTCAACATTTTGATAAAGATTGGATTGATAGATAGATATGAATTCTCTGATACAAACTAGATAGATATGAATAGTCTGATAAATTTTAGATATATAGATCTATTAAAAGGATTTTTTGCAGGGGAAAGGAGAAAAGAGGATGCCAAATCTCTTGTTTCAAGTATTATGAATGATGCAAAAACACAAAACTCTTACTCTAGTGAGAAATTTGAAAGAAATTTACATTTGTGCACCTAACACTTAGGAAAGATAAAAAATTCTAATTACAATTCTTGGTTTGTTTTGTTTTGTTTTACAGCATATCAAGCTCAATGGGTTATTTAATGCCGACAAGAATTTTATTGCAGGCCATATATTTTATCTATCTATCTATCTATCTATCTATCTATCTCAGTACAAATTGGTTTGGTTTGTTTTGTTTTATGGCATATCAACCTCAATGGGTTATTTAATGCTGACAAGATTTTAATTGCTGGTTAAATTTTTTTAACAAAAATGTATTGCTGGTAATATTTTTTTCTTCAAAAATCTATTGCTGGTAATATTTTTCAAAAAATGTATAGCTGGTAATATTTTTTCAAAAAAATGTATAGCTGGTCATATTTTTTCTTCAAAAGTTTATTTTTGCTAATATTTTTTCAAAAAAATATATAATTGGTAATATCTTTTAAAAAAAAAGTATAATTTGTAATATCTTTTTCAAAAATGTATAGCTGTTTGTATTGTTGATAATATTTCTTTCTTTAAATAAGTATTGCTGATAACGTTTTTTTCCTTTAAAAATTTATTGCAGATAATAAATTTTACAAAGTATTTCTGGTATTAAAACCTATTTTTACACTTTCATAGTATTTTGCCTCCAGTTTGGGGGTTAACTATTTGGACCTGGGAACACCAGCAATTAAGAGGTGGTTCAACACTCCTCAAAACCTCCTGACCAGAGGCCTTGCTGTTGGACATAGTTTATCGTCTTACCCAGGACATGGATTTAATGTATCATCAGACCTAGGGTGGATTACAATTCTTATAATTATCATCAGCAAAAGATTAATTTACTTGGATTCATTTGACTGTTGAATGGTTTTTTAAGTTTGATGATTCACAGTCATTGCTGGATTTGTGGTTTATTTAGGCAATAGTCAGTTTTACAAATTGAGATAAATTTTGTATTTTCATAAAATATTTGAAATCAGAGTTAATACCTCTAATTTTATGACAAACTTTCACAAACAACTATAGAAAGATAATCATATATCTCCCTAAATGTGTATCATTTTCTGCTTTTATTTTTTTTCTTCTGTTACTTCCTTTTCTTTTTCTTTCAGTACTTATTTTTTGTCATTGTAGTAGTTGTCATCATTGGTGGCGGTTTTTCTTTTTTCTTTTGTTCAGAACCAGCTGATGTGTTCCTTGTGAATATCAAAACACTTTTCCTTTCTTTTTCATCAAAGTTCAGCTTGCAGAATCAGTCGACGTCTTCCTTGTGAATGTTGGAACACCTTCTAGCTATCTAACAAGCCAGACTTCTTAAATAGCCACAAATTGGCTCTGAACTAAATCAAAAATTTAATACTGTGGGTTCATAACTTACTTTTCCCCACTGGTTAAGAAATCACAAAATGTATCTCTTTAAACCACACATGTTTGAAAATTTTATTTAGGTGGGTTTTGAGGTTACCAGACTTGAACCTCTTTTTTTACAAATTTTATATAGGTATTTTTTTTTTTATAAAGTGTCAGGCTTTATTTTGGCAGTTTTCTTACAGCATCAATTTTAGCCTTACATATACAAAGTTGTATACATCAAATTTTATTTAAACCTTTTTTTTACTGTCTGGCTTCATTATAGCTATTTTTTTATCTAAAGAATACATGTTAGTAAATTTCTTCTGTTAATAATTTTTTTTAAATACTCCTCTCAAAAGAAAGTATAATAAAAAAACCTAGTCTATTGTATTATTTTTTTATCTACCCTTTAATTACTTTTATATAATTTTACATTTCCTTTTTTATTATAGAAATTTCCATACTATCTCTCCTAATGTATTCATAAATGCCTTCCTATCATACCCAATCAGCTTTTGTCTGAAAATTAATTAACCTTGGTAGGCAACCAGTTCGGGAGAGAGAAATTTCTTAATTCCAAACTGTGGAGAAGACAATGGAAAACCACTCTCCCATCTTTCACAAGAAGACATATTCACAGATAACAAAAGTGGAGAGTCATGATCACTTACATCCTGAAGGGACATGACATTTTAAAACAGGGGAGGAGAACTTGCAAGATTTAATGTGCCCATGAATCAGTCCTCTGCAGTGTGCTACCAGGATAAGAAACATTCCTTGAATATCTTAAGCAAAGTTGTATCTATTGCAACTCATTTCTTATGGCTTCAATGAAAAAAATAAATGAAATAAAAAGAAGAAAAGTTTGTTACCACGTTTCATACTATATAAGATCAATTGGCATGTGATACCATCCCCAGGTTTCGGTAGGGATTATTAAGAAAATAAATATTGGTGAATGTTATCATGACCTTTACCGGAATTGTATACATATTACCTATTTGACTCTGTTTTTAGATGTTGAGTACAAATTTATGAAAAGGAGGATGGGTGTTATATACGGTCAAACAAAGTATAGAACATGACTTCTTTTACTGTTCTCTCTGATATTTTGATTTTATTTTTTTGCTTTTGTTACATTCACAAATTCTAAGATAACGTTCAGCCCTTAAGCTAAGAATAGATTTCTTACTGGCCTGGCTATGATAAAATGTACATGTACTTGCTTGTAGTAACTTGCTTGCAGATAATTCAAGTGATTTCTTTGTAGTACTATTGTTAGTGTTGATTTTGATCTTTTGTTTGAATACCACCAGCAACCCCGTCCAAATTTTCTGCCAGGTCCCATTCCAACACATTTTCCAGGAATTAGATTCCTACTTAACAGAACACAGACCCATAACTATCTTTAGAAAATGTTTCAGTGTCTGTGTGACTGGAATTGCCATAAAAAGTTATCTCTTCTTTAAACAAATTAAGATGCTGGAATATTTAGTAGTACTGAATCATGTTCAGTTAATGATTTTAAAATGTTCAATTATCACAAACAAGCCAGTAGGCACATAGATAGATATTGGCAGTGTGAGAGAGATAGATAGATAGATAGATATTAGCAGTATGAGATAGATAGATAGATAGATAGATAGATAGATAGATAGATAGATAGATAGATAGATAGATATTAGCAGTGTGAGATAGATAGATAGATAGATAGATAGATAGATAGATAGATATTAGCAGTGTGAGATAGATAGATAGATAGATAGATAGATATTAGCAGTGTGAGATAGATAGATGGATAGATAGATAGATAGATATTACCAGTGTGAGATAGATAGATATTAGCAGTGTGAGATAGATAGATAGATAGATATTAGCAGTGTGAGATAGATAGATAGATAGATATTAGCAGTGTGAGATAGATAGATAGATAGATAGATATTAACAGTGTGAGATAGATAGATAGATAGATATTAACAGTGTGAGATAGATAGATAGATAGATATTAACAGTGTGAGATAGATAGATAGATAGATATTAGCAGTGTGAGATAGATAGATAGATAGATAGATAGATATTAGCAGTGTGAGATAGATAGATAGATAGATAGGTATTAGCAGTGTGAGATAGATAGATAGATATTAGCAGTGTGAGATAGATAGGTAGATAGATAGATAGATAGATAGATAGATATTAGCAATATGAGATAGATAGTAACAATGTGAGATAGAGAGATAAATATTAACAGTTTGGGATAGATAGATAAATAGATATTAGCAGTGTGAATGAGATAGATATTATCAGTGTGAATTAGATAGCTAGATAGCTAGCTAGATAGATAGGTAGGTATTAGCAGTGTGAGATAGAAAGATAGATATTTGCAGTGTGAGATAGATTGATAGATTTTAGCAATGTGAGATAGATAGGTAAATAGATATTAGCAGTGTGAGATAGATAGGTAAATAGATATTAGCAGTGTGAGATATATATATATATATATATATATATATATATATATATATATATATATATATATATATATATACATATATATATATATTAATAATGTAAGATATATATATATATATATATTAACAGTGTAAGATAGATATATATTAACCGTGTAAGATAGAGAGATAGACATAGTTATAGGGTGCGGTGGATAAATTGACACCTAAATTATGCAAAAATGAAAATTACACTAACATCTAATTTTAACAGATATATTTAGCAAAATTATACAAAAATATTTTGAAACACTAAAGTGTAAATTTATGCAATAAAATTGCCATTGGCTTCAACTATGGCCTCTAGATGACTGGAATCTCTTGCAACTCTTCAGCATGTTCTCTTTATTTCAGTCGGGGAATGCTAACATAATCCTTGCCTTCAGTTCATCTTTGGTGTTACAAGGAGTTTTGTTGGTCTCTCGTTCAACTGTGCCCCACACATAATAATCAAGGGGGTTGCAGTTTGGGGAGTTAGTTGGCCAGATGTGTGGGGTGATGTTGTCACAGAAATTGTCTAATAGCCATGATTGGGTTTTCCTGTTTTGTGTGGCATGGTGCAGAGTCCTGTTACCAGACATATTGTCTTCTAGTAGTCATCCTCTTCACCCAAGGCAGCACTACCTCCTCAAGGCACTTGATATTGTGTCTGAGGCTCTGTAGGAAGATGAATGGAGGCATAATGTCACCATCTCCAGTGATCACTCCAAACACCTTTGTAATCACTATTAGATTCAAACACAAACTTTCCAAATTCTCTGCACTGTCCTCAGATTGACCCCCAAACACTCAGAAATGTTTGTATTGGAGCTTTGGCATTGTGAATTGCATCTTGTTACTCTTTTTCTCACGTCCAGTGCCCAAGTAATCTTACTATACTGTATAGTCAACAAAATCTAAAACCACACTCATGCGCAAAATTAAGAATATAAAATGGCGACAATTTATCCATCGCACACTGTAGTGTAGATTGTGGTTGATAGATATGAGTAGATTGTGATAGATGTTAACACTGAGAGAGATAGATATTAACTGTGTGTGATAGATTGCTAGCTATATAGAGAAATATGATCTGACTGTGATAGATAAACAGACAAGTGTAGCTTGTGATAGATAGATAGATAGATAGATAGATAGATAGATAGATAGATAGATAATGAACAGACTGGGATAGATAGATAGATAGATAGATAGATAATGAACAGACTGGGATAGATAGATAGATAGATAGATAGATAGATAGATAGATAGATAGATAGATAATGAACAGACTGGGATAGATAGATAGATAGATAGATAGATAGATAGATAGATAGATAGATATGAACAGACTGGGATAGATAGATAGATAGATAGATAGATAGATAGATAGATAGATATGAACAGACTGGGATAGATAGATAGATAGATAGATAGATATGAACAGACTGGGAGAGATAGATAGATAGATAGATAGATATGAACAGACTGGGATAGATAGATAGATATGAACAGACTGGGATAGATAGATAGATAGTTTAGATAGATAGATAGATATGAACAGACTGGGATAGATAGATAGATAGATAGATAGAAACAGACTGGGATAGATAGATAGATATGAACAGACTGGGATAGACAAACAGATAGATAGATAGATAGGTGGTGAAGATTCTGCTTATATGCCTGAGTAAATTGGAATGCTTGGAAATAAGCAGGCTATGTTGCAGATGTGAAATCTCACCGATTTGCAGTGCGCTTTCAAATTGAAATGAAATTCATTTTAAAAATTCTTTCTTTTTAACAAAGTAGAATTCGTTTCCCACTGACCTGAGGTGGAACAACTACATTGAATCAATAGTTTCATCTACAACAAGGAAATTTGGTTCTCTGTGTCGCGCCAGAAGTTTTTTCTCGTCTGAGTCCATCTTTCAAATCTACAAATCTACAATTCGTCCTTGCATTGAATACTGTTGCCATATATGGTCTGGTGCCCCTGCTGTTCATCTTGAGATTCTTAAGAAAATCCAAAGACGGATATGCATTGTGATAGGTACTGACCTGGCAACTCGACTACAGTCACTTTCTCACAGACGTGATGTGGCTTCCCTCTGTCTTTTCTCCAAATACTTTCACAGTAACTGCTCTGACTAGCTATTTTCACTGGTGCCCCGACTGCATGAATTTAAGCATGCTACTAGGTTGGCATCTCAGTCCCACCCTTTCATTCTTGAAACAGTTAAATGTAACCATCTCTTCTACTCCAACAGTTTCTTCTCTCGCACTTCCGGACAGTGGAACACCCTTCCTCTTACTTGCTTCCTGATAGCTATAATCTTCAAATGTAATGTCAATCGACATCTTCTGATGCCTTGATCTTGATCCCCATTCTTCTCTTTATCTTTTCCCCAAACACCCCTCTTTACTCTTACTCTCACTCTCTGTAACCCCTTGTGTACTAGTGACCTCCTGCCTTGCTTGGGGTGAAATGCTTTAAAAAAAATTGAAACTGATAAAAAAATACGTTATTATTCATAAAAACAAACAGTAATTGACCTCCTACAATCCAGAATATGTTTCAGCTTTAAATAACTCACAAAGGGTTGATAAGCTGTAAAAAAAACAAAAAACAAATCAATCATAAAAAAAACATCTATAAAAGACATTATAATTCTATTAACCTATACAAATAATATTGTCTTTTATTGTTTTAGGAACAGTGAAGTAATGGATCGTGAATCTGAAAGCCGAGTTTGAATTCCAGTCACATTCATTACGTTCACTTATATACAAATACTCTTGAGAAAGGTATGTATCCATTATTTCTCCCCCCCCCCCCCAGGAATTGGTAAATAGAAACACAAACTGGGTCCTATTGCCCTGGGGGATGACCAGTCTTGAAGGACAACTCTGAATTCAAAATCCCCCAACTATGGGGAGATTAAATAGTCACACCAAAAGTACAGTAAATATCTCTGAAGACATGGTCAGTCAGGGAGGTGGGTCTTTCAACAGGAGTGGGAAAGCCCCCAATTTGAATTTGGACATGAGTAAAAATAGATGCAGAAGGAATGGCTGCTGGATCTAAATATAATCTGTCTGTTATTTATACTGCTGATTCTCTGAGACTATTTTTTCTCTCCCCTTGTTTTTTAGTCACTGTGCATATTTTTTTTCATGATTGCCTCTGAAGAGCAAGCAAGGACTGATAACTGGTTAGGCTCTTTTAGTTATTTCTTTGTTATTGTTATATATTTTTAATCCACAATTTTACAGTAATTTTTTTTCTTTCTTATTCTTCTTCTTCTTCCACCCCTGTGTTTTATCAGTCAGTCAGTTATGTGCCATGCATGATACACACTTAGGTGATCATGTATCTTTCGATACATGACTGACGAGGCAGATTTTTTTCCCAGCAGTAGGTTGCTATTTCTTTCTGCGGTAGACCAGTTGCCATCCAAGTCTATAGAACCCGATCTGTCCTGCTATTTACCCAGAGCTGGGAGGGAGAAGAAGAGGATTCATACCTTTCCCAAGTGTATTAGAACGTAAGTGAATCTAATGGACTTGACTGGAAAGTCAGTCAGTTATGTGCCATGCGGGATACATGTTTAGGCGATCATATATCTTTCAATACATGACTGACAAGGCAGATTTTTTTCCCAGCAGTAGGTTGCTATTTCTTTCTGTGGTAGACCAGTTGCCATCCAATGCTATAGAACCTGATCTGTCCTGCTATTTACCCATAGTGAGGGGGGGAGAAGAAGAGGATTCATACCCTTCCCAAGGGTATTAACATGTAATGTGAATGTAATGGAATCAACTGGAACTTGAACTCTTTGGCTTACTATACCAACAGAATAAGGGGGCAATTCAAGAATGAGTTATTAACTGTGAATTGCTTTCTAGTGAGTCTGAGTGTGCTAATGTGTGCTAATACATACGATGCATATGCAGGACGCATACATAAAAATATTTTGTGTGTATGTACGTACATGTGTGATTGGCATACATATAAGATTTAAATATTACAGGTGGGGCAGCAAAATTTTAGAAATACCAAAGTGGGGCATGGCTCAAAATCGGTTTGGAACCACTTGACTAAACAGAAAATGCACAGCTATTTAAGAGCTGACTACAATACAGATGTTTGACCCTAAACTAAGACCCCAACTTTAACAAACAGTAATTACCACTTCTTATAATTGGGCAAGAGACTTTTCACATGTGAACTCTGTAAAATGAACCCTTCTTTTTTTTTATGAAACTAAGTATTTCTTTAAAAAACTTTGTGTTTGCAATCACTGCAAACGTATATATCTGTTGTCTTCTGTCGTGTTATGTTTCCAGTCTGCCTTTTTTTCTTCATTTCAAATCCTGTTGTTTACTGTGCTTTCCATAAACATTGAAACCAATGATCATAGCAAAAAATTAAGCTATAATATTTTCTTACAATGGGAAAATTATAATGTGAATAACGAAATAAATGTTTGGCAAACATAGACCTTTATTCCCTAAAAAAACTGGGTGTCAAAAGGACAGTTTTTCCCTTGACACTGCTATTATTTTAACTACCTTCACTCCTCGGCAATGTTTATTGTTTTAAAAAACGATGATCAGAATTGTAATCAAACCGAAACATATGATGCAAGTAAATTTATACATTTTTTTGTTCTTGAGAATTTACAAAAATATTTACAATAAATTTTATATTTACAGTATAAAAATGAATATCATTAAAACTAAAGCAATGCAATATTTATCATTTACGAACTGATAAAGAAATAAATATGAATATGATTTCTTATAAAATTATGAACATTTACTAAATTATTAAAATATGTGAACCAACTATAAATAAATCTTTATTTACAATTTTATAAAGATGGAATCAATTGGCAATTAGCCAATGTTTTGCCAACCATTCCAACAATCTAATAAATAGTGTAAATAAACACTCTAAGTGTTTATAATTTTTGTTGTCAATTCTCAAGAACAAAGAAAATGTACAAATTCACTTTCATCATATTTAGACTTTATTACAATTCTAATCATCACTTTTTTAAAATAAGCATTTCCAAGGTGTCATGAGAAAAATCGTTGTTTTGACACTGTTTTGATTTGCAGGCACAAAGGTACATGTTTGCCCAGATGTTAAATTAATGAAATACAAAGAATTTGAAAATAATACTTTTAAAAGTTCTGTTTGGAAAGAAAAATTTGAGTGAAATACATGGAAAGTTAATGACAAAGTGGAAAAGATTTTTAGTGTGACACGTTTTGTCTTTTTGAACTTCATCAGACTAAAGTGATGTTTATGTCGATGTAACTAAACGTGCACACGTATGGGGGGGATGCTGAAATTGTGAACTTTTAAATAATTTTTTTTTATGTGTTTCGGTATATAGTCTAACCAATTTTATTTTGTTTCTTTTTACATGACCTCTGCCCTCCTATATGGCAAGTACTGAACTGCTACATGACCTCTGTCCTCCTATATGGCAGTGAATGTTAGACAGTATCCTCAAGGATGAAGAGGTGACGGAGATGTGGTTCTACAGAAGGATGCTAAGGATATCATGGACCGAGCGTGTGAGCAACGATAAGGTCTTGGAGAGGATGCAAACAAGGAGGGAGCTTATACTTAACATCAGAAAGGGGCAGCTGAAATTTCTGGGACACGTAATGAGAAAAGAAGAGACTCGGGGCAATGGAGGTATGGTTCTACAGAAGGATGCTAAGGATATCATGGACCGAGCGTGTGAGCAACGATGAGGTTTTGGAGAGGATGTAAACAAGGAGGAAGCTTATACTTAACATCAGGAAGAGGCAGCTGAAATTTCTGAGACACGTAATGAGAAAAGAAGAGACTCGAGGCAATGGAGGTATGGTTCTACAGAAGGGTGCTAAGGATATCATGGACCGAGCGTGTGAGCAACGATGAGGTTTTGGAGAGGATGCAAACAAGGAGGAAGCTTATACTTAACACCAGGAAGAGGCAGATGAAATTTCTGAGACACGTAATGAGAAAAGAAGAGACTCGAGGCAATGGAGGTATGGTTCTACAGAAGGATGCTAAGGATATCATGGACCGAGCGTGTGAGCAACGATGAGGTTTTGGAGAGGATGTAAACAAGGAGGAAGCTTATACTTAACATCAGGAAGAGGCAGCTGAAATTCCTGAGACACGTAATAAGAAAATAAGATACTCGAGGCAATGGAGGTATGGTTCTACAGAAGGATGCTAAGGATATCATGGACCGAGCGTGTGAGCAACGATGAGGTTTTGGAGAGGATGCAAACAAGGAGGAAGCTTATACTTAACATCAGGAAGAGGCAGCTGAAATTTCTGAGACACGTAATGAGAAAAGAAGAGACTCGAGGCAATGGAGGTATGGTTCTACAGAAGGATGCTAAGGATATCATGGACCGAGCGTGTGAGCAACGATGAGGTTTTGGAGAGGATGCAAACAAGTAGGAAGCTTATACTTAACACCAGGAAGAGGCAGATGAAAATTCTGAGACACGTAATAAGAAAATAAGATACTCGAGGCAATGGAGGTATGGTTCTACAGAAGGATGCTAAGGATATCATGGACCGAGCGTGTGAGCAACGATGAGGTTTTGGAGAGGATGCAAACAAGGAGGAAGCTTATACTTAACATCAGGAAGAGGCAGCTGAAATTTCTGAGACACGTAATGAGAAAAGAAGAGACTCGAGGCAATGGAGGTATGGTTCTACAGAAGGATGCTAAGGATATCATGGACCGAGCGTGTGAGCAACGATGAGGTTTTGGAGAGGATGCAAACAAGGAGGAAGCTTATACTTAACATCAGGAAGAGGCAGCTGAAATTTCTGAGACACGTAATGAGAAAAGAAGAGACTCGAGGCAATGGAGGTATGGTTCTACAGAAGGGTGCTAAGGATATCATGGACCGAGCGTGTGAGCAACGATGAGGTTTTGGAGAGGATGCAAACAAGGAGGAAGCTTATACTTAACATCAGGAAGAGGCAGCTGAAATTTCTGAGACACGTAATGAGAAAAGAAGAGACTCGAGGCAATGGAGGTATGGTTCTACAGAAGGATGCTAAGGATATCATGGACCGAGCGTGTGAGCAACGATGAGGTTTTGGAGAGGATGTAAACAAGTAGGAAGCTTATACTTAACACCAGGAAGAGGCAGATGAAAATTCTGAGACACGTAATAAGAAAATAAGATACTCGAGGCAATGGAGGTATGGTTCTACAGAAGGATGCTAAGGATATCATGGACCGAGCGTGTGAGCAACGATGAGGTTTTGGAGAGGATGCAAACAAGGAGGAAGCTTATACTTAACATCAGGAAGAGGCAGCTGAAATTTCTGAGACACGTAATGAGAAAAGAAGAGACTCGAGGCAATGGAGGTATGGTTCTACAGAAGGATGCTAAGGATATCATGGACCGAGCGTGTGAGCAACGATGAGGTTTTGGAGAGGATGCAAACAAGGAGGAAGCTTATACTTAACATCAGGAAGAGGCAGCTGAAATTTCTGAGACACGTAATGAGAAAAGAAGAGACTCGAGGCAATGGAGGTATGGTTCTACAGAAGGGTGCTAAGGATATCATGGACCGAGCGTGTGAGCAACGATGAGGTTTTGGAGAGGATGCAAACAAGGAGGAAGCTTATACTTAACATCAGGAAGAGGCAGCTGAAATTTCTGAGACACGTAATGAGAAAAGAAGAGACTCGAGGCAATGGAGGTATGGTTCTACAGAAGGATGCTAAGGATATCATGGACCGAGCGTGTGAGCAACGATGAGGTTTTGGAGAGGATGCAAACAAGGAGGAAGCTTATACTTAACATCAGGAAGAGGCAGCTGAAATTTCTGAGACACGTAATGAGAAAAGAAGAGACTCGAGGCAATGGAGGTATGGTTCTACAGAAGGGTGCTAAGGATATCATGGACCGAGCGTGTGAGCAACGATGAGGTTTTGGAGAGGATGCAAACAAGGAGGAAGCTTATACTTAACATCAGGAAGAGGCAGCTGAAATTTCTGAGACACGTAATGAGAAAAGAAGAGACTCGAGGCAATGGAGGTATGGTTCTACAGAAGGGTGCTAAGGATATCATGGACCGAGCGTGTGAGCAACGATGAGGTTTTGGAGAGGATGCAAACAAGGAGGAAGCTTATACTTAACATCAGGAAGAGGCAGCTGAAATTTCTGAGACACGTAATGAGAAAAGAAGAGACTCGAGGCAATGGAGGTATGGTTCTACAGAAGGATGCTAAGGATATCATGGACCGAGCGTGTGAGCAACGATGAGGTTTTGGAGAGGATGTAAACAAGGAGGAAGCTTATACTTAACATCAGGAAGAGGCAGCTGAAATTCCTGAGACACGTAATAAGAAAATAAGATACTCGAGGCAATGGAGGTATGGTTCTACAGAAGGATGCTAAGGATATCATGGACCGAGCGTGTGAGCAACGATGAGGTTTTGGAGAGGATGCAAACAAGGAGGAAGCTTATACTTAACATCAGGAAGAGGCAGCTGAAATTTCTGAGACACGTAATGAGAAAAGAAGAGACTCGAGGCAATGGAGGTATGGTTCTACAGAAGGATGCTAAGGATATCATGGACCGAGCGTGTGAGCAACGATGAGGTTTTGGAGAGGATGTAAACAAGGAGGAAGCTTATACTTAACATCAGGAAGAGGCAGCTGAAATTCCTGAGACACGTAATAAGAAAATAAGATACTCGAGGCAATGGAGGTATGGTTCTACAGAAGGATGCTAAGGATATCATGGACCGAGCGTGTGAGCAACGATGAGGTTTTGGAGAGGATGCAAACAAGGAGGAAGCTTATACTTAACATCAGGAAGAGGCAGATGAAATTTCGGGGACACGTAATGAGAAAAGAAGAGACTCGAGGCAATGGAGGTATGGTTCTACAGAAGGGTGCTAAGGATATCATGGACCGAGAGTGAGCAACGATGAGGTTTTGGAGAGGATGCAAACAAGGAGGGAGCTTATACTTAACATCAGGAAGAGGCAGATGAAATTTCGGGGACACGTAATGAGAAAAGAAGAGACTCGAGGCAATGGAGGTATGGTTCTACAGAAGGATGCTAAGGATATCATGGACCGAGCGTGTGAGCAACGATGAGGTTTTGGAGAGGATGCAAACAAGTAGGAAGCTTATACTTAACACCAGGAAGAGGCAGATGAAAATTCTGAGACACGTAATAAGAAAATAAGATACTCGAGGCAATGGAGGTATGGTTCTACAGAAGGATGCTAAGGATATCATGGACCGAGCGTGTGAGCAACGATGAGGTTTTGGAGAGGATGCAAACAAGGAGGAAGCTTATACTTAACATCAGGAAGAGGCAGCTGAAATTTCTGAGACACGTAATGAGAAAAGAAGAGACTCGAGGCAATGGAGGTATGGTTCTACAGAAGGATGCTAAGGATATCATGGACCGAGCGTGTGAGCAACGATGAGGTTTTGGAGAGGATGCAAACAAGGAGGAAGCTTATACTTAACATCAGGAAGAGGCAGCTGAAATTTCTGAGACACGTAATGAGAAAAGAAGAGACTCGAGGCAATGGAGGTATGGTTCTACAGAAGGGTGCTAAGGATATCATGGACCGAGCGTGTGAGCAACGATGAGGTTTTGGAGAGGATGCAAACAAGGAGGAAGCTTATACTTAACATCAGGAAGAGGCAGCTGAAATTCCTGAGACACGTAATAAGAAAATAAGATACTCGAGGCAATGGAGGTATGGTTCTACAGAAGGATGCTAAGGATATCATGGACCGAGCGTGTGAGCAACGATGAGGTTTTGGAGAGGATGCAAACAAGGAGGAAGCTTATACTTAACATCAGGAAGAGGCAGATGAAATTTCGGGGACACGTAATGAGAAAAGAAGAGACTCGAGGCAATGGAGGTATGGTTCTACAGAAGGGTGCTAAGGATATCATGGACCGAGTGTGTGAGCAACGATGAGGTTTTGGAGAGGATGCAAACAAGGAGGGAGCTTATACTTAACATCAGGAAGAGGCAGATGAAATTTCGGGGACACGTAATGAGAAAAGAAGAGACTCGAGGCAATGGAGGTATGGTTCTACAGAAGGATGCTAAGGATATCATGGACCGAGCGTGTGAGCAACGATGATGTTTTGGAGAGGGTACAAACAAGGAGGGAGCTTATGCTTAACATAAGGAAGAGGCAGATGAAATTTCTGTGACATGTGCTGAGAAAAGAGGGCCTGGAGAATCTGATACTCATGGGATGAATAGAGGGAAAAAGAGACAGAAAAATGTAGTTCATGACATATGTGGTGGGCTTGGGCAGGTGGATGGTGGAGCATGGTCTGGGGGAGTTGGCAGAAACACAAAACCTGTTTAGAGCCACAAGGGATAGGGAAAAGTGGAGGACCATGATCGCCTACATCCTGAAAGGACACGGCACATAAAAAGAAAAGATCACTTTTGTTATTAAGTATCTCACATTGTGATAATAGATCAGCCAAGAAAGGAGAAATATAAAAACATGGACGCAAATTTACTGTGAAAGATCTAGCGATTTATATACACTTTTGTCTTAGTAAATTGCTTTTAATTAAAATGATATTTTTAAATCAAAATTATGGTCAGACTCATTATGGGGAGCAACTAATGCACTGAGTGTGTTGTTTTGTAAAAGACCTTTGTGTTTAGATATTCTTTTACTGAAAATGGAAACAAAAAGGAAACATATTTAACATCAGGAAGAGACAGTCGAAATTTAATAGAGCACATAATGAGTAAAAGAGGGCTTGGAAAATCTGATACACACAGGACAGATTGAAAGCAAGATTGTCAGAGGAAAACAACACATAACTTAGTGAACTTGAGCAAATGGATGGCAGAACAAGGTTTAGGAGAAATAGCAAGAAAACATTTATTAAGAGCTTCAAAGGACAGGAAAATATAGAGAGCTATGATCACCTCGGGACATGACACATGAAGAAGAAAAGGTCCCTCCTATGTATTCCTTGTGGCAATCATTACAGGTAATGAAGTAAATTCCTCCTTCAAGTTTTAGCTTATTATTATTGTTGTAACCTAGGGAAGGTTACTGAATAGAATAATCAAACGTAAGTTGGTAATGAACGATAATACTTAGGACAAGAACAAGACATATAAGATTCACTAACGGCATGTAGAAGAAGTAGTCAATTGCTAGAGGTGAGTCAAGTGAATTCCACAATGAATCTCTAACTGCAGGATACCTACCAACCACCCCACGAGGTCAGATGTGGCACAAGACTGAATTTAATGTGGGGTACCTGAGCCTGTAGTCTCGGCCAAAAATTCCCCATAGATCCCCTATAAAGCAAGGTCGGGTAGCTGTTTCCCCGAGACGAGACTCTGCTCTTCGACATAGCCTCGTCTGCAGACCAACATACATTATTTACTATTGTATTTATGTGAATGGGGCAATACACATTATCGTCTGTAGGTATGCTACAATTATTTTGTTTTGTATTAAATTTTCCTAGCGTTTATCATTCTCTCCCAATAAAATATCTGTCAAAATGTTATGTGCGCATAGGCATACAAAAGTAATAAATTTCATGTTACAAAATGGCAAAAGTGTGACCTCATAAAATGCCTTAAATCTATAAGCATTACTGGTGAGGCGAGGGTGTGATAATCCTATTTCTAAAGATGAGACAGATGTAATAAACATTAAGTTTTGCCGGAAATGTTTCTGCAAAAAGGAAAAGAAAAGATTTCTTTTGGTTTTCAGTCATGTATATCACCCACATCAGTGCTTCTCAAACTATCTAATATGGTGGACCGGCTTTTTTTTTTTCTCGCTGTGTCACAAAAACCTGTAATATTTTGTGGTAATATTAATTTATACCAGAAACAATATTACATACATACATACATATATATATATATATATAATATTGTTTCTGCTATAAATTAATATGCATGACTCTTCGGCAGAATTGAGTCACTGTCAGTCACTGTGTGTTTATCTAAATCTAAAAATAAACACGCTAAAATTCACCTTCATCCCTGCCGTGCGTCGACAGTTTACTGGTAGAAGTTCCGACTGACGCAAATTCAGTCGGGTTTCGATCCTAGCTAGAGGCAACCGGACATCTAGCCACACTGATGAGCTGTGAAACAGCGAAACAGTCTGTCTGTGGATGACAAAAATATATATATATATATATATATATGAAAGTTGACTATTTTTTATCTTCCATTTATTTTGCAAAAAATAATTCAATATCAAAAAATATAAAAAGTAATAAAAAAATAATCAGTTTATTAAGACAAAAACATATATGACCTTAATCTTTACAAATAATTCCTTAGCATGGCCTGGACACTGGCTGCATACTGGTAGCTGATGGTTTGTGTACCAGACCACCACTTTGAGAAGCACTGACCTACATGACCTACGCACTTCTTATTTTATGGAAATATGTCTTCACTTGTGTGTGAATTTCAAAGTTTATAGTAGGGTTGGTGAAACTACTGCTCAAGCGCCACATGTGGCTTATGGAATAATCTTAGCTGAGCTCATTTTTTCATCACAGTTTATATAAAAAGTAAATAAGAAAAATTTCAAGCTTTATATTTACTGGGTACAAATTGAGACCCCACTGGATTAAAATGTAAGTTTAATGTGTATGTACAAAAAAATGCATGTGTAAATTATGTTAATATCTCATGGCTCTCAAAACATTTGAACTTTATCATACGTGGCTCTTACATTAAGCAAGTTTAGCACCCCCTGTTTTATAGTTAAGCTGAAATCAAATGAGTGACCAGAAAAACAATATAAAAGGTCTGATCAATACATATATGCCATGTTTTATTAGATCATCATTGATAAATCTGACAAACACATCCAACTAAAATACAAATGGCTGAAGCAGTTACTTCCCTTTCTTTTTATTCTCTAAAACAGGAGTGGGCAAACTTTTCAGTGCAAGATTCAAAAATTCAATTTTATTGGGCCACATAGTTTATTAACCCAAAATAATTAATATTTAAAATAAACACAAAAACGCTTTTAAAGAAAAAAATGCAATTAATTTTTATTAATTAATATTTTAAAGTACTCTAGAAGATTCAGGTGAAATGCATTTATTATGAAAGACAAAGTAACTCAGTTTAAAGTACTTTAAAGAAAAAAATATTAATAAGTATTTTTAAGTTGAAGATTTACATGAAACACATTTGAAAGACAAAATAACCTTGTTTTAAGAAAAAAAATCATTTTTATTAATTAATATTTTAGAGTAGAAAACAGTTTATTTGAAAAACAAATTAACTCTGCATAAAGAAATAGAAAACAATTCCTACTAATATTTTAAGGTAGAAACTTCAAATAAAACTAAATTTAAAGAAAAAAATCAATTTAAATTTTAAAGTAGAAACTTCACATGAAACAGATTTGTTTGAAAACAAATTAATTCAGTTTAAAGAAAAAAAAGTTTTTATTGATATTTTGAAGTAGTAACTTTACATGAAACATTTATTTGAAAAACAAATTAACTAACTCTGCATAAAGAAATAGAAAACAATTCCTACTAATATTTTGAAGTAGTAACTTTACATGAAACATTTATTTGAAAAACAAAGTAACTCAGGAACAGAAGGATCTCATTGACTCAATGAGAATAATGTATCTGACTGCAGTCATTTACCAGTTTGTTAAAATTAGGCGTCAAATTGTTTGTAACGATTATTTGGCGTTACTTGGTAACTTTCTTTATCAAATTTACTAACATTTGGCGAGCTGTATGAATTCTTTGGTGAGCCGTAGTTTGCCCACCAGTGATCTAAAACAACACTAAGAATTTTATAATTTTGTGTTCCTTCATTAGTTAGTATGTGATGTCCTGTCAATCTCTCATAAATAATGGACTATTCCATTTTGATTGCAAGGAAAGATGTAAAAGATCTATCAGAGACGCTGTTTAGTTTCAGTGTGAAAAAGAAAGTGGAAACGATAAGACTCTCAGGTTTTTAATGTCTACTTCAATGAAGCGGAAAAAACTTTTTTCATTTTGATTTATACTTATGATTGTTATTGTAATATTTGGTGAAAGTTTCTGTTTGAATTTATGGGATTT
Source organism: Acanthosepion esculentum (assembly GCA_964036315.1). Classification (NCBI taxonomy): domain Eukaryota; kingdom Metazoa; phylum Mollusca; class Cephalopoda; order Sepiida; family Sepiidae; genus Acanthosepion; species Acanthosepion esculentum. The sequence goes on from OZ038512.1 coordinate 61,223,510, forward strand.
TTCTGGATTATTTACATGTGGACTGTTGTCCTCATCTTTGTTGTTGTTATCACATTTTGGCTATTGTGCCCTGCCCTTCATCAGGTGTATGTTAATCTGGGTAACCTACTGGGATTTTCAAACTGAACCCTTTATTTAATCTACAGGGGTACAATGTTCTCATTCCACTGACCATGTCTAAGGATATTTTGTCTAGTTCTAATTTTTAGTACTGCTCACCTTGTTTCTACTCAGTCCAAGTACACACTGCTCAGTCCAGGGATTGAACTCACAATTACTCAAGTGCCATACACAATAAACACTTGGGTAATCATGTCTGTTTCGATTCATGACTGACTAGGCAGAAGATTTCCCGGAATAGGCTGCCATTTCTTTCTGCAATAGACTGATTGCCAACTAAGATTATAGAGTCCAGTTTGTCCTATTCAACCCATAGCTGGTGGGGAAAGAGATGGATTTATACCTTTCCCAACGGTGTTTGTACATAAGTGAATGTAATGAACTGAATTGGAATTCAAAATCCACGCTCTGATTTCTCATTCTCGGACGTCAACCATCACACCACATATCACAATTACTATCTCATCAAATTCAGAAACCAACACTTTAATCCACTAGGATACTGTGATAACAAAAACAAAGACGAGGACAATAATCCATGTGTAAAAGTTGTTAAGCTCAAATATTTAATAATGAAATAGTAGAGCTTCTACAGGTATTTTATAGCAGTAAAATTTGCAAGGAGCTTATTCTTTCTTTAATGCTAAGAATTATGACATATCAGAAAACTCAAAACAGTGAAGTTTTCATGGTTACTGCTAATTATACATACTCGCCAAAAACATGTCTTGCAAACAGTTTTATTAATAAATTTATTTATATATAAGGGCAATAAAAGAATTATCGTTGAACATTTAAAAGGTAAGCTTAAATATTAATGCAATACTTAAATGCAGTGATCAATTTTGAGTTCTTCTGTAGTTTATTATTGCCTATTGCATCTATTTCTCCCTACCTATTGTGATGAACACCTAATCAAGAGCCCTCCACAGGAACTAGCTTAAATACCACCTGATTAGGTGGATTTTAAGCTAGTTATATAATAAACTTAGAAATTTTCTATAATGTCACAATTTATTTCACAATTTAAATGATGCAACAAATAAATAAAAATTCAAAGTTATTTTTGAACATAGAGAAAAAAATTTTTTTTTTAAAATTTACATCAAAAATTCATGACGAAATAATACTGTATCTTCCATGTCCTCTGTTCCTTCAGGCAATCATGGCTCGCCACAATTTCCTGAACCTTGTAACTCTTAATAATATTTACTTTTTTGCAATTTATTCATATAAGATACTTCCCATCTGGTCCTTTTTTTTCCATTTCATTGAAACGGACCTATCTTTTCTTCCTTTTTCTCACTGAAACCAAGTTGCATCTCTGATGCCAGTTCTATGTTTTCATGCAGTTAAAAACCAAAATGGAATAGTCCATTATTTATGAGGTATTGGCAAAGTGTAACAGTTATGAAAACAACAAAGAGAGGGACAAGCAGAATTATAACAGAGATTATAATCGTGGATGTTTATTCATTAGCATATATGTCATGCTCTGCCAATCCCTTACAAATAATGGCCTATACAGTTTTGATTGAGGAAAGACGGAAAAGACTTATTAGAGACGTTGTCTGGCTTTAGTGAGAAAAAGAAATAAAATAAAAGAGATGATAACAATCGTGTGTGCTTCAGTGAAATGGAAAAACTTTCTTTCATTTATATTTTCTTACTTCTTTAAATTATGACCTGCATTCATGTTTATGATTATTATTGCGATATTTAATGAAGGTTGTTATGCTCAAATATTTAACGATGCAATAGGTGAATTTTTAGAGTTTTTTTTTGTTTTGTTTTTAAGCTTATCACCCCAAGCAAGGCTGGAAGCCACTAGCATGCAAGGGGTTACAGAAGGTTTGGAGGAAGAGTAGATAGGAGTGGTAAAGGAGAGGATGTGGAGAAAGATAGTGGATCGATCAAGGCAAGGGGGTTACAGAAGATTTGGAGCGAGAGCCGATAGGAATGAAAGGTGAAAGGATGTGGAGAAGGGAAGTGGATAGATCAAGGCAACTGGAGATGTCGATTGATGCTACACTTAAATAGTTGGAGATTGTATTTGTCAGGGAAACAGGAATAAGGAAGGGAGTTCCACAGGCAAGATGTGCGAGACATGAAGCTATTGGAGTAGAAGAGACGTCTACATCTAACAGTTTCAATGGTGAAGGGGTGGGAATGGTATGTCAGCCTCTTAGGACGTTTAAATTCATGAGGCCTAGGTACCAGCGAAAGCAGCTCATCAGAGCAATTATCATGAAAGTATTTGTAAAAAAGACAGAGCGAGGCAACGTCGCATCTGTGAGAGAGCGACTGCAGACGAGATGACGGATCAGGGCCAATTACATTGCATATCTGTCTCTGGATCTTCTGAAAATTCAAATAAAACTGAAATTTTCACAGGTACAAATATTTTATATGAACAGTTTCAGGCAGAAAGCCAACAAATCAAATCACATCCAGCAACTTGTGTATTTCTGAAGTCACTACATCTCTGCTTGGACTTCCTGAGGTCGACCTTTGGGGTCAGATAGAAGACAAAACCAGGAAGTCGATTTTGATTGGCTGAACAAACGTGAGAATGATAGGCATAGAGAAAGGGTTTTCAGGAAGTTGTTTCTTAACCATCGATCAATGTAGACATGCTTCCTTTCATGTCTAAATCAGCTCCCCAGGAGAGGGAAAGCAAACTCACTGGATAGGTAGAAATGTAGACATGGACATGATTAATAAAATAGTTAAGTAAAATTCCCAGGTGTATCTCTTCTCAAACTTCCTGAAGTTGACCTTTGGGGTCAGATAAAAAACAAAACAAGGAAGTTGATTTTCATTGGCTGAACAAGAGTGAGAATGATAGGCATAGAGAAAGGGTTATCAGGGAGTTATTTCTTAACCGTCGAACAATGTAGATGTGTTTCCTTTTATGCTTGAATAAAATAATAATAAAATAGTTAAGTAAAATTCCCTGTGTTGAAGTTCTTTTATCTCTGGACTCAAAACAACTAGCGATCACCAGCCATGAGAGAAGACTGCAACTTTATTATCAAATGATCACCATCTCGCAAGGCTACCTGCACCAAGGGGCTATAAAACAATTGGAAGTAATTCTCATTTCTTCAATTCTGACAACCTTGTCTTGATATCTGTTTCGACTTCTCATTATAGTTATGTACATTCAGGTAAATTGTTCTCATCTTTGTTCTCACATTTTGACCATTGTGCCTTCCAGTATTCATCAGGTGTATTTCGATCTGGGTAACCTACAGGGAATTACAAACTGAGCCCTTTATTAAATCTATGGGGTTAGCCTATTCATTATACACCTGATGAAGGCTGGTGGGCTTAGCAGCTGAAACATGGTAACAACAAAGATGAGGACAATAATCCAAATCTAAATAATGATAACTCCTCATCCCAGAAATTGACACAAAAATGGTGCATGTGAAGTTGTATTATATATATATATATATATATATATATATATATATATATATATATATATATACACCACATTCTGTATTGTCTTTGTATATAAAAATGATTTACCGTTTCTGTGAACAAAAAACAAAAAATTTACACTTTTCCCCTTTTCCAAATCACTGTCATGATATATCAAAGAAAAGGGTAATTTGCTTTTTAAGCCCTGCGGTAAATATGTAATAAAAATTTGCTGGAAAGTTATATGTAAGTGTAAATATACATGTTTAATTAAAAAAATAACAAAGAAATTGATAAAATCTACCATTTTCGAGTTATCGACAATAGGTCGGACTCATTTGTGTTGAGGCAACCATTACTGGTGTTGTTTACATATATTTGCTGCGGAACAGTCTTGATTATTGCGCACACAATGAGTCCTCAGTTGTGCAGCAATTGAATCAAGTAAGAACTGTAAATAGGCCATTAACAATGTAATCTTCCGCGCAAATCCAGCCAGCAGCGAATGTATGCAAACAATGCCAGTAATGGCTGCCGTGCCGTAACACAAATGAGTCCGAAGTTTTATTGTCGATAACTCGAAAACAGTGGATTTTATCAAAATTTCTTTGTTATTTTGGAATTAAGCATATACATTTACACCTAAATATAACTATTCAGCAAATTTTTATTACATATCTAGCACAAAGAAAATAGCCAAACAAAATCTGTAAAGAAAAATCTATGAACTTGAAGTACATCAGAAAAGAAAGGAACCCAAAAAATGAATTATGACAAAAATCAAGCAACCAAGAGACAGCATTAAGAATTACTGTGTTCATTCACATAAAAGTGTCACCCCAGACCACAGGAGATTAGCTGGGTAGTTGATCATCTGCCAGAATGCACATCTGGGTTTAAAATAAGAAAATGATTATTGCCTTTGCAGTGGCCGGCACATGTAAAATAAATGGTTTATTATTTACATGCAAGACTATTGTCCTCATCTATGTTATCACATTTTGGCCATTGTACCCTCTGGCTTTCATCAGGTGCATCAACTACAACTGAGAAAAACCAGTATTTGTATCAACCGCATGTAAGCAGAATCAACCTTTTCAGACTACTACAACTACTAAGTGCTACCAAAATATTACAATGCTAAGCTATTGGGCACCATACAAAAATCTCCATTTGCGATCTGAAACAGTCTGCTATTAAATGCTATGTTATGTTATAAATGTATAAAGGTTTCTCTCTTAGGGGAGATAACTCTCCCTCCTAACAAATCATTGACTCTTCATGGGAAAAGAGTAGTATCAGACAATAACATGGCTGCTGGACAATACACCAACCCAATCCTGCTGTATCCTGGTCAGTGAGAATAAAAAAGAATATTGTTGTGTTTTTAAATATATTTAACTGTCTTTTGTTATATTTTGTTGTTCCTAATATTTTGAGTTACTACAGTTTCCTTTTTCTATTCTTTAGAATAAAGACAGTAGTTTAAGGAAAAAAAAAACAAATGCTTTTGTTTTTAAAGCTAAGAACTTTACGGATTCAAACACCCTCTATATTTAACATTAACCTTATGACTACGGCGGCCACGTTTTCACTTGCTGTGCTCATATACCAGACAATATATGATTTCAAGCGAATCATATTTATGCTAAGCTTAAGATCACAGACCAAAGAAAATTAAATTTTTATTTTTACATTTCCTGGTTTATATGATCATAAACAGTAATGTTTAATCTTTGTGCCTGCAAAAAATGGTGTATCAAAAGGACAGCTATTCTCTTGACATTGCTATTACTATATATTCTTTTGACTCCTTCAGCAATGTTTGTTTTTTAAAAAGCAATGATTAGAATTTTAATAAAACCCAAACATATGAAAATGGATTTGTACGGTGTATTTATTCTTGAGAATTGACAATAAAGAGATAAAACATTTATTTATTAGATTGAATAAAAAAAAGTTTTTCATAGTTATTTACAGAATGTTAATAAATATTGCATTGTAGTTGATTTACATTCAAAAATTTATAAAAATTATCAAAATAAAAGATTTTTCAAACTTATTTCTTTATGAATTGGGAAATAAATCTTTATAAAAAAGGTAAATAATATCACATTGTACTTGATTCACATATTTTTATAATCTTGCAAATAAAAATTACCAAGGGAGTCAAAATTGTATACAGTAAGAGTGGCATCAAGGGAATAACTGTATTTATGGCACACCCTTTTTTTGCTGCCATTAAGGTCAAAACAAACATTGCCTAGTAAACATTGCATTAAAAAAAAGAAGAAAAAAGACAATTTCCATTAATTTTTAGCAGATTGTATTTATTTTAAGATAAACAATCTTCCAACAATTATTCACCTTAGGTCGAGAAGACTTTGATTTACATGTTGATAGTTTTTTTCTTTCCATTTCACTTCCTTGTAATGAAGGTTTAGTGTTAGGTTATCTGGAATGCAATGTAACATTTTTGGAGAGGGAATAAAGATTCATTCATATGTAACATGCTGCCATTTTGTGAAACAAACTCCACCTGGTTGCTTCCCTTGAACTCTTCAAAAGTCAATCATCATTTTCCCCCCTTATCAGTATGATCTTAGTTTTTTTACCTTCTTTTCCATTCACACATTTTATTCAGCATTATCATTTTGTTGACTGTAACAATCTATCTTGAAAGGCGCTCGAGCCTTGCATGAACATTAAGAAAAAAAATAATTCAGATAATGCCAAATTGATTTCTGTACTTTTAATCATCGTACCACAAAGTGAATGTTGACTGAATGGAAATGCTAATTTAAACCAGTAAGCTTAGGAAATGCTTATGAGTTGAGAATTCCTAGATTTAGTTGACTAAGTGTAGACTTGCATTATCATTCTGAAAACTAGTATTTATTCTCATTTCAACAAAGAGAATTTTGCCATAAAATGTCAATTGTGCTCAACAATAAAAATACATTATGACTTATTTTAATACTAGATTAAAAGCTGCCCTATTGGGTGGTATTTAAGCTAGATTTGGTCAAGGGCTCTTGATTGGGCCTTAGGCTTGTTCAGGAGTTTGAGAGTCCCTAAGTCTTTGCATATTCTCAGCACTGGAAGCTCTCCTGGCTGCCGTCTGATCTGGGTTTTTATTTGCATGGGACTTTCTTTTCCTCGCTGCAGCCTTGGCTCTTTCGATTGCAATCTGGTCCTCTGTTGCTGGAGACCTTTTTGTGTGGCATAGTGCTGCCATATGCGATAGGCAACAAGCTACAGAAGAACTCATAATTGATTGCTGCATTTAAGTATTGTATTAATATTAAAGCCTACCTTTTAACAGTTCAATGATAATTCTTCTGTCGCTACTAATTTAAAGACAATTTGATGTGCATAGGGCCTTACTTTCCGTACAAACAATTAATTTTATTTCATGGCTAAATTTTGCACTTAATTGATTATCCCCAAATTTATTTTCAATTTATAAAAATTGTTATCATACAAAAAAAAATTGCTGAAATCAATGACAGTAATGAAAACTTGAGAATCCAAAATTCTGTAACATGAGCTATTGAAAGTTAGAGAGTTGTGTCCCTTTAATTGAAAAGGGAGACAGTGACACACTGACATTGACATTTATTATATAGAAGAGATTCTAATAGAGGAAACAATATTTATCATTTCACTCCAGGCAAAGCAATAAAGACACTAAGATGCAAGGAGGCTAAAGAGTTTATAGAATATGAGAAAAATATACTATTAAAGAGAAAAGACAATAAAAAGGACAAGAATTAAGACAGAAGATAATGACTGAGATTGCCTTAAATTTTTGAAGATCAAAGTTGACAGGGAAGCAAGAAAGTGAAATGGAGTTCCACAAGAGAGAAGTGCGTTAGAAGAAACTGTTAGTGTAGAACTTACGGTTATATCTAGCAATTTCAACTATAAAATGACAAGACCTTGCCATCAATTTAGTACTGCACTTAAATTCATAAAATCTAGGTACCATAAATGAAAATTCAACAGAACAATTAACCTGAAAATATTTATAGAAAAGGCACAGCTATGTTTCGGCAGTGGGAAAGTGACTGAAGCCAAGATGCCAGGTCAAGAATAATAACATTTCAGATTCTTTGGATTTTATCAACAATCTCTAAATGTATAACAGAAGCACCAGACCAGATGTGGCAGCAATATTCAAAACAAGGAAGAATGGTAAACTTATAAGTATGTAAGAAAACTATTAAGGAGTGAAAGAACAATAAAAGAACAAGATAACAATTGACATTGCATTTTTGCTAGATATGTATTTGAGACATATATGCTAGCTATATGTGAACAGGTCTTTATTTACTCTCCCAAAATATGTTGTCAAAGATGGTCAGAACTTAGGCTTAAAAATCTTGGACATAATTCTCAGTAAAAAAAAAAAAATTATTTTTTCCACTTTGTGTCAAAAAACCAAAAAACAGCAAACATAATTCCTGAAGGTTTTGGTATTGATTCATCCATGACAAGAGCCTTTGCTTCTGAGACAGGCACTTCAATAAGATCAATCCTCTCTCCTTCTTCTTCAACACCACCACCCTGTCCGACTTTCATTTCATCAGAAATCTCAGCATAAAACAGTGTCGCACAAGCACCGGTTGTACTCACACCACCCCTGAAATTAAAAAGTAAGTAAAAAAAAAAAAAAAAAAAAAAAAAAATTATAATTTTTGTTGAATTTAAAAAAAAACAAAACAAAAGAATTATCATTAATATATGCTTTGTTATTCAACTACATGCACCAATCTTGAATGTTATACTCAAGACATTTTGGATGTTGTACCCTCTGGCCTTCTTCAGATGTCTTTGCAGTCAGTAATCTTTTAATTTAAAACTGAACCCTTTATTCAATCTGCAGGGACAGATTGTTCTCATACTTTTCATGCTTAGGGAAGATAACTCATATCAGTTAATAATCTCTAGAGTAGATCAGTCCTAGACAAGTCTAGATAGTTGGCTCATGATATTAGTTTGTCTGCTTATTAAGTAGAAAATTTACTTAATAAACCAAACAAACTTTTTGGTCAACAAAAGAAAAAACACAACACAAACACACAACTTATCTTATTTGTAAATTCTACCAATATTTGAGGAAATCAGTTTTGAAATTGAAATTTTCAAATTCTTTGCTACTCTTATTATGTTACACAAAATAATAACTGGGCCAAAGTATACCATGTTCTTGTTTTAAAAGAAAAGTAAATGAATATAAAACCAACATTTAATATTTGTTTTTAAATATGTAAAAGGAAAGAAATTAAAAAAGTTGTTTATATAAAATATTATTATTAAAAGCATAAACAATATATTCAGATTACAGGCAACATTAATACCAAGTAAATGCTATATTTTTAACAGACAGACAGACAGACAGAAAGACAGACAGTGTGTGCTATAGTGTCTTTAAGCAATGTTTAAATACTCAGGTACATCTCTGAAAGCTATTAAGAGCAATTCGGAAGAGAGGTAGAATGACAAAGTAATGGAGGTTCGCCAATGGAGAGTGGATTCCTAAAGAAGAAAACTCTAAAGGAATTGAACATTTCAGAATGATTTCTTTGCTGGACACTGAGAACAAAATGTTTGTCAGCATCCTGTCCCAACAACATTTTGGTAAAAATCAGAAGTTGAATGTAGAGATCCGTTGATGAGAAATGTATGACAACCTCTGATCCATTCATATATGGATGACTTAACAGTTACTACATCTTCTGTTCCTGGATGTCAGTGGATATTATGGGATTTAAAAAAGATGATGACTTGGGCAAGAATTCAGTTTAAATTAACAAAATCAATGTCATTAGTATTGAAGAGAGGGATTGTGTTCCATTTTAAGATTGCAGGAACCATTATCCCATTGTTAAAAGAAAAACCAGTTAAGTGTCTGGGTAATATTTTCAATGCCGATTTAAAAGATACAAATGCTACCCAGAAATGCTTTATAGACCTTGAGGCAGTGTTGAGTGGACAAATCAGCGCTGCCAGGTTGTTTTAAAGCATGGATATATCAATATGCCATTTTGCCAAAGATTTTGTGGCCCCTGATGTTATTATTATTATTATTATTATCATCATTAACAACAGTCGAGAATATGAAGAGAGTGGCTATTTGAGAAGATGGCTTGACCTACTGAGAAGTTTGATCAGTGCAGCTTTGTATGGAGTATAGAACACATTGCAACTCTCCTTCAGAGGATTAGTTGAGGAATTTAAAGTAGCAAGGACAGAGGAGGCAATTCTATATATGGATTCAAAAGATCCTAAAGTTGCACTAGCAGGAATTGAGGTTTGAACTGGGAGAAAATAGAAGGCATTGCACAAGCTCAGTGCACTCGACTAGGGGTTAAGAGAGAAGGCGCTAGTAGGAACAGTAGCAGTGAACAGATCAGACCGAGGTTACTGTTCCAATCCCTGAAGGAGAGAGAAAAAAAAGGAGAGATCAGGAACACTGTCTTCAATATGAAATGAGAGCAGATGTGGAGGAAATTACTGCCAGGAAAATGGTGGCCTTAGGTCAGCAGGGGGGGGGGTCTGGACAAAATAGGGAAACATAGAAAAAAGATCTCTGGTATGCTAATCCAAGTAACACAATTTTCCTTGTGCAAGTGGTGTATGATATATTACCCAGCCCTGCAAACTTTCTCATGCAAGCCTCCACTTTGTCCATTGTGCCAGAAGATCCTGCCAAAAGAGGCATTATCAATAACATAATGACAAAGTTTTAAGAGCCATTGCAACAATCATTTTGAGGAGTCTCCAAACAAATTGAGCTGAACCTAATAAGCTGATGAATTTTGTCAGAGCAAGGGAAAAGTTAAAGATTAAAGAAGAAGGAAACGTCTGTCCTCAGTTCTGGGACTGGCAAATGATAGTAAATATAAGCAGGCAGCTAAAATTCCCAGTGAAAAATAATACAGACTCCACTACATCCGGATATGATTATTTATTTGGAAAAGGCCATACAAGTCACTTTAGAATTAACAGTCTCTTAGGAAGAAAATATGAATGAAGCCTAAAAAAGGAAACTTGGAAAATATTTACATATTGTAGCAGAAGGCAAAAGACAAGGTTGGCGAGCTCAGTGAGAACCAAGTGAAATTGGATGTAGAGGGTTTGCTGGGCAGTCACTAGGTAAAAATTAGGAGTAATATGCTTGGAAAAGAACAAGACAATTTACTCAATAACAATGGCAGCATAAGAAGCTTCTAGATGGTTATGGCTGAAAAGATTAAGTGATTGGCAGTCAGTAAGGAAATGAAGGGAATTTGTGGTTGAGATGTGTGTGTGTGTGTATATATATATATATATACACACACACACACACACACACACACACACACACACACACACACACACACACACACACACACACACACACACATATATATACATACATTTTTTATTTTTATTTAAGGGAACTGGAAAGTGGGTCTTGGGCATGACCTGAAACTACACCTGACAATGGAGTCTTGACTAGGGGGACAGAATTAGGATTTTTTTTATTTTTTTTTTTATTGGATGATTAAGATAAATGGAAATAAGATAAGAGCGAGTATAATTGGTTTCATATGCATGTTTGCATATATCACAGTGGGGGGGGGGGGAAACAAAGGTCATTACTTCCCACATCAACCTGATCATGTTGCCAGATTGAAATTATTACTGCATTTGCTTATTTTTATTATAGAAGAATGTCGATTGCTGGTGAACCGGAAGTTATTCAAAATTGGACTATAAATTGCCAAGAGGAGTCGCAGTGTGTGATTAAAAACTGAGGAAATTTGTAGCTGACAGACAGAACACAAGTATTGGCTGGGTCACCATGGACAGGGAGTATGATGTTGAAACCCTTAATGAACCTTGGCTAAAAACATCACTGATGATGCGTGCGACGACATCAAACAGATGCATTTCATAAAAAAATGTCAATTTTCATTTAAAAAAAAAAAAAATTTTTGATAATGAAGTCTTATCCAAAATGTAAACAAAATAATTTTAAGAAACCCTGCCAGGAAGTACATTTTCTTTACTAAGTCTCTCAAATGCACAGGTTGGTAGACAAATCACACTGTTTAAAACAACAGAGCATTTATTCAAACATGTGTATCCATTAAAAATAATGTTTACAGTAATAAGATTGGTTGATCGATTAATTTTGTTTAGCAGCATATCAACCTCTATGGGTTTTTTAATGCGGAAATCTAAAAATTTTGAACAATTTTATGGCTTCAATGAAATGTATTATTGGTAATTTGTTTTTTTTATATAAAAATGAATTGCTGATATTTTTACTATCAAAATGTATTTTTAATATATTTTCCAAGTGTTTCGGGTTTTTTGGGGGGGGGGGTCACTATTTGCCCATAGCTGGGACCCTAACAGGTGCTACCACCGCGAGTCAGGGTGGACCTGGGAACGCCAGCAATTAAGAGGTGGTTCCATGCTCCTCAAAATCTCCAGATCAGAGGCCTTGCTGCCAGATGTAGTTTATCGTCATACCCAGGACTATAGAATAATAAGAAATAATGAAGTCTGTAAAATCTATGATAGACCTTCCCAGTCTTTTGAACAGGAGTAGAAGTTTATTACCCCCCCCCCCGTTTAGGATTGGTCCTACCTCCATACTATAATTCTAACGCCTCTGATTGAACTCTGAAAAGTTATTCACTAATTAAATCATGACCTCTTCATGTCTTGACATTGCCCCCAAGAACTTCCCTTCTTGTCTTTGCTTACACTAATACAATACCACACAGTAAGCCTCTACCTTTAGTGGCTCTTGGACCTTATATTGGGTGAACATTAAAAAAATAAATAAAAATAATGAATATTTATTTTAAGCAACAGTTTCGTTTGGGGGTGGGGAGTACATCAGTTTAATTTAAACAACATGGCTAAACAAATCTATTTCATTAAGCAATGTGACTTTATTGTGTTGTTAGTGGTAATTAAAGCATGTTGGTTTTTGTTTAGATTGAAGACTATTTTTTTTCCTTCTTTATGCCCCATGTTTAATGCATGCTTGAGTGAACATGGCTCTTTTCAATTCATGATTGACTTGGCAGAAGAATTGCTGTAGTAGGCTAGTGTTACTTTCTGCAGTTGACTGGTTGCCAACCAAGGCTATAGGACCCAGTCTGCCCTACCATTTAACCCATAACTGGAAGGAGAAGTGATGGATTCATATTTTTTCCAAAGGTATTTGTGCAAAAGTGAATGCAACAAACCCAACCAGAATTTGAACTCAGCTCTCTGATTTCTCATTCTGAGCCATTATCCATCACACCACCTGCACATCCAAGCTTACAACACTTGGAATTTCCAAGTAGCCACCCATCTAGGTACTGACCAGTCTCAATGTTGTTTAACTACGTTGATTGGACAAGAATGGCATTTCAATCTGATGTGGCTGTAAGTGAATACAGTTTACAAATACAATAACATAAATAATGCTTCTTTTATATATTTTTTTTTTAATGAAAATTTAACATGCAAATTAAAATAAAGTGAATCTTGGATAATCATACTCTTAGGTACCTTATAGACAGGAGAAGCAGGACACTCTACAGGAAAAGTGGATTCATGCCTTTCTCAATAATTACATTTTCTAACCAGGAAAAAAAAATTATGGATACTACTTTTAGATATCCCCCTACAAAAATACATACAAAATAATGAATTCAAATTATAATCTCATATAGTCAAATTCTTTCAAAGATACACTTAGGTAATTGACAGACAGGGGGGAATGGACTAAAGTTGGTCGGTTTGGCAATTTATGTTTTGGTATCGGTTAAGTTTTATTCCTTGATATTGCTCTTTTTGATTTGGTTTTTAATTTAGTATTTTTGCTTTCTAAGGAAGCTATTCATTTTCTTGTGTAATGATAGCATTTCCAGTCGATATATGATTTTGTTTGAGATTGATAAATTTGCAACTTAGCCCGTTCAACTCGCAATTTCTTGTGTATTCCTGGTCCAATCTTAAAAATATCCACATGGCTGGAAAGAAAATAATCTTTCTAAATTTGTATGTGCTTTTATTCATTGAATTATATTTTACAGAGAGTTAAAACAGTATTTTGCTTCAAACAGCCAAAAATGCGAGATATTATTTTTTTTCCTTTTTTTCAAGACTAAATTTTACACGTTACTTTGTTTCGCAAAATCAGAGTGACCAATCTTTATCAATATTCTTGAAATTGTACTCACCTAAAATTCAATATTAAAAATAAAAGCTTTTAATTTCATTTTTAGAATGTGTATATTTCCAAATCTTCAAGTATCACCCATTTTTTTTAGATACACATTTTAAAACTGAAATTAAAAACTATTTTAATCTTAAGTTTTATTAAAGATATATTTGTAAAAATAAAAATAATCAAATTTGTTTAGAAAAATTTTATAGACAGAACACCTACTGAACACTAGTGACTAAAAAAGAATAATTTTTACTTTGGATTTAAAAAAATGATTGCAGTTTTGAAAATATACACAATTTAAAACTGAGATTAAAAACTATTTTAATTATTCATAATATCTAATTTAGTTGCATTCCCTAGATAAAAAAAACAAATTTATTTATAAAAAAAAAAAAAAAGATCTTCATTCATTTTTCTTGTTTACAACGACTTCATTTCATGATTGGCATAACTGGATTACTAGAAAACCCTTACAAAAAATCCAACTTCATAAATTTAACATTAAGACGAAACTAGCAACTATTTTTTTATTTTTACTTGCTATATTGTTAACTTAATTTTACCACAAAAAGATTTTTTCGAAAATTAAGACAAATAGATTTCAGACATGTCATAATTTTCTGTTTGAAAACATGATTTCCAAGTGACATATGTCATATCTCCTTTTTTTCTTCATTTCTTTTCTAAACAAATTAAATTCACATTTATTTCCTAAAACTAGTCAATTAAATGTTTTTAACATATTTGTTCAATTTTTTTCTCTTACAATGGTATAAATGTTGATAAAATTTTATTTTATTGACATCTGAAAATCTTTTTTCAATAGTGTTTCTTTGGATATGCTCACTGAAGTGATAGCACTTAAAAAAACAAATGATTTTGTTTTTGTAAAAAATTTTTATGCAGTTTTATGGTGAGAAGATGAAAACGAAAAAAGGTGTTTTTTTTTGGTTAAACTACCCATCTCTAGAACGGACATTTATTTATTTATTTATTTTTTTTTGAGAAATAATAACAGATTTTTCCTACAATTTTTTATTTTTCGAAAAATTGTTGTTACATCATGCAAAGCAGTAAAGCCACTAAGACACAAGGGGTTACTGGGTGTGGGAGAATTAGGAACAGAAACATTAATAATGAGCAGGAAGAGGAAAGAGTAATCAGGAGGACAGTATATAGTGATTGACATTGCATTTAGATTTTTGAAGATCAAGGTTGGTTGGAAAGCATGGAGCCAGAAGTGAGATACACAAGCGAGAAAAGAAAACTTGGGATAGAATTTACGGCTACATCTAGCTAGCTCAACTATAAATTGGGGAGATCTCAATGCCAGTCTAGTACTGTGTTTAAATTCGAAAAGTCTAGGTACCATAGTGAAGAGCTTTTCTGAACAATTACCATGAAAGTATTTATAAAAAAAGGCACAGAGAGGCAACTTTATGGTGATGGGAAAGTGACAGGACCAATAATATTGCTTCTTTGGATTTTATCAAGGAACTCAAGGTAAATAGCAGGGGCACTGGACCATATGTGGCAACAATATTCTAAGCATGGACAAATGGTAGACTTATAGATATGTATTGATGTCGTTATGGGAGAGTGCTTGACTCAAGTACTCATTTAACCCTCCTTCCCACTTTCTAGCAGCCAATACAAGTAACAAGATCTTTTGGAAAGGTATGAATCCACTTCTTTCCCCAGCTATGGGTAAAATAGCAAGACACACTGGGTTCTCTACCTTGGATGGCAACTGGTCTACTGCAGAAAAAGATCTGCCTCGTCAGTCATATATACAAAGATACATGATTGCCTAAGCATGTATCATGCATGGTACATGACTGACTGATTTAAATTTAGGAGCTGATGCTTTTTTTTTTCTAGACATCTGCTGCTGCTAACTGCAGCTGGCATATATTGATTGATTCATTTGTTTTCTACAGCTTGTCAACTCTTTGCAGATTATTTAAATTCTGAGCCATTACACCACCTGCACATCCCATCTTACAGCACGTGGTTTTCCCAAGCCATCACTCATCTAGGTACTCACCAGGCTTGAAGTTGCTTAAAGTTATGGTACTTTTGCATCAATTTTTGAACTGATTTCGTCTTTCTTCTCGAATTAGGAAACAGTTCTGACAGAGGACGGAAAGTGCGACACTGAAATCCAAAAATGCATTGGAATGGCCAAAGATGCCTTCCAAAGGCTAAGCTGAGTATTAAGAAACTGAAAAATTTCGTTAGAAACAAAGAAAAGATATCTGTCCCCCTGTATGGCAGCGAATGCTGGACAATCTCCTCAAAGAGGAAGAAGAGACTTGAAGCAACAGAAACAAAGAAAAGAGTACTGAACTCTTATGTGATATGCGTCCCCCTGTATGGCAGCGAATGCTGGACAATCTCCTCAAAGAGGAAGAAGAGACTTAAAGCAACAGAAACAAAGAAAAGAGTACTGAACTCTTACGTGATATCTGTCCCCCTGTAGGGCAGCAAATGCTGGACAATCTCCTCAAAGAGGAAGAAGAGACTTAAAGCAACAGAAATGTGTTTCTACAGAAAGATTCTCAGGATACCATGGACCTGAAAAGCCACTCTTCTAGATTTTTTTGCATTAATACAGGCGTCCCTCAGGACTCTATTCTTGGACACATATTTCTAATTTTCATTAATAACCTTCCTAATGGCATATGGCATCATTTCTCAACTAAATAGCTATGCTAATGACACAACCTTTTATTCACATCTTAATTGTTTGATAAGGTCAAATTGGCAGCAAAAAAAAAAAATCTGTTATTAACTGGGGAATAATGGATAGCAGCGTGGATTAAGGAATCGGAGAGCCGAGTTCAAATTCCAGTCGAATCCATTACATTCACTTATATGCTAATATCTTTGGAAAGGTATGAATCCTCCTCTTCTTCCCCCAGTTATGGATAAATGGCAGGATAGATCGGGTTCTATAGCCTTGAATGGCAACTGGTCTACTGCAAAAAGAAAGGCAACTGCAGGAAAAAATCTGCCTCATTAGTCATGCATTGAAAGATACATAATCACCTAAGTGTGTATCACACATGGCATTAAATATATATGGTGAATAAACAGTATATCAAGGGAAGTGGATTCATGACTTTCTCAAAGACATAAGTGCAACATCAGATGCTTCAGCAGACATAAAAATTACATTTTCTGTCTATAACCATTCCGTTGCATTTCTAAATGGTAATGGGACTATACAAGAAAAAGTGGATTCAAGCCTTTCTCAAAAAAAAAAAAAAAAAAAAAAAATCATAAATATCTCCCTTTCTCATAATCACCAAATAAGGAATTCAAATTTGTGACCCTCATAAGCAATTTGTTAATTTGAAGGCAGAATTTTTCATAACAGACAATGGAAAAGGAAAAAAGAAACAAAAAAATGGTTTGGTACCTATACGAGACAACTCTTTCAATGTTGTCGAGTGGAATCTTGTAGCCACATTCTTCTAGGATTTCTTCTTGTACAATTTCTTGCAGTGACAAATTCTTATCAACAATGCCAGCACACAACTCTGTTGTGACGCCCAGTTTCCCACTGAACTTGCTCGAGTCGATTTTGGTGACACCATCTTCTTCATAAGTTTCACTTCGGTTCATATAAATAACTACAAAAAGAGAAAATTTACAACAATAGAAAATAATTATTTCAGGTTCATTTTTGGACTATAATCTTCATCTTTTGCCGTTTTTAATAATGCTCAGGTTAATACATTGTACAGATTTCCTCTGTTGTCTGAATTTTCTAGATTAATCATTTCCATTATTCTGTATGTTATTCACACCCTTATAAAACATGGATGAATCATAAGGTGAACATTGAAACAAAACAATTTATAAGATCATTAAGTTACCTTGACAAAAACCTTCTCATATCAATGATTAAAAATGGCTTTGAGCAAAGGAGGCTTGTAGGTTACAGCAAGAACCATCCTTCAAACTTTATGGATTGGCATTACCGAATCAAAGACCTATACTGATGTAATGGAATAACCTGTCACCCCCATGAGTGACTACACTATAGATAGTAACTACCTATAAGTATCCGTAGGTCAACAGACTACAGAGACTAGCTGCGACCTGTTCCAGCTAAACAGTCGAACTCTCTGCCTTCGGGCAGAGAGGAACCCGGACGAGGCTCCGCCGAAAGGCAGAGTCTCGTTCGTGGAGGTAGACTGTCCCCGAACCCGTTTTTACGGGTTCCAATAGGGAATATTTTTTGGCCGAGCCTATGGGCTCGGAAAACCCACATTAAACCCGGCCTTGTGCCACATGCAACCCTCGTGGTGGTGGGTAGCTAGATATCCCTAGCTGGGATCTGTTTAGTACAACTCAGACTTATGCGAGAACTACTGACCTTCCAATAGTAGCACTCACTACTGGATTGACTTGCGATGACCTTGTGCATAACTGTCACCTTTATTCTTATTGCACTGGGTTTGTGCAATAAACCTTTACCTATATGATCCACCGTGTTTTTCAAGTATATATTCCTATTAGCACGGAATATAACAGAAACAAAGAAACAAAACAATTTATAAGATCATTATGTTACCTTGACAAAAACCTTCTCATATCAATGATTAAAAATGGCTTTGAGTGAAGGAAGCTTGTAGGTCATAGCAAGAACTATCCTTCAAACTTTATGGCTTAGCATTACAGAATCGAAGAACTATACCAAAAAGAAAAGCCATCACTTGAGAACATTCAACAGTAACAACTAAAATGGATAGCACATGTTAGAGAACCAAAAGTATAAATCATGATGTTGGTGTTCCACACTACTTCAAACAAAAGGTTAGGAAGGAAACCTCCATCAATACTGATAATAGTGGACTTTTCTTGAAAAGTCTTTTTAATAGAAAGATTTTATAAATTTCATCCGAAAGCAGTAAGGCTGACCATTCGGTCAAAGAATACCAAATGTTTCCTTATAAGGAAACAGTTTATATCTTTAATTATATTGATATTGTAAATATTAGATGACCATTGTTACTGCTTAGGATAGAACTGCAACACTTCAGCCAATAGTAGAGTATTTTGAAAATAGAGAACTTGCAATACACAGCCTTTGTTTTTTGTATAAAAATCTGTTCAATAAATGTTCCAGACTTCATGTATTGTCTGGAATTTCAAGAAAGCATTTTCATCATTCCATAGATTTTCAAACTGTTGTCATCTTTATGGATGTGAAGGTAGTGTAATGGTTAACAGCTTGGTAAAAGAATTCAGTGAGCCAAGTTCAAGTTCACTTTGGGAAAGTTATAAATCCATCTTCTCTCCAGCTAGGGGTTAAACAGTAGAGCAGATAGTCTTGGTTATTAACCAGTCTAGCAGCATAACTCTGAATTCAAAATTGTATGTAGCCTTGGCAATGCACATGCAGCTATAGAAAGGATTAGAAAGGTCACAATTGCAACGTAGAGATATGCTAATACATTGTTTAATTTCTTTTGTTTCATGGAAGCTTTTTACTTTTAATGATTCAAAAGGCAAAAAAGGCAGCATTTAAAAAAAAATTTTTTTTTTTATGCATAGAGCTAATCCTAAAGATAAAAATCCCACATTACTCATGCAGAAAATATAAATAATGAAGTTGCAAAATTAATTAAATATGGCCGACATTTTTTTGATGGTACAGGTTTTGTTACCTTTCTTTGGATGTTTTAAATTGCAAAAATTTACAAACAAGTTTCTTTCTTACATACAACAGGAGAGTTAATGGCAGATACAAAATTCTAGATTACACATGCAGAAAATATAAACAAAGCAATTGCAAAATTACTTAAGGCTTGGCTATCATTTACTGGGCCCACAATCCTAGGGGTAGACAATGCCTTGAATAAAACAGTTAAGTAAGGTTAATTGACTAAAATAGTGAGACAATCTCATCACAATATTTTGAACAATTAGATCAACATAATTAAACTACTAATTTATCTACCGTTAATTGTAATTAGGTTGAATATAATTTCTGATTGAAGGTGGATCTAGGATAATAACAGGTGAGGTTGTCATATTTAAATTATTAGCTGTTGTTAAGAGATTTTCTTTGAATTCATTCTTGACCACCATAATTATCAGTACTGTATGTGCATTTGTCAACTCCATTTAGTCAACTGTTTTATTCAAGTTATTGTCTTACTCCAGAACTGTTTGCTCAGTAAACGGTAGTCAAGCCTTACTTAAATATAGCCATTATTTTTTGACAGTATTGGTTGTGCTAGTTTTCTTTGCATGTTTTTTTGTATATTTAATTATTTATAAAGCATGTGACAACAGAGTTAATAGTCTAGATAAAAATCGTAGATTACTGATGCAGAAAATATAGCCAATACAGTTGCAAAATAAAATATGGCTGTCATTTTTTAATGGAAAGAGTAAACTTGTTATAATAAAAATTCTATAAAGAGCAAGTCACTTGATATCAGGCTCAAGAGCTGCCTTTAAGAAAGTCTAGATAAAAAACATAAAAAAAAACTGTTTTCTTATTACAAGGAAGGAGATGAAAAATTAATATTTACTTGGTCTGAACTGCTTCACAAAGACAAACACTTCTCGTTTGCGATTGAACAAAAGAACACATACACTGTAGGAATAGAATAAAAATTTATTTTAATAAACAAATTCTCAAGAGAACAATTTATCTTTTATAAAATATGTGATATTAGACTCAATACTATTAAAATGCTACAATGTGCTGCATCTAGGGTTAGCCTCATAGTTAAGAGTATATAAAAAAATGTAATAGGAAAATATAATTCAAATTCTGACTAAGGGTGTTTACTTCACAGCAATACCATTGGAAAAGGTATGGATTCACTTCTTCCAGTGGGATTTCTCCTTGATGTTTGTACAATGTAACATGGTACAATCTGTCACATTTACAAGGTAGATGGGCACCAAGTAGCCTAAATTTCCCTGAAAAATGCCATTACAAACCCAGTATGAGACCCTAACAATCTGGAATTATGGATGTTTTTTTCCCCTTCTATATACAGTATAACGAGGATATAAGAGAAACCCGGATATAAGAGACATTTTTATCTGGCCCCAAATTAGAGCCCGTGTTAATGTATATATAATAGACCAAACCCGGATATAAGAGACTTCCTCTCCAGTCCCGACAACTCTCTTATATCCGGGTTACACTGTAATAAATACGAATGCCAAGGTATCACATTTTTTCAACTTTACTCTGAGAGCCTAACATATCATACCATTTTGGAACCAGTCTGACTCCCTGAGCAAATTCAAAAACATTCTGGGCCAGATCTAGACCAACAATCCTGAAATTTTGGAGCCCCAAGTTTTCATTACAGTGATTGTCTTTGACAATTTTTTTTTTTTTTTTTTAAAAACAAGATTTTTTGCGACAAATTTCTTTGTACAATGATTTTTATACTTGGAAATAAATTTGGGAATAATCAAAATTACAAAAGTCACCTCTAAAAGAAAAATAATTGTTTGTATGAAAAGTAAAGACCTATGTACATTAAGTGGCAGAAGAATTATTGAACTTTTAAAAGGTAAGCTTAAATATTAATGCAATACTTAAATGCAGCAATCAATTTTGAGTTCTGTAGTTTATTGTTGCCTATCACATTTACTTCTCCCTACCTATTGTGATGAACACCTAATCAAGAGCCCTCCGCAGGAGCTAGCTTAAATGCTGCCTGATAGGGTGGCTCTTAAGCTAGTTATAGAATATACTTAGAAATTTTCTAGAATGTCACAATCTTCTATTTCACAATTTAAATGGTGCAACAAATAAATAGAAATTCAAAGTTATTTTTAAGCATAGAGTTATAATAAAAAAAATTAAAAATTTACATCAAGAATTCATGAAGAAATAATATTGTATCTTCTATGTCCCTTCAGGCAATCATGGCTCTCCACAACTTCCTGTCCCTTTTAACTCTTAGTAATGCTTGTTATTTTTACCATCCTTTGAACCTCCCCTCCCAATTTATTCACATAAGCTACTTCCCATTTGGTCCTTTAGCCTTTGATGTCTTGTGAGTGTCAAATTCTTGTGAGTCCTTCTTTCTCGGGATGTGTTTAAGAAATTTCAGCTGTCTTTTTGTTTTTGCTTCTATTTTCCTTAACCCAGACCTCCTATCCTGGGCCCCTGCTGACCATGACACTTGGCAGTATACTGACCACCCAGTTATATGTACTTTCACACTGCAACTGGTATACCAGACCACTCGGGTTCAAAAGATTAAGACTTCTTCATTACTTACACACTCCAGCCATGGTATTCTCAGTATCCTTCTGTAGAATCATTTTTCTGCTGCATCCAGCCTTTTCTTCATCTGTGTGGAGATTGATCAACATTCACTGTCATATAAGAGGATTGACATCACATAACAGTTCATCACTCTTTTCTTTGTTTCTAATGAGATTTTCCTGCTTTTTAGTACCTTGTTTAGCTTTTGAAATGCATCTTTTGCTATTCCAATTATTTATTTTCAAACAATTTTTAATCTAAAGAAGGATCTAATAAACATGTCATTCAATGCATGGAAAGCTGCATTAGAAAATTCTATGATTTCCCTGACAATTCCTGGATTTTTCTTTAAACAAAAAGGAAATAAGAATTTTTCAATTCATTGATTTACCAGTTTTCCAAGTGGGCCTGGAAATCAGAGACCTACTCCCCAAAAAAACATATCAACTAAAGAAACTATTACTAACGACTACTCAGTCAAATAACAGTTTCTTATTTATAAATCAAACTAGACTTAAAATTTTACAAGATACTAAGTAAAATAGTACTTTACTTGATACCCACTTGTATATGAGCTTATTTGCTTAAAGGGTTATCAACCAAGTGCAAAATAGAAGTGATGTTTCAGTAAAATAACCTCAATATATTTTAGTACAGGTGAATACCAAATTTCCAGATGGTGTTAGTATCATGAAATATCTTCAAAAGTACTATGGTATTCATAATGTCTGATTTTGGTATTGGCTGCCCTCTTCTGAACAGTTGCAGAATCTGTCAGGAAATTCTAGTCTAAAAACTTTCCAATACACACCTCATACATACATATACGCACATATTACATACCTATCATGATTTTTGATAACATCCCATGTCTTTGGTAAGCCATTCTACAGAAAAATACAAAGAAACATTGAATTAATCTTTTATTATTTTTTGAAATTAAGATATTAATAAAAAGGATGCCACAGCTATTAAATTGAGTAGAGGGCCTCTGGAAATTAAATGTCCATTTTGTAAAAAGAAAATTCCCTCCTTGTCTTTAATAACGAAAATCTCATTTCGAAACCTCAGAAAATGATTTCTTTTTTTTCTTACATTTTTCTTTAAATGTTGCTGATTTTTAATCACATTTTTTTTTTTAAGTCGATTGAGTTTTTCACTGTTAAAGCACAAGAATCCAGACAAAAGTAATTTGCAAATAAAACTTCAACTGTTATCAAATGCCACAAGGGCTGATCTTTTGTGGATGATGCCGCATGATCAAGCCAAATTCTCGTCTGTATTCTGTCATAATTTCTTTAGCTTCTGACAAAGCAAATAAGGGAGGGGGGGTCAAAAGGATGAATTGTGATCACGCAGAATTAAATTCAAGTTAAATGTAAAAATATTTCCGAATTTAAATCCTAATTTAATAAGAGATGCGAGTGAGGTAGTGATATTCATTTATGCGAGAAGAAATGGTGTGGTGCTGAGAGAAGAAACAAATTTCAGGTCAGCAAGTGTTATATAGAGGGACGATTACATCTTATGGTTCTCAATCACCAAAAGTTTATATATAACTCTCACAAAGCAAATTTAGCCACTTCCAGCATATCATGAGTCCTGTAACCTACCAGGATCATAGGGTCACCACATGATCTGCAACCATAGCAACAGTGAGTACATCTAGGGCAAAATAGAGCTTACCCTTCTTCAGGCTGGTTTTTAACTGTTTTTCTCCTTGACTGGCTGCCACTAAAGGCAGTCTGCCCTATTATTTAACCTATAGCTAAAGGAAGATGGATTCATGCCTTTTCCAAAAAACATTAGTGCAATGTATATGAAACAGACTTGTCCAGAATTTGAACTTAGCTTGATGATTTCATTTTCTAATAACCATCATGCTATACGTTTGTCCATTTTGTTTTTTTTTTTACTTTCTTTATCCAGACTCGGTAAAGCAAAAAAAGAAAAAAAGAAAAAAAAAGAAAAAAAGAAAAAAAAAAAGAAAAAAAAGAAAGAAAGAAAAAAAAAAGAAAGAAAGAAAAAAAAGAAAAAAGAAAAAAGAAAAAAAGAAAAAAAGGAAAAAAGAAAAAGAAAAAGAAAGAAAAAAAAAAGAAAAAGAAAGAAAAAAAAAGAAAAAAGACAAAAAGAAAAAAGAAAAAAAAAGAAAAAAAAGAAAAAGAAAAAAAAAGAAAAAAAAAAGAAAAAAAAAGAAAAAAAGAAAAAAAAGAAAAAAGAAAAAGAAAAAGAAGAAAAAAAAAAGAAAAAAAGAAAAAAAAGAAAAAAAAACGAAAAAAGAAAAAAAAAAAGAGAAACATTATTAAGGAGCGAGAACAATAGAAAAGTAATCAGTAGATAGTGATTGACATTGCTTTTAAATTTTTGAAGATCAAAGTTGGCTGGAAAGCATGGAGCCAAAACTGTTACTCTTTCAGTTCTGTAATTATGAGCTTAGCTAATGAAATATCTTTCTATTCATAAAATATATTGTCGTTATTTTTGATGAATAAAACTTTTCTCTATTATTGCATTGGTGTGTTACAATCTACAACATATATTTATGCAACAAATTTATTCTAGTTTTCATTTCAATGAATAATTATATTTTCAGTTCAAGTTTTGATTTAATGGAGATTACTTGTTATGTTATTTTTCTTTCAACAATACAACAATATTTTACATAAATAATTGTAACACTATAAGCATTTTTTGTACTGGTGTATGTAAACACCCTTGGAGACTATGTACTTTTGGAGATCCAAGGTGATTAATGCAGGTCTAAGAGAGCTCAAATGTGTCGATAATTTAAAAAAAAAAAAAAAAAAAAAAGAGGGGGGAAAAATGAGAAACAAATTTTTCTAGGAAAAATAAAAAATGTAAGTATTTCATGGAAACATTACACATATTCACATAAGACAGACAGCTGAAAAGTTCTCAGCCAGACTAATTTTCCAAAATTTGGATAAATGAACAAAGCAGCCTTCTTGTTTGAGCAAAAATCTTTTCAGCATCCTCATATCTGTTGTGGAAAATGTATTTTAAATATAAAAAAAAATAAACAAATAAAAGTTAATATTAGAATAGGTACCTCCATGAAATCACTAAAAACTTAGTATACCATGATGAAAACACGTTCCAAACATAATGAAAACAGTTTTATCACCAAAATCATTGATCCTTTCTCTTAATAATAACAAAGTATTTTTTGAATATTTAATGAATTTTTTTTTTTTTTTTTTTTTTTTACTCCTTTTTAGAATATTTGAAATTTTGAAAAAAAACTTTTTTTTTTTTCTGTCAGCAGATGTACTAACTTTTAGCATAGCAAATTTTAGCCTCTTTTTTGTGGTGACAGACACATTAATTTGGAAATTCTTTCAAAAATCAAATAATTGTCAGATTTTAATGAAATTTTCAGGTCTTATTCACAAATTATTTTTTAATTTTTCTTTTTATTAGAAAATCTTAGTAAAAATATTTTTTTTAACATGTATTTCACCCCCTTACTTAATTCTATGAAACTTGAGAAATTCAATGATAATTTTTAATGACTATATTAGTTAAAAGCAAAATTCTTTGAAGAATTTAAATAACTAAATTTGTTTGCAAAATCAGACCCAATTTTACTGAAAATCTGTTCTGAATCGGGGAAAAAAAAAAAAAAAAAAAAAAAACGCAATTAAACTAAGACATTTATTATAGAAGCTTTTTAATTGCTTTTATGAATAATATATATATTAAAGACAATAATGCCCAGAGAAAAACAACAAAACAAGATTTGTTTTCATTTTTTTACAATTTTAAATTGAATAATTTATGAAGCTTTTAAATCTTTTAAAATTCAGATTCAATGGGGTAATTCTTAGAAAATATGGTTAAGTAAAACTACTTACTAATCATATATTGTAAAGCTTTTACAATCTGACGAACCCAAATATATTTAAAAAGAATTTTGATTTTGTGTGTTTAAACGTACTAATTTTTTTACGTATGTGAGTTCGCACATGACATTATCATTAAGAGGTTATGTTTTAAGGGTTGTCCACCCACATGGAAAAAAAAAAAAAGAAAGCTGTATATAAAATTTATCATCTGCTAGCAATTGTAAAAGTAATATTTGTTTCTAATCAGATTAATTTAACTTTAAATTTGTTAATTTTTCTCCAATAAAGTTTCAGAAATATATATTTTATTTTTGCAAGATTTTTAAAACCGAGAATTAACTTGATTACAAATGTTAAAATAGTTGATTTTATCGATTTTACTGATGAAAAAACAAAAAAAAAACAATTGTGATCAATATAATTTCTGTTTGAAATACACCACAGAGTATTTTGCTTACTGGATATAGCAAATTTTAAATTCTTTAACTTTGATTTAAAGCTAAAATGAAAGCTTTACCATTTTTAAAAATTCATTTTAAACTTTATGTATACCAAACTAGTGGAGGTCTGCATATTAGAATAAAAGAATAACATTAAATTGGGAATAACTTCCACTTCTGGTCATGCGGTCAGTCTGACAAATTGAAAAGAAGCTGTTTATTTTTAACAAGGGTCTTGTAGGGTGCACATGACAAGGACCTTCATACCAATGAGGATCAATGAGACAAAGACTTGTAACATTACCTGTAATAAAATTACAACACACAAAACAGTGCCCTATGCATAAAAGCAGAGCCCCAAATATTAGTTTCAATAATATAATGTTGCCATGATGGTTGCCTGACAATAAAGTCCCATATGCGTTTGACAAGTAAGCATAATTTTTTTT
Organism: Acanthosepion esculentum; assembly: GCA_964036315.1. Taxonomy (NCBI): domain Eukaryota; kingdom Metazoa; phylum Mollusca; class Cephalopoda; order Sepiida; family Sepiidae; genus Acanthosepion; species Acanthosepion esculentum. The sequence continues at coordinate 61,250,308 of OZ038512.1, forward strand.
TTTGAAAGACTATTTTATTCTTGCTCTGGTGATGAGTTTTTTTTTTTCCACTTAAAGTCGGCCTTGATATTTTTGCTGGTTTTTAAATAATAGCAGTACCACATTTAGCCATTTGGGTTTCTCTCCCACCCATCTGGGCTGGTATACAAAGTGTATATTCATACTGGCCACATATAGTATAACATTGTGGATTAGCTGAGAGGGGAACAAATGGCATATCCCTGGTGATTACCCATCTAACATGTATGAAACTAAGTATTACATCATGACAACACTTTATTACTGAGGAAAAAAAAATTATTAAAAGATAGAAAAAAGTAAGAAACGGACTAATGAGAGAGTATAAGGCGAGAAGAAACTTATGAAAAAAAGAAATAACCACAACATTCTGCACGCACACACACAGAGAGAAGAGAAAATCAACTTAACACCAATAAAAAGCACATCAATTTTTTTTTTTTAACTAAACATAAAAATAACAAAAATGGGAAAAATTGGCAGACTACTGCTGATACCTCCTGACAAGAGGACTGAACAATTACACAAAGGTTCATCTATAAAACTCTGGAGTTGGGGTGCTGACTATATATATATATATATATATATATATATATATATATATATATATATATATATAATGGACTCTCCCGTCGAACTCGATGTATGAGGGTCAGGCAGATCAGTTCCCAGAAACTGAAAGCCCGACACCCACACAGGATTTGATTATAGTGGTGAAGGCTTTGTGCAGGGCCATCCACACTTTTTGGAGGGACGAATACAGGAACCTGGTGCAACGAATGCCACAAGGCCCCCAAACGACCATCCGCAGGTTTTGAATTCAGAGTTGTCCTTCTCCTAGACCAGTTGCCATCCAAGGCTATAGAACCCAGTCTGTCCTGCTATTTACCCATAGTTGGAGGGAGAAGAAGAGGATTCACACCTTTCCCAAGGGTATTAGCACGTAAGTGAATGTAATGGATTCGACTGGAATTCGAACTCGGCTCTCCAATTCCTCAATCCAAGCCGTTATCCATTACTCCACCTTGCCTCCCTGGCACGGTGTATATATACATACATACATACATACATACATACACACACACACACACACACACAGGGTGGTCCAAAATTAGGTGGACAGTAAATAATTGCATTTATTTTGAGATTACATCTACATACAATTATATTTACTAACACAATTATTACATTGACAATTAAATTTTATTGTGAACAATAATACAAAAGCCCTTAAATTTTATTGTGAACAATAATACAAAAGCCCTTAAATGTTATTGTGAACAATAATACAAAAGCCCTTAAATTTTATTGTGAACAATAATACAAAAGCCCTTAAGTTTTATTGTGAACAATAATACAAAAGCCCTTAAGTTTTATTGTGAACAATAATACAAAAGCCCTTAAATTTTATTGTGAACAATAATACAAAAGCCCTTAAGTTTTATCAACGCAGGTGCTCAAACTGTTTTCCATCACAATTTACACAGCTTTGAATTCTACCTCTAACGCTTCGACAAACTTTTTTGCACAAGTCTTTTGGGGTATTAATTTCTTCAAATGCATCTCTTATGTAATTTTTCAAATCACCGACACTTCTTGGTTTTCGACTATAAACTTTGTCCTTGAGTACTCCCCAAAAGAAGAAATCCATTGGGGTCAAGACTAGTGAACGTGCCGGCCAATTCATTTCTCAGGAAATGTTTCATCAAGATACTCAGTTGTAATAATATAACCGACACATAAACCTATTCCACATACAGTCCACCTACTTTTGGACTACCCTATATATATATATATATATATATATATATATATCTCTTTATTAGTAATCATCATATATAATAATAATCCGTTGGCATATAATCCAAGAGAATCCTAATAATATAGAACATTAAAAGTGATCCACAAAAAGAGCTTAATGTATTTATTATAACAGAGCATATAAATTACATAGAATAGAAAGCAAAATTTACCTCATTGAAATAGCTATTTCAACCAACAAGTCCTTTGTTGGCATTGTCAACTCACACAATATATATATATATATATATATATATATATATATAAAAATAATAATAAATAAAAAAAAATCAGACTTCCTTATCCAAACACTACTGGGATCTGGTGGATAAGGGACTAACCCCGCATTTCGAATGGAGATTCTTATCAGGAGTGAGAACCCCTAATAACTTCCGCTATTGGTGTGATCTATGCATCACAAAAAATTTTTTTTATTATTAAAGATAAAAATCCAGATAAGTTGCTGAATCTTCGTAGTGAGATAATTTCCAAATGTAGACATAAATAATGCTTTAAAACAAACACGGCTTTATAACGCGTTGTTACCTATAACAGTTCGATCTTGGATCACTAACATCGGACATGACATTTAAATGGAATGACTTATGATTACCTATATATATTATTGTCTGTGTTTATGTGGTGCTCTATATATTTTTTGATCATTTGTGTTAACAAACTTTATTCATGTGTTGGTATATGTCTATGTGGGTATGTATGTAAATAGTTTTCCTAAATAACTGATAGGTATATAAAAAATATCAGAAAACTAAGTATATATGTAGACTTAATAGATATATACGTGTTAATCACTCCGTAGGTTTTTGATATTGTTAACGTTTTCTTCCTCAGTAGTTTTTTTAAGTA
>OZ038512.1:61262992-61382992 GCA_964036315.1 Acanthosepion esculentum
ATAAAGGAATGACTGAGAGAAGTAATAACCCAACATAAATTTACTACCGTAAGCTGATTTACCTCCCTTTCCATTATTTATTGCGTTGATGCAATACGAAAATCTTCGAAATCAGAACATGAGAAATCATTGAAAACTTTCCAAATTTGATTTACCTACCAATCATGTTCGTTGATAACATCCCAAGATTTTGATTGTCCATTCTAAAGAGAAAAAGAAAAAATATTTAAGAGAAAAAAAAAATGGTTGTTGGTGATAGTGGTGAATAACTAAGTAATTAATTTATAGTAGCACACTATTCTTATTTGCTATGAATACATTGATGCTTCCCTTCTTGAACCTGTAGACTCCCTGTGGAGTATAGAGCCACAGCTTCATTACACTAGGTGGTGCTGCTGTGGTTTCGGCAGCAAGTATATTTTACAAGCTGGGGTCATAAAATCTAACCACACCTAATTTTGAATTTAGAGCTGCCTTTCTCCTAGAAAGTTCAGTCTACTCTGCTATTTAACCCATAGTTGTGAGGGGAGAAGATATAACACAATAGCATAAAGATAGTTAAAAAACAACAACAAAAAAACAAAGAATTATCTAAGTACCACCACAGAAAATGCAATACCTAAGTTTCAGAACGAAAAATCTTTCTTGAAACTTTTAGTTTTAATTTCAAGCTAAGAGATTAAAAATTTAATATTTCTAATAAGCAAAATACTTTGCTGTATTTCAAAAACTAATGTAAATTGGCTGAAAAGAGTTTTTTTTTTTTTTGGTAAAAAAGCCTATTTAGCCATCTTTCATCACAATGTCATTCTCTTTATTAAAAAATCTTCCACAAATAAAATATACTTTTCTGAAACTTTATTTGAGGAATATTAGCTAATTTAAAGTTTAATTAATCAGATTTGAAACATTTTAAGTTTAAAATATAGCAGAAATGCATTTTTTTAACCAGACAGTGTTTTTAACCCAAAACATAATTGAAGAAAATGATGTGAGCACTTTTTTTAATATAATTTTGAAGTACTCATTAAACTTACAAATTTAGGAAAATATTCTGTAATCTAATGTTTTATTGAATTTTAGAAATGTCAACTTTAAATTTACTATAGTTATCGCTCTTATTTTCTGATGTCATGTATGATTGCCTGGACTTACAAAAATCGAGACGTGTATACACAAAGAATCCTTTTAAAAATATTGGTGTTTGATGATTTGTATTAAGATGTTCCATTTATGATTAGTAAATAGTGTTCACTTAATATCATCTAAAATGCTGAAATACAGAATTTTAAGATTTAAAACTTAAATTTTTCTAATTAGAATTCTAAAAAAGAAAGAAAAAAAAATTTCTTGTTAAAATTCATTATCCATCAAATAAAGATTTTTCTTAAGACAATAGTGTCCATAATACCTATTATTTATAAAAGCAATTAAAAGTTTTCTAATTAAATGTTATAAAGTTTTATTGCATTTTTTGATTCAGAGCAGATTTTTGGTAAATAGGGTTTCTGTTTGAAAAAAAAAATTAAATACATTTTGAATAAGTCCTGAAAATTTAATTAAAATCCAACAATTATTTGATACAAGGAAAATGAAATATTTAACAAAAATGCTAGAAAGGATTAAAGAAAATACTTTGGTCTTTCCTCTCAATAAACATTTTGATGATAAAACTGTTTTAATCAAGTTTAGGGCTTTTTTAATCATGGAATGCTTTTTTTTTTTGCTTTTTTTTATTGCTTTTTTTTAATAAAAAAAAAGAACATTTTTGTTGGTATCTAATAAAAGAATAACTTTCAGTACTGAGAATTCATTCACTGGTTCTGTTCAAAATATCTTTTATATCTAGAAAAAGTTTTATTTAATTACTGGAGAAAAAAAAAATATAATAACCAATTTTAGTAAAAGTCAAGAATCAGGATCATAATTCACAAGCTAAAATTTATTGTTTTATATTTTCAAATACATTTTTTTTTCAAAATATATATTCAGATATATATTCCCATTTGTGTACAGGTTTGTTGGTCCTTTTTCTTTGAGAAAACTTTGTGATTGCACCCCGGATCAGCCCATTATAAGCGAACCAACCATCACTAATGATCGTAGACCCTTGTTCAATACATCTTTGGATGACTGCTTCTAGCTAGAGAGTGCTTCTCGATCTATAAGGAACAAATTCTACAAATTAAGTTAATTCTTCAGAATTTTTAAAAATTCCTCCAAACAGCTGTTAGAGAGTATTAACAAAATTACAGTGGAACCTTGAGATATGAGATTCCATGACCAAGTTTGTAAATCGAGTTATTCGTATGTTGAAGTTATTTTCCTCATTTAAAATAATTAAAATACCATTAATCTGTTCCAATCTCCCCAATAAAACACCCTACAGTTTTTTTATATGTACTTTTAAACATGACAAATGTATTTTACATGTATGAATGTAGTAGTATTAAATAGTGCCACCAAAATAATAAAATAGGCTTGCTTACCTCTGATGTTTAAGGGATAGCGCTGAGTAACGGTAAATTAAACTTTGAGTTGGGGGGGGGGCGAGTGGCAGATGTTGAAGTGTGGGACTTGTAGGAGACAGATGGCAGTTTCTTGTTGGCTCCTAAAACTTATCAATACTAATTGGTACAATTTATTTTTATTAATTCACTTTTTTTCTCAATGAACTTAATTGCTACAATTTTTTTTAACAGTTAAGTTTTTATTGCCTTTGCAATTACATATGTACACTTAATTGCTACAACTGTTTTGCTTTTTCACTAAAGTTAAAATTATGTACATTATTATGTTTTACTTAAGAATTATTCTGTCGCTAATTTTTTTAAGGTCATTAATGACGTCTGCATCTTCTCTAATTTTTTGTTTTTCGACATGCTTTCTTGACTTTGAACTGAAGGTCGTTTCAATAAAAAACTATCTATGATTCAGTGTTTCTTCCTTCCCTTCAGAATTTTTCTGAAATGTGTTAGGCAAGTGTCATTTTACAATACCAATGCATGGCTAGTTGACACTTTTTCTAGATGGTTTTTTTTTTTTTTTTGTGTATAAAGACCACAAAAAAAATCCTCCCACATCCAAAATTTTCTGCATCTTTTTCAAAAATAACCATGACCAGTCACAATTGTAGACTTCAGAGTTAAAGATTTTGGCCAAGATCCTGCAGGAGTGTTTGCAGTCAGTTGCCGAGTCTCTGTTGGGTCCGGAGCAGACTTGTTCTGTGAAGGGCCGAACAATTAAGACCAACCTGCATCTGATCCGCACGATCATAGAGGGTGATCATAAAAGATGATGATGAGGCCACGCTGATCAATTTGGATCAGTCCAAGGCATTTGATAGGGTTGACCATCGCTACCTTGCTACTGTCCTGCAGGCCGCCAGATTCGCACCCGACTTCTGCCGTTGGATTAGCCTCCTGTATCGCCCCCCAGTGCTGTGGGACAGGTGAACGGGAAGCCTTCCGCATTCTTGGAGTGTGGTTTGGACCCGACCTCCAGCTGGAGAAAAATTGGTCTGAAGTACGAGCAAAGGTTGACGCCGCCGGTCAGACTTGGTGTCGATGGAGGTTGTCTGTGAAGGGCAGGGCGGAGGTGTGTGTTACATACATTTTCCCTCTTGTTCTTTATCGATTGTCCGTACTTCCTCTCTGTAAAGACCATTGGAAGGCGCTCGAGTGCTCGCTATCCTCCATTTTATGGAGGGGACGCAGGAATCTGGTTGACAGACGAGTGTGTACAACGTCCGTGTCATGGGGGGCTGAGAATGCCACACCTAATGAGCCACAAACGTGCCTAGAGGTTGGCTTTCCTACACCGCGCGTTGACTGGAGGAGATTCGATTATAGCGGGGATTGTTAGGGATACGTTCACTTTCCTTACTATCAGTCCCCCCCTCTCGCGGGTTGAGCGCCATCGTAAACTCTGGGATCAATCGGATTTCCTTTGCGAGTGTTGGTCAGCCTTGTTGGCTGTTCCTTGGTCCAGTGACCTTTCACGGCTTAGGAAGGTCTTCTATCGTCTTTTTGTGGAGGGGGCTCGCAAAGGATACCCTACGTGATACGCTCTGCTTGTCGGAGGATGATTTTCGCTCTTACTGGTCTTGGGCGCCAGTGACGGATTACCTCAGTAACCCTGAGTTTTCGCTTACCTGGCAATTGGCTTGGAATCAGCTACCTCTCAATGACAAGGATTTCATATGGGGCTTGGCGGATTTGCCAGACTGAGCAGTGTGGCCTTGATTTAGAGGAAACAGCTTCGCACGCCTTCTTCCATTGCCCCTGGGTCTGCCCCTTATGTGACTTTGTCGGCTAGCTGACGGCTCGTCTCGCTCCTGAAAAGCTTGTGCTCATTGATCGCGCATACGCGTGTGACAATGTGTTACCCCCGTATTCTGGGGTGAAACGAATGGTGTTTCTGACGCTGCTAGCCACGGCCCGAATGGTGATTTGGACGACACGACAGGAGGAAGTCTTGTGAGGCACCCGTCTTTCTCATCGGGATCTGATCCGATTCTTTGAGCATCAGCTCAAGATGAGGATTAGAACTGATAGAAAACGCCTGCATTCGACAGTCTTCAGCGAAAGGTGGGTGACTGAGGCAAGCTTGGTTCATTTGAACGGGGCTAGCCTTGATTTTCTCTTCTAGGTCAACCTATGTCACATTGGGGTGGTTTCCCGTGGAGCCCTCCCCTTGGTTAGGTTAGACAAGCTTTTGTGTACCTAGTTAATGTAAGTGTTGTTCCTGGCCTGTGCCCGGCTATCTCTTTTGTTATGATCCAAGTTGAGATTCCCAACCTCCCAGTTTGTTGGCCCCACTTTTTATCTCGACTGGGTCAGCTTTCAATTTCCTATGTCCGTTTATTTTTCCTCCTTTCCCTCTCCCTTAGCGAGAGAGCCTCTTGATTTTGTCCCATGGGCAGAATACAGCAGCCTCTCTGTTTTGAGGGTTGGACGGGCCCTACTAACATGTTATGTTTAATTTGAATTATGTTAATATTTTAGTTGATTATTGGGTTCATCTCCCCTCCCTCTCATTTTTTCATCACAGATTTTTAAGTATTTATTATTATCATCATCATCAAATTTTTATAGCATGGGGCGCGTTTTGTAGGTCCCCCCCCCTTGTGAGAATGTGGTATTTTGGTGGATGGAGGATTGAATGGTGACGGACTAGTTCTTTTGGTGAATGTGGAAATTGTAATGTATGAAAGGGTCGTGAATCCGATTAGCTAGGTATAAGATTGTAAGTGATGACCAAACTCTACCCCCCCCTTTTTTCGGCCTTGTGCCACAATTTTGTATTTTTACAAAATAAATCCAAGTCACAATTGTAGACTTGTTGGGGGACATATCCTTCCGCCTCAATCAATTCAGTGTAAGTTTTTTTTGTTTTTTTTACCTATTTTTTCATTGCCTTTTGATCAGAACTTGCTGCCTCACCATGGAGTGAATGCCAGACCTCTTTCTAAACTTATCAAACCAGCCACAACTGGCTTTAAATGAATCTTGTGAGTCTAAGTCTGTTGAAGTGCCTGGTGTCTGCTTTAGCAACTCACTGTAAATCACTTGTGCCTTCTCACAAATAATCGCCTCTATCATGGTCTTCCCGGCGAGTTGTTTTTAGTGTACCCACACAAATACCAGCTTTTCCATCTCTTTATGAAGCAGAGTCTAAAGCTTTGAAAGAATCGTAACGCCCTTGGCTGGCGTTATAGTTTTCAACGTATCCTGTTTAAGAACAGTGCGTATTGTCGAAGTACTACACTCAAACTCTTGCCAAAAGAACAATACATACTCCACGTTTATGTTTTCACTGCAATAATTTTGCATTTCAAGTGAAATTACTCGCTTCTATCAGAGTTAGCTCCTCCTCAGTTCCTTAATCCTTCAACAGGGGTCTCTCTCCCCTGGCTATAAATACTGGCTGACCCTTCTCTCTCTTTTTCGACTCAGGCCTTGGGCCGCTACCTTGCGCGGAGGTGAAGTAAAATCTCTCTCTCTCTCTCTGACCTCTCATAGATACAGCGTTTCCCCAAATTCTGGGAACGTGCTAAGAACAATACGCGTACGTACGAACACTTACAACACACGCACATAATTTCTCCATACAAACTCTATGTAACTGTTCATGTCTTTGTGTAACTCGTTATTAATATATATTTGTTTACCCATGTATATCGGTCTTGTTTGTCTTCTTTGGACTTAATGTCCGACATTCTCATGTAGCTGGACCGGCCAGCAGGAAAGTTTAACCTTCTGATATCTCTTCACATCTTTACCCCCAGGGTCCGCTACATATGGTGACTTACCGATGTGATAAAAATTTCAACTCCTGCTAACACACACAAGATGATATATATGTACAAGCAAATTCTTATACAGACGTTCCAAATGAGAGCCAGTCAAAACATAATATTGGAAACTTCTTTGCTATCCTACGCATGCCGTACTCTATTAAAGAAAGAACTTTTAATTCACTACAACATGTCTACAAAACAACTTTCTCCTGCACGGCAAAAAGAATTTCTCCTACAACACGTGGAAACTGCAATTACTACTATGAGACGAGCCTTACAACTCTTTCTGCCCACTGGTCTATATTTGCTTGACCTTTTCTTTCTCTCGGCGACGTTTGACCTTAATTTTACCCGGCTTACCAAACGGAGAACGCAATGCCATTTTTAACTAAATTCAACTCCCTTCTTCTGGACTGAAATAGATAAAGTGTGAACCACATCTCAAACAAAGGCAACTCACCGTCCTTTATCTTACTCTGCAATGATGCAACTCGAATTATCTAAGAAGTTGCGAGAATGATATTATACCGTCAATAACAGCAAATTCTCTCACATGCATTCAACACTTGGTAGAAATTCTACATCAGCTCAACTTGGCCCCGGGGTAGAGCGACACGCTCCCCCCTCTCACCTTCACTTGGCCGACCATCGTCGCTGACCCGAGAAACAGCCAAGCCTAGCAGCAGCAACCACCAACTTCGTCACAACGCTGCTACCATTAAACATGGTACGCCAATTTTATCCACGCATCCCAAACAACCTCATCTTTCAAGCAAAACTATGACCAGGCCAGCAAACATGTTAACGGGACGACAAACCCAACTCTACGTGAAGCATTGGAAAAAAGAGCAAAAGCTGATCACTACCAATGTTTCTTCCAGGACGTGCCCCGACTGACCCACTAGAGAAATGCACAGCACCCTGACGACAACAAGCACATTTCGTCCAATTATGCATCGCAACCACAGACACATTTTCTTTTCAGTGCACAAGAATAATTTTCAAAACTTTTTACATAATAAAAGTTTGCTTTCTACAACTTTTATTCTGAGAGGTATATCGGAGTTAGCGCCTCCTCAGTTCCTTAATCCTTCAACAGAGGTCTCTCTCCCCTGGCTATAAATACTGGCTGACCCTTCTCTCTTTTTCAACTCAGGCCTTGGGCCGCTACCTCGCGCGGAGGTGAAGTAAAAAAAAAAAAAAAATCTCTCTTTTTCACTTAGGCCAATATATGACCTCTCATAGATACAGCGTTTCCCAAATTCTGGGAACGCGCTAAGAACAATACACGTACGTACGAACACTTATAACACACGCACATAATTTCTCCATACAAACTCTACGTAACTGTTCATGTCTTTGTGTAACTCGTTATTAATATATATTTGTTTACCCATGTATATCGGTCTTGTTTGTCTTCTTTGGACTTAATGTCCGACATTCTCATGTAGCTGGACCGGCCAGCAGGAAAGTTTAACCTTCTGATATCTCTTCACATCTTCACCCCCAGGGTCCGCTACACTTCTACATAGCACTGTCCTTTGGATTAAGTTTCTTAGGGATCATGGTTGAGTTACAAAGAAATTCGGCAAAAATAATTGCACAAATCAAAACAACAGGAGCTAACTAAACACAACGCAAATTTCAACGTGCCACTATCGTTCTCGACGAAATAAACAATGAAACTAGTTGCGTGGGTCTTATTTTTGGCCCTAGATGTTGAGAGAGCTTGCTTGTCTTCTGATAACTTGGTAGATGGCTGGGCTGCGCGCGATTTTCAAAAATCAAAGCTAGCGAGCTCCACTCATACTTCGAGGCAAACTTGTAACACAAACTCATTTTTCTACTCGTAACTTGGGTCACTCGTATGTAGAGGTTCCACTGAACTTGCATTTATGCGCATCCGTATTATTGCCCCTGCTTTATGGCCCTGGTTATAAACTTTTTATTTATATTTTATAGTTCATTCGTTTCAAGATATTGCAAGTAACTAAATTTCCCCTTACACCGGCGGACAAAAACCAAATAAAATTCCCTACCAAAATAAGTTACCAACGAAATAAATAAAAAAGGTTATGAAAATTTTTTTCAAGTGCCGAACTACACTGGAAATCCAAAAATACATTTTTTTTTTTTTATAAAAAAAAAAAAAATAAAAATAAAAATTTTCAGCTATAAATAACTGAAAAACATGGGGGTCCAGATAAAACCCCACTACCAGGGTCGTACTTACAGAAGTGGGGTTTAGGGCGCTAGGCTTCTTCCTCAATATTTAAAAAAAAAAATATTAACTATGGGGGTCTAGAAAACCTCAATAATACCATGCCACTCCCACCATACGTTTACGGTTTTATAAAAAAAACAAAAAAAAAAAAAAAAAAAAAAAACATAAAAAATCATGTATTCCAGTCCAGATAAACCCCAACTGCAACAAAACCAGGGCCGTAAACATTTTTAATTACTTCAACGTATTGTTTTCCTTCAAGCAAATAAAATCGATTTAAAGTTTTTGTATCTTTTCAAAAAAAAAAAAAAGTAGTAAATAAATTAAGTTTTAGTTATTTCTTTTTAAAGAAGCAAACTGCAAAAACTACGTATAGTTTCATTTTTTATTTCTATTTAAAAAAGATATGGGAGGTTGCTTAGCCACGTAAATCCCTACTCCAGAAGCCCCTCCCCCCCATCAAATTTTCAATCGACTTTTAGTTTTATTTCATAGTTTGCGAATTTTCCGGACACCTTTTAATTTTTCAACAAAGTTGATTGTCGCTTGACTATTATTAAGTGACTATAAGTATCGTTATTAATATTATTCAATTATTTAAAGAGAAAAAACCAAAAAAAAAAACAAGACATGTTTTGTTGATTGGGTGCCTAACAAGAATAGAAAAAGAGTCATAATGTGAAAAAGTTGAAATTCTTACAACATAAGATTCAACTTTTAAAAACCATTTTCCACTTATTTTTTTAAAAGAAAATAATAATAATAAAAAAACGAAACTGAGTTTGTTCACAATTAATATCCAAAAGAAAGAAGGAATATTTATTAAACATAAAAATAAATAAATACATTTTTTACTGTATCAGACAAAAATTGTAAGGGAAAATAAATATCGTTTTTAGAAAATACAATAAAATAAAATAAGAAGAAAGACTTACCTGCTTATAGTGGAGTCGAAGAGGTTTGATATATTTAGATTTTTCACAGGGTGTAATGATCATATCTGATACAGAATCGACCATCTTGAGAAATCGGAAATGTCTATAACTGTTACTATTAAAATAATTATGGCTAGAGAAAGATCTGGTGTGATTCTTTAGTGTCCAAGAGACAAATGCTGAATCCCGACAGGAAAAGAAATCAAACGGTAACTGGAAATGAAACTCCTTTTCGGTGAAAGTCTCGATTTTTCCCCGTATGTGAATTCGCCGAATTTGAATAAAATTGAAACTATTTACAAAAGAATTTTCTTGTAATATTTGTTGCAGCTTTTCGTTTCGCTTTCGGTGTTTCTTAATACTTGTTAATGTTAAGCCTGGCTTTGTCTGGTAAAAGGCTCCAATTATAGGGCGCACAGTGAGCATCGGATTTGCAATGACCTGCGAAACTGTCTTCAGTGGCTTGTTAATAATAAGCATTGCTTTTATGATGGGCAAAAAAACTCGTGTTCGTAAGCCTGATTAAAGTTAATTTTAAATGCATAGCAACTAGTGAGAATCAAGGTAAAATTTGGGCAATTAAGTCTCCAAGACAAGTTTGCTAACCCTTTAAAAATCTACGCTACTGCCTCAACAAAGCTTCCTTGATCTTAAAAAAAGTTTTTTAATGTGGTACAAAGAAACAACTTTAATGGGTGATATTCACGAGAATCGAACTTTGTAGGGTGTACTGTAGGCATATAAGACGTTTCTAAAAACAAAAAAAAAAACAAACTAAAGGACAGAGTAAGTAATGGGTCAGTAGGTCACTTGTGAAGATCAAACACGCTCTTTCGGCTCTTTCTACAGGGTGGTCTGAAAGTCGTGTCAGCCAACTGAAATAGAAAGTTATATTATGTAGGGGTGACAAAATTTTCGGACCACCCTGTATAACATGAACGAATTTGTGATTGAAATTTCTTCAGTGTTGCACATCGTAACGTCTTTCTTTACGAAGTATTTATTTATTTGCGATTAAATTGAGTTCAGTGTGTGTAGTGTAGCACAAGGTCATAAAAGTAAGTGTATCTCGAACAGGCCGTTATCAATTATGAGGATGGCCACAATTGCACGAAAAGGTGACCTAGTTACTGTTTACTTACATTCTTCAGTTTAATCTGGTACAAGGCTACAAATACGGAGAACCGACTGAAGATAAGATCGAAACAAACCACTAATTTACATTCTGCGAGAGTAACTTTTATCAGCTACTGCTCCACGGTGATTCGTTCAGTTGTTTCCCTTATTTACAAAACACAGGGCCATTTATAAGCAATAACACTCAGCGAGGATTTAAATTGACTTTTTTTTTTTTTTAATGATCTTCGAGACAAACGTGTTAAATCATTACATCACAGGGCGACCCTTTTTTTATCTTGGCGGATTGATTTTTATGTGACAGCACTTTGAAACTAAATGTTTTCAATAGTATGGCGATCAAAGTTATCAATTGTGTCTTAGTCTTTGTTTTTTACGAGTATTGCCAAACAGCTTGTACCAGTACGTTGTGTTTTTGAGGCTTTTGCTTAAATCAACTGTATTATGGAAACGCTTTTCAAGGGTGCAGAAAATGGGTCCCCGAAAAAAAAAAAAAAAAAAAAAAAAATGATGTTTTACAGCCATTTTTAAAATTTACCAAACCAAAAATCAAGGAATTATTAATTGAAATTTTAAATAAAATTTTCACTTTATATTAAAAAAAACAAAACAAAGTTATTATAAAGTCAGAAAATCTTGAAAATTTGTCCTAAAAACTTCAATAAAAATTTAAATAATTTGTTGAGTTGTTGCTTGCATAACTTAATTTTTCAGATTCGACCGGGAAAAAAATCTACAATGAATATTTATTTTGAAAACAGTTACTCATAATTTACAGTGTGATTATGAAATTCTTCCAGTTTCTGATGTGTAGCAACCCCACCCCCAAAAAAACCTTTAACCTTGTTTTCCTTGCAAGCAATGCCCGTGTAAAGGGTTAAACGGCCTCAATTCAACACGTACTATTTTTAGTTTACTTTATGTGCTAACAAGGAATAAGCAAACAAGAATAATAACATTCAACAAGAAGAGTTGCATAAGTAAAAATGGGATTTATATACGCATAACAACAATTGTACAGACAGTTGAGTAAAAGTAAACTAGTCTGTACCGTCTGAAATGCTGAAATTTACTTGTCCTTGGAATTTTGAGTGAGGAAAATGTTCCTGTTAAACAAACCGATGTGTACTAAAAAGCGTGAGTTTGGAGAAGTTTAGTAAGATAAGATGTATTCTTACTTGTAAGAGAATTAAACAATGTGTTACTCACAATGTTCAGTGTTTCTGTAGTTGAATATTAAATTGTTAAATGTTTAAATAAGAAGAGTTATTTACCTTTAACTGTTTGAATCGTTTTGCTTAAAGGCTTTCAAAGAGAAGCTTGTTGAATAAGTGAAAATTTAATTCTTCGCTTGAAAATCGAGAAGTAACATTTGCGGCTAATAATGTATTTTTTTTTAGTTTAATACTTCCAACTTGAAAAATATATTGAAGTATCTTGTTCTGGCGGCGTGCTGTTTGCTGATGAAAGTCTCACTGTTAGAAGTTTATGTGTCCTTAGTTGAAGGTGTGAATGTTCATAGATGTGCGATATTCGTACGTACGCGTGTGCCATGCTGTTTCATAGAGTTTCCCCCAAGGGGGGGGCACAATTTCTCCACAAAACTTACGTCACTTGGGTCTGAGAACATATTAAAAAGAGGAAGAGTTGAAGATGTCGCGAAGTATTTATAAGTAATGTCAATCACGGGATAGGCTTGTAATGGTCAGCAGGTATGTTGATATGAATGGACCATTTGTAGATGTCCGTTTATGGCTGCGTGAATAACATGACCACAGAGTTTATATTTGACATAAAATACCACAAAGTATGAAATACAAGAAGGAACAAAAATGGTTTTAAAAATATAACATTTGTATTTATTTGTGTATATTTATGACATGCGTAGAAGGGTTTTATGTCCCTTAGACTGTGAATATTTTTATCTGAACCCACAAAAGTTGAATTAACTACAAAGCTGAGAAATGCTGAATAAACTGTAGTTTTAGAAGAATGTTTCAAAGAAAAAAGTTCTTGTTGCTTGTTTGGAAATGTTCTGTATGTTTGTAATGTAGTTTGGAAAAGTTCGTACGTACGTGCATGCGTGAATATGTTTTTAACGTCTGACCGTCCATGGTCGAGACGAGAATCCTTTTGGGACTACATCTTGCAGCAAGAAGAGAGTTTATTTAATTCTGTAATAACTATGTGGCACAAGGCCGAATAGGGGAAGGGAGAAAAGGTCGGTCTTCTGTATTAACTTTAAACTTAGCTAGCCACAAACGCTGACCCAATCATACTAACAATATTCCTTGCACCAAAACAACACATTCTTACGTAGCTTTCTCACCACATCCACCATAATACCTCAAGAAGAGAGAGAGAAAACAGCAAGCTTATGTCTGCTATTTATAGATAATGTAATCACGTGACATGATCATTGCAAATTGGCGGGAAACTTGGCTTGGTCACGCGCTAGAAAAATATTTGTACGTTGGTGGATTTCAACGCCCACTTGTGCGTTTATTGACCAATTAGAAGCTAATTTTTCCTGAAAATATTTACTAAGCTGAGTAGGCTCTTTGATCCACTTTTTTTTTTACACAAAAATGTACAAAATTCGTGTAGTAAAAGAGATAATCAGTTACCCCCACAAAAGTTCGTGTTTTGTGTGCGATCTGCCGAAGAAAAATTACCAAAAATAGTTAGCAAAAATCTACTTCAATGACTAGAATCTATGCTAATGTTCTTCCCTCCCCTGAATGGCGTGACCAACCAGAAAATTCTCTCGGTGAACAGAAGCCGTTGTTTTTCGCTTATAAAAGGAGAAGATCTTTTGAGCTTGGGAGAAACACAAGTTTTTGCTGGTGAGAAGTGAAGGTTGGACGTGTGACCCTATTTTGTCGTTTCTACGTTGTTGGACTGTTACGTCGGACTATCGTTTTAACTGTGATTTGGCCACAAGTGTTGCGGTCGAGAGACGGAAGAAATCTATTGCAGACGTTTGTTGCTACTTTAAGTTGACAGTTTTTTTGGGGTTTTTTTTACTACTACAATTCGACATTTATAAGAAAGTGGCAGCGGGATGCTAAAGGCTCAGAAAAAAAGAGGTGCCAAATTTTGACTTGGTCATGCGCTGGGAAAAAAGCTTATGCGTGGGTGGATAGTAACGCCCACTTGTGTGTTTATTGACCAATTAGAACTCGAGATTTTAAAAAAATATGTATGAGGCTGGATCTGTTCATAAACTCAGTGATCCGCTTTTTTGCACAAAAATTGGACAAGTTATTTTTAGCTCTTTGAAATGATGTAAAATTAGAATTCTACGACCACAACACGTGTAGCTATTCGTTCAACACAGCCGTAAAAAAAAACGTTTTCAGTTTTTTATCTATCATTTACAAACAAAATTTACATATGAGCAAAATCTCGCAAGAGTATTTGACTCCAGGATCAATCGGTTTTAAATATGTAACCTGAGAAGCAGCAATTTCTTTTTTGGATGTGGGGGGACAGTTTACACGCGAATCTTTGTTCGCGCTGGAAGCAAGTTATTTTATTCTAGAGCTGCAAAAAAAAATGAAAAAATAATGTATGCAATCCTGGGCCTCTTTGCCCTCTACGGTAGTTCACTACGCCCTAAGCATCTCACGATCCCAGCAAATTCAACTAGATGAAGGCCTCTTCTGTCGGGTCCTCCTCCGAGGGGTGGGGGAGCAACATAAGTTTTTAGTCGTCAGATGAATCACCATGGGACGAGTCATTGGGTCCTTCTGCACCAGTCTCCTCGCTGCTGGTATCAAGAGAATCGTTTGGCGAAGTCGATCTCAAGTCGACTAACAGCTCGCTTTCTGTTGAATCACCTTCATGTTCAGATAGTGAATACGACCCCCGAAAGGGAAGCAAGTCCTTGACATGACAGGGAATTCCGTCAGCTTGTACTGTCTGCGAACAGTTAACATTGGTTGTGCGACTCGTCTTAAACTTGATCGTATACCTTCTTTGCGGAATGTCTCCCATCTCGTACGCTCCTCGAGTACTCCATGGTTCAGGCGGAAGCGTCACTTCGATGTCCCATACGCGGACGTGATGCTTATGTGGCGCGTCTGTAGACGTTATGCCAGTAGACTGTCTTTGGCAAGCACTGCTTTCTAGCGGCAATGGTTTTAATGCTTCTGTGACTCTTCAACTATACCATTCTCGGTAGGTGTATAAGCACATCGGAATCAAAGCTGCACGCCTCAGTCACTCTGCTGAAGTGCCTGAGATTTACCTTAAGACACCGAGTCAGGTTGTGACACAAGGTCAGTTTTTAACGAGGAAACCCGAGTGTTTCCACTCGGGCCGCTGATCTAAGCTGATCATAGGCGGTCATACCACTGTTACGTAACAGGTGTTACGCAACGATGGGAGGGGGATGCAAGGAAGGAGAGGGGATCACCGGCACGGAACAGATATTACAACAGCAGCATTTACCCTGACCGGGGGGGGGGGACCCTTCTCCTCCTCTGCCAATCCCCCCGGAAGAATACGGAGGGAGAGCCCTGTGCCGTAGAATTTCTCCACTTGTTGAGTGACGACTGACTTATTTAGTACTCGCTGGACTCTATGCAAAATAAGACAAGTCAATTTTGCCTATGTCTCTACATCTTCGTTTCAACTGATATTCGATTCGGTAATCTACTATCGATCTGTCCCAACCCGCATTGCGGTTTTTAAAGCCTGAAAAGGATATATCCGACAATATCTAAGCTGATCAGAGCTTGTCTAAGCTAGTCATAGGCGGTCATACTCCCGCTACGTAACAGGTGTTACGCAATGGGAGTGCAAAGAAAGAGAGGAGATCACCGACACGGAACAGATATTACAACAGCAGCATCTACCCCGACAGGGGTAAAAACCCTTCTCCTCCTCTGCCAATCTCCCCGGAAGAATCCGGTATGAAAGCCCCTTTTCTGAAGTGAAAGTCGTGTCATTGTCAGTTAATATTTTGGTCGGTGAACTCCGCTCGAAAAAGTGTGACGTTAATTGGTTAATGACACTGGTGGAGTCTTGTCGACAAAGTGGTTGCCATATTGCAAATAGACGGACCGCAATCAATATGAGTTAGGAAGTGTTCCATCACTAACCTACTCTAGTTGTTTTTCCCTTCCAGCCTTCCTTTCTGTCATTGTACTTGCGCCGGGTCAAGCTTCACAATTCTTGACGAACTGATTTTGCGACTGTTGTTGATACTCAAGGACCTGACAAAATACAGCGTCCTCTTCATACCCGGATGCCCACTTTGTTGGATGTTGGCTACCTGACTCTGACTCAACTTACAGCGGCACACTCTAGTTGTACACGTTCGGCTCCTTCCTTGTGCAGCTCCAGCCACCTCTGGGTCACTCCGCTGAGGCAGTCTGCTCGATTTAGCGCTGATTTAACCAGCTCCACATCCATTGTCAATGCATACTCGTCAACCAAGTACGCGAAGTGTTTCCAGTCGCTGTCTTAACATGTCACGAGCTGACTTCGTTTTTACACGAGCCTTTCCAGTAAAGGTATCTGATAGCCAGCGATGAACGTACGCAGAGTCGGTAACCTGGTGCAAGACCGTCATCTGCTATTGGAGGGTCAAATTGATACCTTTTATCATTGCGTCGAGTTCTGCTAAATTAATATGCCTAGCATCTCCTGCCGGACGCAACCAACAAGCATCCTCAACAATACCTCCATTCACCTCCAATGCCACTCCTGTGGCCAAAGAACTAGCATCCACCCATACCTTCATTTCGTGGCCACTCACACACTAGTCCCCACCAACAGGATCTATTTCGTGTACCCTGGTTACTGTCTCAGTATGTGGCAGATGGAGGTATTTTCGATCGTGTCGTTTCATCCACAACCAGGATTTCAATGTCCATGAGTCGAGCACGACCAACATTTAACTGTGCCATACCAATGGCACTTTAGCGATTTCCCATCGGGTGTCAACTCCTTCACCCCCTGGCGCCGCCAATGGCGGCATACAGATCTGCTCACTAGTGTTTGCGAGCAGCCAGAGTCTACAAGGGCTACGGACTTCTGTTCATCTACGAGCACTTTGATGACTGGTAGTGCATCGTTCTTTACTTGTTCGGGGAAGAGATTGTAGTGGACCGTGCGGGGTGTGTGAATGTGAGGAGATGAGGATGTATCTCTGGGTTAAGATTTCCCGCTGGCCGGTCCAGCTACATAAAAATGTTGGACTTTAATGGAGTCCAAAGAAGATAAAGAAACAAACAAGATCGATATGCATGTATGCAAATAAATATATATTAACAACAAATAGATTAATACACGAATTACAAATACATTGAAGACATGAATAAAATGTTACAGTGTTTGTATGGAAATTTGTGTGTGTGTTGAGTGTCCGTACGAACGCGTATATAGTTTTAAGCGTGTTCCCAGAATATGGGAAACGCTGTTTGTGTGAGAGGTCACATAGTGGTGTAAGTGAAAAAGAGAAAGTTTTTTTTTACTTCGCCTCACGCGCGAGGTTGCGGCCCGATGCGAGGCAGCTGGCCGCACGGGTGCGTAAGCCGTAAAAAGAGGAAGAGGAGAAAGGTCAGCCAGTATTTATACTCGTGGGAGAGAGAGAGCCCTGTTGAAGGGTTAAGGAAATGAGGAGGAGCTAACTGCGACAAGATGGCGCTGACACCACCTCCTCCTCCTCTGAACCGTTTCTCCTGGCACTCAGACGAGATGTGTCCAACCTTGTTGCAAGGCACTGCACAGCGTGATCTGCACACCCGGTTATCTGTCCCCTCCAGGTGTCCTTGTTTACAGTCCTAGATTTACCTTAAACCCCGCCACACACACACTGAGCCAGGGTGTGACACAGTGTTTTCACTTGGGCCGCTGGTCTTAGCTGGTCAAAGCTGGTCATAGCCGTTCATACCACCACTACGCAACAGATATCTCGCAGCGGGGAGGGGCGCAATGTGGGTAGAATCCCTCCAACACAGAACATAAGACAATCGCAGCATCTACTATACTTCCACAGGAAAAACACTTTTCCTCCTCTGCCATCTCCTTCCAGAAGAATCCGGGGATGAGAGCCCCAGTCCTTAGTGGTTGGGACCAGAGCACTTGAAACTAATCATGCCATCCTTACGCATTTCAGAAGGAGGCGTCTCAGCACCTGTTGAATGGACGCGGCGACTGACTCTTCAGGTTTTTGGTTATCGGTAATAATAGCCTCTTGTTAGAATAGTCTTGTTGCAAAGGTGTAGGTTATTAGGAAAAATATGTATATATCACAAGGTATTATTTGTTTTGGCTGCGTGAACAAAATTAACATCTCCACAAACATTTATCTTTGGGTATGGCATAAGGCTATAAAATCTAAAATATAAAACAACGATGTTTTCTAGAAATAAAACATTTTTATATCAACAATATACAAAACTGAAGAATGAATTTACTCAGGAAATTTAAACTGAGTTGCAAACTGTTACAAAGTGTATGTTAATATGTATCATTTATAACTAATAATATAGCAGGAGTCATTTACCTTTAACTTGAAATCATTAAAGCCTTTTAAGAGAAAATATTTTTAACTGAACTTACAGAAAAGATTTCAGTTCATGAAATAAAGTTCAGTCCCAATGAAATATCTATTCTTCGATAAAATGTGTTCTGGAAAGTTTGTATGAGAAGAATTCAATGAAACTTGTTTAGTGAAAGGAAATTGTAGTCTTCACTTACAATATCAACAAGTTGTGTTTGGTACTGTAGTAGATCTAAGAAGGATGCGTGGATATTTAAGATTGTGATGCTGCAAATAAAATATGCAATATCCACAAACATAAATTATAAGAAATGGCCAGATGGTAACGATATTCAATCATGACAAAAAATACATGTTTGAAACAACAAATTAAATTTTATATACACAATTTACAATTTCTTTGTTTGTAATGATCTGTGCAAAGGTATAGAGAAAAAGTTCTTTGTTGTTTGAGAAATGTTCAATGTTTAAAAAGTCGTCTGCCTTTGATTGAAACGTTGAATTTAACAAAAGATTTTCTTTGAAAGATATTAAGTGAAAAAGTTTGTTGTGTGAATTTTTCTAATCTCTCATAAAGAGAGTTTGTTTCTTTGGCAGCAATTTTGACACATAATTCCTGTGTGTATCTTTGTGTGTGTGAGTTTTAAAATGCGACGAAAATTTGTGTGCTGTTTCTATTTATAGTTTTTTTAACAATAAAATCGGCTCCAGCGGCTTGGTAGCTTGTTACAAATTTTTCTAAGAAATGTGTTGGCGAATGTTGTATTTTTTACTTTTTAGCCAATAGGATTTCTTGAAACATTTAAATTAGGGATGAATTTGAGAAAGATTTTTTTGTCAGTTGAGCCTATTTTTGCACAAATTTTGACTGTTTTGTTATGGAAATTTCTCGAAGCTTATTTTATTTAACAACCAATGAAATTCAAGAAAATGTTTGAAAATTGAAATGAGGGTCACTAAAGAACTAAAAATGTAGTTTTTAGTTTTTAAACCTCTGAATAAAATTTAGCGTAAATAAGTTGAAATAACTTACCGCTTAAATTGTTTACTGAAGAGAGATAAATATGAGCAAGAGAATTCTGGAAAGCTGAGAATATGTTGAATTGAAACTTATAGCTCCAGAAGATTTTGAAGTAATATTTCACGTTGGTGAATATTGGCGAGAGGTGAAAGCTGTATTCTCTTGGATGGCATGTTTGTTGCTGAAGAAAATCTCACTGTTAGAAGTTGAATAAGTTCATGTGTTCTTGTAGTTAAAGGAGTGGATAAGATGAGTTAAGAAATGTGCAGTGTTTGTTAGTGTGTGTGTGTGTGTGTGTCATAGTGTCTTCCCATAAGGGACAGACGTAATCTCTCTAACGCTACATCTTGTATGTGAGAGAAGGCAAAAGAGATTATTTATTTCTGTATTTTAACAGAAAATGTAGCACAAGGCCGAAGTGGGGAATGGGGAAAAGGTCAGTCTTCTGTCTTAACTTTTAAACTTAGCTAGCCACAAACGCTGACCCAATCATACTAATAATATTTCTTGCACCAAAACAACACATTCTTACTTACCTTTCTTACCACACCCACCATAATACCTCAATGACTCTATGAAAATACTAACTAGACCTCATATGTACAATTTATCAGAGAAGGCAAAAGAGGAAGAGTTAAAAATGTGCCCAAGTATTTATAATGTTGTATGTCACATGATAGGCTTGAAACACATAGACAGATTTTTGGCGGTAAATTAATTTTAACCGTGTGGACGTAGACAAAAGCATGATATTGGTATTAATTGACCAATCAGGAGTCAGAGAAATATCAAGTCTCTGTGATCCACTTTGGTGTTTGGTTTGTACAAAAAAATTGACGTTGACAGAAAGTGGTAGCAGAATGCTAAAGTCTCTATTCTCGACGATACTCTAAGAAGCCGTCTAACGTCATGAGGGAGCCCAGACAAGAATGCGCACCATTCAGGCAACCAGCCAAGTCAAGCACAGTATCTCCGCCAAAAATTAATCGACTGTTTCCCCAGTATGAAGTCGCCTCACCATGAACTGGTCAAACACATTGAAGAAGTCCGTTGCATATGCGGTCACGAGAGCATGCTTTATTGGCTCTGTGTCAGACCTCTGCTCTTTACTTAGTTGCTGGTATACAGCAAGAGCCCCATCTCTTAATCGTTGTGCCAGGACGTGCTCGATCCTCTTCATGTCGCACAGATCACATACAAACTCGACATTCTCAATCCAGTCCATAAATCAGTGGCAATGCCACTAAATTCAGGGATCAATCTGATATTAAACGCCTTCTTTGCCACCCCGCAGAAAAATTCAGAATGACCGAAATAGCTTGTATAAAAAAAAGCTTTAAACTTTTGTTTCTTTCCTTGCAAACAATTCCTACAATCAGTTTCCTTTCAAACACTCTTGTGGACTCGTCCACAGCGGCCAGCTTTACCCTTTTTTAGAAAATGCACTCTTCCTATCTGGTAAATAACATCTACTTTCATACACAAAATATCAACGAGAAACCATTGGTCAATCACAGTAAATCCGGCTTGCTGATTGGTCAGTTTCAATCAGATCGCTCTCACGTGCAGAGTCAATTTAGGAGCAAAATTTATGTGGAGCCTCCCACGTGATATAGCGATGATATATAAACCCAACACATGTGACCAACAAAAGCAGACAGCCTTCATCCTACTCCGGGCGCTGACTCTCGTAACTCTCACTCACTCTTCTTGATTTGCTAACGTCATTTCAACACAGCCATCAAGATGTAACCATCAAGGAACATTCGTCTCGACTGATTAAGTCAGACGTTAAATGAACAATACTTTATTATATGCAAGTATTATTAATTCTGAACTTTACTAACTCATACTATACTTTCATAATATGAGCTCAATCACAATTTCATCAGGTCTAAGAGACGTAACTCTGTCTCGCATACATGTATATTCATTTCCACAATAAATCCTATTGTTATGTTATTATCAACTTTATCTTCTGTCTTGTATTTTGTCATCTGCTGTTCTACATTAAATATAATTGACATAATACTTTCCACACACTTTTCTTGTACCAAAATAAATAATTGTGGAGGACGTCTTAACACACGCACAACAAATATGGCCACTTCACTCATACTCTGACCAAAATTCCTCTACACTCTACTATCTACAACACGTGTAATTTGTTCCATTAGAATTTTAATAAAAAACAAACATGAAAATTGATTTATACATTTTCTTTATTCTTGGGAATTGACAAAGATATTGGAGATTATTTATTACACTGAATAAAAATAAATAAAATTTTTTTTCAGTTATTTATAAAATGGTAAATAATAAATATTGCTTTGTAATTGGTTTACGTATTTTTGTTGCGGTTTAGTGAAGATGTTAAGAGATATCAGAAGGTTTGAATGATCAGAAGGCTTAAAATTGTGCGTGTTCAATAATCTTCCACCCACAACAATTAATAAAAGACAAAAATAATGATTCAAAAACATAACAATTGAATTTATTAAGTATTTGATGTACATGCATGTGAACTGAAAGGTTAGACAGAGTTGTGTCTCTTAGACTAGGTAATATTTGTACTGAAGCTCATAACGAATAAATTGATTATTAATTAAACTGTGAAGAATGAATTGTTGCATGTTTGGAATTGTGTATTGTACAATGTTGGTAATAGTTCAGAATTATACTTGCATGAAATGTTGTAAAGTTCTTTTATGTCTGACTGCATTAGTCAAGACGGGAGTTCTTTAAGAGTCACATTTTGGCAGCCGAGTTGAGATGCACGAGTGAGTAAAGAGTGTCCAAGAGAGAGTGAGAAAAAGAGAGAGAGAACCACTCGTGTTTGGTTTTTATAGTATGTTGTCTCACGTGACAGGCTCCGACTGATTTGGCACCAAAACAGACCTGTCGCATGGGAGTGATTTGATTGGTTGAAACTGACCAATCAGCAAGCTAGATTGCAGGTGATTAACCAATGAATGCTTGTTATATATTTGTATGATGTTGGTAAAATCGTAACTTGAAGAGTGCATTTCCTAGCAGGGGTTAACTGGGTGTCTTGGAAGATTCCACATTTTGATCATTTGTAATTTTTTTTAATAAATTTTTGAATAAAAGTATCTTTTCAGATTTATTTCTTTATAAAATGGTAAATAATAAATATTGCATTCTACTTCGCTCACATATTTTTATAATCTTGTGAATAAACATTGTCGAGGGAGTTAAAAGTGTATTCAATAATAGTGGTGTCAAAGGAGTAACTGTCCTTTTGAAACTGTTAGTTTTTTTATTTTTTTGAAGGCACAAAGGTTAAACATTGCTGAGAAACTAAAATGAATACAAAAAGAAAGTAATTAAATAGAAGAAAATCTTACTTTGAGATTAAAATAAAAATTATAGTGAACTCAAAATACCGATACAAATTTGGTGTAAACTTTGGGCAAAGTGAAAGGAAAAATGTATTAGTCTGAAGACACTCTTCCAAGAAATTACTACTGCCATGTTGTAGCTCATCAGGTAAATGTATCGACGCCCCCCCCCCCATCACCACCACTACGCACATAAAAAATGTGTTAGCCAAATCAATAAGGGAGTGATTAATTTCTTCACACATGTGTACATTTTAAAAATTGTTTCCCCAAAATAATCAGTATTAAAGAATTCAGTGACTAAAGATTATTTTTTAGAGAAATATACAGGGTGGTCCGAAAGTTTTGTCCGAAAGTTTTGTCATCCCATATCTCCCTTCCAATCAATAGTCAGTCATCTAAAAATAGGAAATTATATTATGTAGGGGTGACAAAACTTTCGGACCACCAGTAGTTGTCTTTGTGTACTTTTCATAGTTTAAAATTATATTTTTACAGTTTTGCATACATATTTCAATATATCTAAAAAATAAGTCATATCTAATTTATAACAATGAAATAAGTAATATTTTCATAAACTAGGCAAAGTTTATTAAAATATTGCATTACTGTAAATCAAATAACATTGCTACGTTTATCAAAACATTATTTCAATGAATTAAATGACTTTTATTTTTAGAAATTTAAATTATTTTAGAAATGTTATCCATTTAAAATGAAAATATTACTGATTTCCTTTATAACCCATTTTCCTATCCAGAAAGCCAAAGTTAAGATTGTTGTGACTTTTTTTCACTTTAACACCAGTTAATATCTATTGAGGAATTTTTGCCCCAAACCTAAAAACACCACAGATCTAAATAATATGACTCATTACAAGTTGCATCAATTCACACTCGTCAAAACCGGTCACCACGGTTGGAGATATGTCTCTTGAAAAATTTTCTGCTAGAAAAGTAAGTAACTGTTCTTTCAAATTACATTAAGTAAGCATTAAATTTTCTAATTATCCTAAAAAAACGTCTGAAAATATTATACTTCATTTGTTAAAATATTTTACAAATTATATTTTTGAATTTTGTTCAGAAAAAATGGCCGATCGGCTTGATTTTCTAGTAAATTTCATTGACTAAAAAAAACAAGATATTTGAATCAATTTCTTAACAGGATAGGAAGGATCAAAAAATCTGAAAAAATATTCAAAAAATACTTTAGTGTTTCCTCTTAACAATAACTTCAACATTTAGACGTTAAAAAATTGTTTTATCAATTTTCGAAACTATTTTAATCGGGGTATACGTTTTTAACGTGCTAATGGGACAACCCTAAAACAAATACTTTAATAAAGTAGAATTGAAATGCAAATTGTAAATTGTCTACTAAAAATTGCAATTTATAATAAAATAAATAAATTTCATGCGTTTGGGTAGGTCACTCAAAACTTTGACAGTATAATTACCAGGCGTTTATTTCATTGATTGATTGAGGTCTGAAGGATATAGTTAGTTTTTTAGCATTTCAAATAATTTCTATATACAAAAATGTTGTTAATTTATCTCCCTTACAACGACGTAATTTTTGCATTTCGAAATAACAAGAAAATTAACGTCTATAAATCAATATAATTATCTAAAACATTTTCAAACAAAACATTATAATTTGAATTCAATATTCATGACCAATAAATCTCAGAATTGGAAAAACAAGAATACATAATTAAAATAAAACAGAACCAATCTCTGAAGAGGAAATGAAATGAAAAAGGGGAGATAAATCAATGTTTGATATTTTTTTAAAAATAATTTGAAAACGACGATGCTAGTCTTTTACGTACAAAAAAAAAATTAGTGATATTTCAGTTTGCTGCTTTCATAGCAAATGATAAACTAGTTGCGTGACAATATATTTATTAAACGTTGACGAGGTTGGGATGTAGCAGAAGAAAACCTTTTAAAAATAAAGAAACGTGTGCGGAATTAGGGGCGAGGACAAAAAAAAATGATTGAATTCTTTCGGCATATCTCAGTTTTGGATGCCACAGGCATCACTGGTTAGTTCTCTAACTCAACGGAGACGTGTTTGTCTGGAGAAATGGGTCTGACAAAGGTGAACTTTATAATTCGTTAACAATTTACGAAACAAGAGCACGAATCATTGTAGTTCCTTTTAAAACAAAAGTAAAACAATGGCCGAAAGCCAAATTAGTCATGCGACCAGACAATATACCAGTTATTCTACAGTAAAATGGAATTTTCATTATGTTTTTACTTTTAACTATTATTAATATTTTACTATGATATTATAAATATGTACTATGGATGACAAAGAAAATTCTTCTGTGAAGTATTTAAAATTGGGGGATTTGTAATATGAGGTTGGGTAAAAAAAATAAGCTTTAAAATTAAATTAAAAATGCAGGAAAATATAATTTAATGTATGCTTTAATCTAGATTTTATTTTAGCTATACTAACAATACAAGTTTATTAACCAGTCATAAGGTTTCCGATTTATAAGATTGATCAAACTTCGATAATCAATAAAATCAATAAGTGATCTTCACAATACTTATCTGATTTCGCTAAGTAGGAACACCCAGTAATAAAATCTATAAGTTATCTCCCCTTTCCGATTATTTCCCTTTGGCCGCAAACTTGTTAAAATAAAAGACCCCCCCCCCGCCACTATGTGGAACATAATGGGTTCCGCTAATTTTTACACAATAATTTAGATTTATATTGAATTAATGGGAAATTTCAGATCAGTTAATTTTTTTTTTTTTGCCTTGATCGTTTTTATCTTTAAATATTAAAAGATCTATTTTTATTGGTTTGCTATAGCAAACCAATAAAAACAATGTCTAGTTTGCAGCTGGAACCCAGTTAGTAACTGAAACTGAAACATCATAGTGACAATATTCATACTCCAGACAACACCACTATTAAAAGAGTTAGGAATATACCATAATTTATGAATTGCCTCTCTATATTGCGTGATCTCATAAAAATTATTTATGTAGTAAAAAGAAAATGTTGCAATAGTGTAAAAATTAATATAAAATTATTTATAAGAAAGATGTATGAAAAACTAAGCAAATTATAAAGTTATTGTTGTCTTGCATGGCTTCTCGACATACATCATTATCATCACGTCCCGTGTGGCATGATACGTATGTATTGAACTCCCTAAAGTCTAATACTGGCCTAACTTTGTTTGTTTGGTTGGTTAACCACTATCAGTGGTAAGATTCCACTATGGACTTCTTCCTTCCAAGGTACCAGGATGCTTTCTTCAACCCATCTGTCTATCTCCTTTTCAAACTCTACTCTCTTCTTGCATGGAATTCTCATATAAGCTCACCCTGTTCTTTAATATGGGTGATCCGCTTGTCCAGCACCATTCAACAGTTCACTTTTTGTCATCAAATTTGGCACAAAAATCCCTATTCTGAACTTTTAGTCCAGTCTGACCACCATCTTGACATCTCACCAAATTTAACTCAGTTTTGATTAATGGTGACTCCTCCCCGCTTATCAATTGTGACCAAGCTGATGAGGACATCAATGCCGTTGGCAATGTACTCCAAAACCAGCACCCTTATCTTCAACTGCATTTCTTCTACCAATAATGTCACAGTGCTAGAACCCTTGCATGCAACCTCTCTCCCATCAACTACTTTGATAAGAGTTCCTCCATTCAAACTTCTCACCAACCAGGGAGTCACCAGGGTCATAGTGTATTCAGTATCCACTAGTGCTATTGCTTTCCTTTCCTCTACTACAACCATTACAATTGGTAAGGCTTGGTGTCATGCCGCTGTTGATCCATCAGGGTAGCTACTGGCGCAGTAACTCCCCCTTGCTCATCTCCTCAGGGAAAAAATCTGACAATGTGTCCCTTCTCCCCACATCCAAAGCACATCACAGCAGGCTTCGGTCGTTTCTTACAATCTTTTATCATATGTGGCCCATGGCACCGAAAATATTGTCCGCTAAACCTTGTCTGTTTCATTCCTGGTTCTTTTGCAGTCAGGCTTTGTACCACAGCTGCTATTCCAAGGCATTCTCCTGCTCTGTTCACAGTTAGCACCCTAGCGGCAGTAATCAGTTCACTCATCTCTTTCATTTCTACCTGGGGCAGCTGCTGAAGTGTGATCGATATTGGGTCTGGGAATCTGTGCACAAATGCCAGCTTTACCATCCTTTTCACACTCCTTCCCACAAATCCTGCCAATTGCCTTATGTTGTTAGTATAAACATCAATGGATTCACCAGTCAATTTTGATTTTATCAATTTTCCATATGCTATGAAAAGTCCATCCGTAAAGGCCTTGAGTAGCATAGATTCAATTATCTCAGCATCTGTCATATCAGTCTCATTCATCTCCATATAGAGAGCCAATGCCTCCCCCTCATAATACAGTGAAATCAGACTCACCAAGTCAGTGATATGTTGCAACCCAGCAACCAATTTCACTTTTGTGAGCCATGCCACTATGTCTCCCTGTCCATCAAAAGGTCTAATCGTGTCACTGGCCATATGCATTCTCTCCCTCTCTCCTTCCATGGTGAAATGCCGAAATAGCTTGTCTCACTGATATGCAGAAATGATAGAAAAAAATAACTTCCTCTTCCTTTCCTTTTTCTCTTGGCCTTTCCTCTCCATTATACTTCACTTGCCAACACCATTTTCAAAGGAAAAGCAAAATCTCCCTGTCCATCATTCTTTCCAGTTTTTATACAACTACCACTCACCCATAATGCATTGGCACTTCCCTATATAAGTGTTATTTCCACTTTCCTAGCTTTTACACTTCCGTCGTCAGTAAGTTTTCACTTTTTTTTTTCTCTCGTCTTTTTACCTTAGTTACTATCATGAATTCTTTGCAAAAAAACAACTGCCAAAATGTATTAGCAAAATTTTGCAAAAGCTAGATTTAAATCTGATGTCAAAATCCTGCCAAATTTAAAATCTAAAAACAGGTGTAGTTTGATTGGATAGTTAACTTTGGGTTTTTAACTAATGAGGATAGAAGTATACATCGCCAATTAGTTGATTTTAATCCAGTTTGCAGCCTCTTGTTTGCTATACAAAGAAGAAATCTTTTATAACAAGTTCAGAAAAGATTCAACTGCACTTAGGCAATAATAGGAGCTGCTATCTGAGAAGAGAAAAATTGCTGCTACTGTTGCTATGGAGGAAGAAAAGGAAAGAAGAATCCTTCAAAACCTAAAAGAATTCTTACAATGAAGAATGTCTTTTCTGAAAACCAGAGATTATTTTTCTCTCATTTGATTTGTATTTTCTAAACATCCCAAAATTCTGAATGTCTGTTTTTAAAATCAGAATATTTTGTTTAAAGTGGCCGGAAAGCCAACATCGCCTGAGATAGGTCTTCTTTTTTATACCTCATTCGACTTTTGAATTTTTTGATGTAAATAAAGTTTCCTTGTTGTTAAAAAAGAATTGATTTATATGAAGAGTAAAAGAAAGTAAATAAAATTCCTTTGTTGTTAAGGAACTGTTGTTTTCTACAAGAAAACAGATTTGTATTTCAAAGAATTGTTAATCTGCCTTGATAGTTTCAGGCACACAAGGTAAATTTTGTGCTTGGCTGAGATTGTATTTTGTACAAATTTGTATACTGCCAAAAAAATTGTTATTTTAATGTTTGTTTCTTTACAAATTTCACAATTTTCAGAGTCTTGTCACTTTCATTGGCACCTCTAAAGGTATTTTTTAAAAAGGATAAAAAATTTGAAATTATTTCCTCTTTTTTCCTTTCTTTTTAATCTTGGGTTGTATGTGTAGTGGACCGGGATGTGTAGATGAGAGGAGATATCTCTCGGTTAAACTTTCCTGCTGGCTGGTCCAGCTACATAAGAATGTTGGACTATAATGGAATCCAAAGAAGATAAAGAAACAAACAAGACCAATATACATGTATGCAAACAAATATATATTAATAACAAATTACAATGACCTGAAGGGTTACAGAGTGTTGTATGGAGAAATTATGGTGAGTGTGTTGAGTGTCCGTACGAACGCGTATATTGTTTTTAGCGTGTTCCCAGAATATGGGAAACGCTGTATGTGTGAGAGGTCACATATTGGAATGAGTAAAAAAAAAGAAAGTTTTTTTTTTTTTACCCCGCCTCACGTGTGAGGTTGCGGCCTGAGTAGAGGCAGCTGGCCGCACGTGTGCGTAAGCTGTAAAAAGAGAAAGAGGCGAAAGGTCAGCCAGTATTTATACTCGTGGGAGAGAGAGGCCCCTGTTGAAGGATTAAGGAAACTGAGGAGGAGCTAACTGCGACATATGCAAGTGGGTATACACTTTTTCTGCCCTAAAAAATTGAGTTATCACATTTTTTTGAATGTACTGTTTTCCTAAATACTTAAAAAGGCTACAGTTATAATTAAATTTAACAAGCTAATGTAGTGAGTTCTATTGTTACAGAATGCAGTTCTGTTGTGCCAGACATGGCCAAGCAAACTAAATATCCATCTTGTTAAGCTTTACAAAAATAGTGAATAAATATTAAATATTATTAGATCCACACTCAAGGTAAGAGTTATGTGTTCTTGACTGATATCATGATGTTGCAAAAATCAATTAATGTAATTAACATTGTTTAGAGGATTTAAATAAATAGAACGGAGTACAATAAATACAATGGAGTACAATAAATGAACTTAAGATTATTTGTTAAAACAGAATCTCCCCAATGCTGAGTATGACGATAAACTACATCTACGTCCTGGGTAAGATGATAAACTACATCCAACAGCAAGGCCTCTGATTAGGAGGTTATGAGGAGCGTGGAACCACCTCTTAATTGCTGGTGCTCCCAGGTCCACCCTGACTCTGGGTGGTAGCACCTGTTAGGGTCACAGCTATCGGCAAATAATTAACCGCGAAACTGGGGTCAAAACACTATGAAAGTGTAAAAATAATATAATAATACCAGAAATACTTTGTAAAAAAATTATTACCAGCAATACATTTTTGAAAAAAAAAATATCACCAGCTATGCATTTTTGAAAAACAAATATTACCAGCAATATATTTTGAAAAAAAAAGAAAAAAAAAAGATTACCAGCTATACATTATTTGAAAAAAATATTACCAGTGAAGGAAAATTATTGCCAGAAATAGATTTTTGGAAGGAAAAATTATTACCAGAAATTGATTTGGGGAAAAAAATATTATCAACAAAGAAAATTTTGTCAACAGTAAATAACCCATTGAAGTTGATATGCCATAAAACAAATCAAACCAAACCAACCCAGAATCTGCCTCTAAACAAGTTGACCATAGCTGGGATCATCGAGTCATCCTTTCCTTAGATGCATAGTATGTTCTTTGCCAGGTTTGGTTTGGTTTGGTTTGTTTTACGGCATATCAACACCTCAATGGGTTATTTAATGCTGACAAAATTTTTATTGCTGGTAATATTTTGTTTTGTCAAAAATCTATTTCTGGTAATATTTTTCCTTCAAAAATGTATTGCTGGTAATAATTTTTTCAAAAATGTATTGATAGTAATATTTATTTTTTAAAAACATTGTTGGTAATATTTTTTCAAAAATGTATTTCTGGTAATAGTTTTTTTTTTCTTCAAAAATTTATTGCTGGTAATAATTTTTTAATAAAGTATTTCTGGTATTAAAACCTATTTTTACACTTTCATAGTGTTTTTACCCCAGTTTAGGAGTTAACTATTTGCCCACAGCTGGGACCCTAACAGATACTACTACTTCAGGTCAGGGTGAACCTGGAAACACCAGCAATTTATCGTCTTACCCAGGACACGGATGTAGTTTATCGTCATACCCAGGATAGTTCTACATACAGTTTTGAATTCAGAGTTTTTCCTTCTCTTAGGATATAGGATCTAGTCTGTCTTACTATTTACCCATAGCTGGGGGGAGAAGAGATGGATTCATACCTTTCCCAAGGGTATTTGCATATAAGTGAATATAATGAACTTGACTGGAATTTGAACTCTGCTCTCCAATTCTTCAATAAACTACTTTCCATTATTCCACTCTCTCTTTTATATATATATATATATTTAGTTGCACTTTTACTATCAGTACTGAGCCTACTTTTGAATTGCTGTGAACGTTAGAATTTATATATTATTTTCATTCTGATTACATTCAGATATTTATTTATATATATATATATATATATATATATATATATCCAAAAAGTGTGGATGGCCCTGCACAAAGCCTTCACCACTATAATCAAATCTCATGTGCCGGTGTCAGGCTTTCAGTTTCTAGGAAGTGATCTGCCTGACCCTCATATGCCGAATTCGACGGGAGAGTTGATCATATATATATATATATATATATAAATAAAATTTTTTATTTATATTATATATATATATATATATATATATATATATATATATATATATATATATATAAATAAAAATCTGAATGTAATGAAAATGAAAATAATATATAAATTCTAACGTTCACAGCATTAATTCAAAAGTGGGCTCAGTACTGATAGTAGAAGTGCAACTAAATGCACCGAAACGAAGTTGCATCTTTGTTGTACGTAAATTGTTTTTGTCTATATGAAAAAATTATAATATATATAAAATAAAAATAGCTGGTCACTTGTATTCGAGGATACCTGCCTATTAGGGTGGCTAGCCAATCCCTATTGCAGACCCTTGCTCAGGCACATTTGTGTTTGTTCAACACCCACAGAGCCCACCTGTGGTTTATACTGCAACTATGCTGAGCAGACCTTAGTTACAGTTTCTGGGAGAGAGCGTGTAATCTAGCACGATCAACAATCTGAACAAAGCCAGCACTCTCAAACCTCTCGGTCATGATGACTTGTGACTTTGTGCTAGCACAGTTATCGATGGCCCCCAAGGGTTTCACCTACCCTATTTCACTCATAAGGCTTGGGTCAACTCGTGGTATGGTTTTCAGGCACTCTCCAAAGGTGCCACATGCTAGGATCGCCCCTTCCAGACCGATAACATCAACTGTGGTGAGATTCAAACCCAGGTCTCATGGTCAGAAAGCGAACATTCTAACCACTTGGCCATGCACCCATATATACATATGTGTCTGTGTGTGTGTGTGTGTTCAATTAACTTATTTTGGGATTGTTAAAATTTTTGACTAAATTTTGTTAGGGGACTCATGTTTAACCTAAATGAGCCTCCACCTAAATAATACTTTATGGTCCCCTTCAAATTGGTGACCTTTCATGATCCGAACACACAGCTATGGCCAAAAGTCACTCTCTTTGATATGTTATGGCAAACAATCAAATGGGGAGGGTTTACTTACTTTGAAAATCAGCATTTGAAAAACCTGACATTTGTCTGGGCTTGAACACTGACACGGATGTGCAGGTGGTGTAATGGATAGTGGCACAGAATGAGAAATCAGAGAGGCAAGTTCAAATTCCTTGGGGAAAATATATGAATCCATCTCCTCCCCCAGAACTTCTATCTGGAAAAATCATGTTATTCCCCAAAAATTGTTAACACAATATTCATTCACAATAAAAAAAAGAATTATTCTTACAATCTAAAATATGTCTTGGCTTTAAATAACCCACAAAATGTTAAGCTGTAAAAATACAAATCAATTAATTGAACACTAACTCCAGTAGGGAAATGTATAACCATTTCAGTAATGACTGAAATAAGCTTGTTAACCATTACTTAATAGTGAGGAGTCAAATTGATATTTACATAGCTTAGTATGGAACAAAATCAAAAGTACCTGATGCAGATTGAATTCATTTCAGTTGTAAACGTGTATTATGTTGAATCCAAAGTAATTTCCTTTTTTTGGAGGGAAATCAATTGTAATGATAAATATATTGTCCTGGCTACTGGGCAGTTAAGAATAGATTTGGAGTACACTAACATAACTTAGTTTTTTGCACAGCAGTGGCAGCATACACAGTGGATTAAAAGAAACGTGAGGATCACCACAATTTTAAATAACCAATAAAGGGTTGATAAGCCATAAAAAAAGCAAATCAATTAATTAATCTCTGGCTCCAGTAGGAAAATATATAACCATTTTAGTAATGACTGAGATAAGCTTGTTAACCATTACTTAATAGTGAGGAGTCAAATTGATATTTACATAGCTTAGTATGGAACAAAATCAAAAGTACCTGATGCAGATTGAATTCATTTCAGTTGTAAACGTGTATTATGTTGAATCCTAAGTAATTTCTGTTTCTGGGAACCAATTGTAATGATGAATGTCTCGTCTTAGTTACTAATCATACATAACAGTTCGGAGCAAATTTGAAGTACACTAACATACCATAGTTTACTGTGTATGCTGCCAGTGCACTGGCAGCATACACAGTGGATTAAAAGAAAAATATTGTTTTCCTCCATGATAATAAAAGACTGCATACAACAAGAATAACGCAGAAAAAATTTGGAACTCAGTTGTTCTGTTCTACCCGACCCGTCATGTTCACCTGACCTTGCACCGAACAATGATAAACTTTTTCAATTTCTGCAAAATGCTTTGATTGGGAAAACTTTCTCCAGTTAAAATCAGAAGTAAAACAGAACAACTAAACTTGAAGAGACCTTAACAAAGGTTATAACGAACAAAGTGACCCACAGTGAGACTAACTAAATGTTACAAAAAAAAAACAAAACCCAGAAAGATTCCTGTCAAGGTAGGTAATAGTGATTTGGTAAGCATAGCTTATATGTAGCACAAGGCTGAAAGTATGGCCAGGTGAGGATCAAACTTACTACTCAATTATAATTAATCTAGTAAGACAAACTTGCTAACAATTACTGTGTTGGTCTGGTCTGGTCTGGTCTGGTCTGGTCTGGTCTGGTCTGGTCTGGTCTGGTCTGGTCTGGTCTGGTCTGGTCTGGTCTGGTCTGGTCTGGTTTTCTGCACATTCAGAGTGCTCCTTCCAACTGAGAAAAAACTGGTGTTATATAGCTCTCTCAGTCCCAGACCCATGCTGAGTATCATTCATATGCAAATAGTCAGCTCCACCTACTCTAAGTAGAATGCCTTCTTTCAGCAGCCCATTGTGGAAGGGGACGTAACTCCTGGTGCTTATGGCACTACATGCAACCAACTTTGAGTCTCTTATCAGGTTCAGCTGATTCTCTGTTGCAATTACACCACAATGAAGTGTCCAAAGGTAATAAGTTCATAAAGAGTTTGAATCACAGCAAGTAATAAAAATACATATGGCACCAGATTTAAAAGTTTGTTGGAAACTTTTTCTCATCAAAACCTTCAAAATTTTATCCAAAACAAATTGAAGAGCTTCCTGAAAATAATGGTGAATATAGAATTGAATAAAATGAAATTGTATCTTATTTTTAAAGAATAAAGTTGAGGAACGAAAATGGAAATTATTAATGATAAATCTTAATAACTTAACTATAAGATAACTACACTAAAACAGGATCATTTTTATACACAAATAAGATCTTGTGTAGTGGTTCCCAACCTTTTTTGCCCAATGCACTCTTTTCATCATTTGTCAGAATGTCACTCTCCTTTCCAAGATTGTCCGACTCAAAAGGTACATTCCAAATAATAAGCATATATTATTGACAATCTTCATTCTTTTCCATATTAGGACATATACATGCATTTTTTTATAGAGGACTTTTACAAATTTAATAGCCATAGAAAATGTTGATGGATTTTTAAACTTGAATACATGTACAGCAATTTGTTTTAATTCATAATTAATTATTAAATAAATAAACTGAAACATATTTCAATAAACAAAAAACTTCAATAGAATGCCAGGTTATTGTAAATCAATAAACAAAGTTCAATAAAAGGTCAGGGTAAATTAAATTGATTTTATTTTGATGGAGATTACAATCAATGAAAAATTAAAAGAATCCGCCACCTAAAACACTGGAATTCTCCCCCTCCCTGGTTGTGAACCCTGCTGTAGTGATTCAAATATTTAAAATCACCCTGATGTAGTTGGGAGCACACACGCAACAGTTGAATACAAACGTTTTCAAAAAATTACCACGAAACAGCTCATTGAATTTCAGAGTTATTTCTGAAAGTCTACCCCCCCCCCCACAAATTAAATTTCACTGACCACAACCGATGTCTTTCAGTTTCTTGCAACCTCAACAAACGTTTGTATGTCACAATGAGCAAGGACCATTAAATATGTTCAGTGGTTAAATTATTCCATCATCAATTATGTTAAAAAAAAATCTTTATTCTAAATATTTGATTAAAATATTTCTTTTACTGGATTCTGCACATCTCATTCCATATGTGCTGCAGAGGAAGATCATGAAATAAGTGTGTGGGTCACTTCCTGACAAGTCGAGGTCTGCCTTAAACAAATTCACACCAACAGCACTTTCTTCTACTCTGATTTTCTTTCACCTCCAACCAACTCTTGGAAAGCCAAACACCAATAAGGAATGGATGACAGGAGTAGGTTTTGGTAAAACTCGAAGCTTCTAGTTCTGAACCTGCATGTTGGCAGTGAATGTAATTAACAACACCATCATCATCATCATCATAAAGGAAGCAATCAGCAAAGAAGAAATTAAGTTCTTGGATATGAGATAAAGCCAATGACTGACAATTTTGTGATATAAATCATTCTTCAGAGTTAACATAAAGACTCTAATATTCATACATTTTGTATGTTTAGTGTTGAAGGAATTCTCCAGTATGTTAAGGGATATTTAGTGATTAATATGAAGACTGATAGGGATTAGTGGACATGTAGTAGTAGGTCAGACTGACTTTTCATTTTTTTAGAAAATTGACATTGCCCTCAGTACAAAATCTGGGGTTTGAGGTGATAAGTACTGCCACCAAAGATTAGATTAATAGCTTTTACCAATTTTTGAGCATTTAGCTTTAAAGATTGTTTAAAAAAAAATACAGGAATACCTAATGTCTGCAGGTCTTTGCTTACAAACTGGCTTCAAAATTTTACTATTTCATTAATTGTTGCAACCTAAGGAAAGTTACTGAATAGAATAATCAAACACAGGTTGGTAATGAACGATAATAATTAGGACAAGAACAACGAATATAAGATTCACCAGTGGCATATAGAAGTAGTCAACTGAATTCCACAATGAACCTCCAACTGCCAACCAACATACAGTATTTACTACTGTATTTATGTGAATGGGGACATACCCATTATCATCTGTAGGTATGCTACAAGATTAATAAATCCACAAATAAAGTTGACATCTTTTGTATTAGATACATTAAATAGAAAATATATTCAAACCATAATTCTAATTATAAATCACCACAAGCAAAATATGCATTTTTCTTACTGTATTTGATAAGTAAAAGCTGTAATAAAAAATTATGAAAGATTACAAAAAGTCTTCTCAATAAATAAGACTTGTTAGATCATTTGTTTGATCATAATTAATAAAAACAAAAAATAGATAAAAGTATATATAACACCATAATACTGCTGGGCATAAATTATAAGGCAAAATGTTTTAAATTTGCATTGTTTATTGAAAATCACATTAAAACTCCTGCACTGTATAACATATTACATCATAATATTGCTAAATTGTTCAGTATAACTTCCCTTTGAAGTAAATGAAGGTCTTATTTGATGGGACAATGATTTAGTAATAATATGCTTGTGCCATGCATAATGTCCACATAAAATCTGTAAATCTTAAGAAAATTATAAATTTCATAAGGCTTTAACTGATCACTGGAATGAAATTCCAATGCTATAATTTTTAACCTAAACTTAATCTTCAAACTGGTTTCCTCAAAAAATGGTAATGATTTAGAAAAAAATATTTTGTGTCATTATTTATCATGTCAAATCCCAAGTTTCAAATTGAGTTCAACAGCACGGTTCCAAAATCAACATGCCAGTGTTGTAGTAGACAAAGTTTAATAAATGAAAGCAAAAAATATTTCTTAAATCCATTGAAAAGTATCACTTCTCTCCTTAACACCTCATTAACCATAACACCAGCATTCTTAAGGACAGGTCAATCATCTAGCTTTGTTTTTAAAATCATATATTTGGGTAAGCAAAACAAAAGATCAAAGACACTGTACCAAAGTGAAGGACAATCCTACAATCATTCTCTGCATTCCACTTACCAACCTCAATATAAACCCAGGAAAAGTTTCAAGGCCAGACTGGTCCACTCCTCTAACCACTAAATAACCAATCAGGTCTGCCTACTATAAAAATGGAGGAGTCTCATTCACTCTTTGTTCCAATGTACAGTGAGCTACAAATTCTGTCTCACAAGGTCACAAGTTTGTATTTCTATACAGAAGAAAATAAAATTTTCCAAAGAATGTTTGCTCAGCATTTATTTATTTGGAATGTCAAAACCAACATTTTGCATCAAGCTCCACAGATTACATGAGTAAACTAAATAGTAAGAAAACAAAAGGGGTAAAAAAAAAGGTGTATAGAGATGTCCTTTTTTGTACATAAGTCTATGTGCAGTTCCTATGAAGAAGCATGAGAAACTTAGATTTCAGAAGAGTTCTTTATTTATTGGTGGAATTATTACATATGCCTGTGTGTAGTCAAAAAAAAAAATAATGGTAGAGAACAGTAAAGCACTTAGCAGAATAAACATTTTTTACAGTGCAAGCCTGGGGGCTTACCACAGGTTCAATCTGCAAAAAAAACCTTTAAATCTTGAACTCCTTTAAGTTGCCAAATATTCTCCTGAGTTGGTGTACAACCAAAATCTCAAACCCTGTTTCCAATATGCTTGGTTGTTTTTTCAGGAATTCATTTGCACAGTCTGGGTAGGTAGTTAAGTAACACTCAGGATAACTTGTCTTGACAGACTAATGGTCAGCAAAAACTCAAATTCTTTGTTTTGGTAATCCTTCACATAAGCAGCATAAAATAATTTGTCAAAGTTCTGCTTCATTTAAATGATGTAAAATAAACTGTCATTCTATATTTTTAAATACTTATTCATCATAAAAATCACTGTGGCCACTGTATCGCACCCGGCCGGAAGTTACTGCCGGCTACTCAAACGCCTGAAAGCGTCACCACGGAAAACTGAACGGACGCCATTAAGTTCCAGTGACTCAGCGTTTTCAGACATCAAAACGCAAAAATACAAAAACAAAACGAAACATAACATCCACAACTAAAATAATGACCAGAAACTAATTCATATACACATGGGGCCTAAATGAAACCCATGTGTACATTCAAAAGTAGAAAGTCATTTTTAGTCAATAACTAAAAGACATTGTTAGCCAAGTTACGATGCTGACCCCGGCCTACATAAATACGGCCAAATTTCTTCCACCAAATTTTTCTTGGATCCGGGTTTCAGAGTGCTACGCTCCCCCTCACCGCTGACCTCAAGCAACAGCAGCCACTACCCAGGTCATGCAGCAGCAGCAGCAGCCACTAGCTAGACCAAGTCCAGCAGCAAGCAGTTAGACCGAGTCCAGCAGCAGTAGCAGCCACTAGCCAGACCGAGTCCAGCAGCAGCCATCAGCTAGACCGAGTCCAACGGCGGCACCAGCAGCAGCAGCCCGCATACATTCTTATGCGATAGCCCTTTTCAGGGCTAACGATTACACGTTTATGCCATAGTCCTTTTCAGGGCTAACGATTACACGTTTATGCCATAGTCCTTTTCAGGGCTAACGATTACACGTTTATGCAATAGTCCTTTTCAGGACTACCTGACCACATAGTTTATGCGATAGTCCTTCTGGTTACTACCAAGCTGCATCCCTGGTGACCGTCAACCTAAGGACGAGCAGGTTCCCTCAGCACTGTCTGGTCCGCTGCCCTAAAACAAGATGATCTTTTGGTTGGCTCTCCCCGATTTCATAGCGACACAATACCAGTACATACTTTTGCCAAATTGTTGAATAAAATTTGGCTTTGATTTTAAACCCTCGCTTTTGTTATCCTTGCTTCGATCGTATTTTCCAATATAAATTTTACTGTTTGCGGGGTTGATAGCACCCGCTTGATGGCCCCGCAACAACTGGGTATTCAGTCAGAGTTAGTGAAAGTGTTTCTTAGTTGAGGTGCCAGGTCGGTGAGCAGAGACTCTAAAAGAGGAAATCACACAGTACAGTGTAACCCGAATATAAGAGAGTTGTCGGGACTGGAGAAGAAATATCTTATATCCGGGTTTCTCTTATATCCGGGTTTGGTCTATTATATATACATTAGGTTCTAATTTGGGACCAGAGAAAATCTCTCTTATATCCGGGTTACACTGTATATTCAGCCATATCATTTTAAATGGCTGGTCTGCTTATGCTGGAATTGAGGAAATCATCCACAGATATATATCAGCAGCATTTTGTGGGTTCTGCGGTACAAGAACGGTCCTGCATTTATTTGCTGTGTAGTCTACCATTTAGTCATTTACTGATTACAATAATGCCTAATTGTAATAAATGTATATTCTTTCATCTCATTGACTTTATTCTGCTTAAGTGAAGGATTAACCTTTACTATCACCCCTCTGCCCATCACATAACTGCGAGTCATTTGACTGAAAACTGGCTTCACCAAACCAAAACGAAATTGAATCGTCAAATGGTTCACTTCATTTACAAAAAAAAAAACACATAGAAAATTAAAGGGAGATAACTTATATTTGAAAGTTTGATTATTGTTTGAAAATTACATTTTTGTTGCTTATTTATGATAATGAATGATTGACAAGTCAGTTTGTTTTTTAAAGAGTTTGTTTACTCGGGCATAGAAAATAAAATATAAATAAAAATAATGAAAATATAGATATTAAAATAATTTTTTTAAAAAATCAGTATGAATTCGTTTTTAGGTACCTCCAACAATTCGGTATAAGGTTTTAAAGTATTTTTCATAAAGGAAAAACCCTTTTAGAAGCTTTCCAACCTCTTCAATTGAAAGCTAAAGGATTAAATTTTCTAATTCCAGAAAAAAATACTGTGGAGTATTTCAAATAGAAATTTGAATGATTTTTAGTCGATGCTTCCGAAAAAAAAAAACAAACGAAACGGCCATTTTTAACTTTTTTTAGTGAACTGAAATGTAAAACGAACTTATTTTTCAGTTTTAAAATTCCCGCTAAAATAAGATATACATTTCTGAAAGGTTACTTTCATAAAATTAGCAAATTTAAAGTTAAATTAATCTCTTCTGAAACAAAAATCACTTACTTAGCATAAAATTTTCTAGACAAACATTTCTTGATCTCGGGGTCTTGTTATTTCCACGTCTCCATCAATAATTTGATGGCTGAATGTGTGTTGACAGGTTTAGTACGGTACATCAAAATAAAAATGACATAACGGTTTTTTTGTTTCTTATAATAATTTAAAATACTATAAAAATTTCTTATATTATTGAGTTACTTCTATCTCTTTCATTATTTATTAGCTAAGATAATGATAACTAATTAATTATTAATATTAAATTATTATATTTTTAATTTAATAACTGCGATAATAACTAATAAAATTATTATTATATTAATTATTAATAATTAAAATATCTCACTGAGTTATTAAATGTTTAAATTGATAAATGAGATAATTTTATTATCTCGATTTAATTTTTAATTTAATAACTGAGAGTGAGATAAGACCTTTACATTGTCAAGGGGCTTTGCCCAAGGAGGAGACAAGCTTTGAAACACGTGACCTTTTAACCATAATGTCACTTATCATACAAACAAAAAATATAACATTTTGACGCACAAGAAAAAATCTTTTTAATTATTGTAAAAAGTTTTGGTAGCATTATTTGTATTAAGCTTTTAATTTTCGCTTAGTAAATATAGTCTTCACTTAAAAACTTAATAACCGACCCCATGCGCTGCATGAAAGAGAATTTTAAAACATTTTTTAAAATTAAAGAAAAATTAAAAGAAAAATGTAAACAATTCTTGTAAAAATTCTTTGTTCATCGAAAAAAATTTTTTTCTTCAGATAATAATGTCCTTAATATATATTATTTATAAAAGCAAACAAAAGCCTATCTAATTTGATAATTAGATAGTTTATTGCAGTTTTTATTTTACAATTTGGAGCAGATTTTTTAAAAAGTTGGCATTAGTTGGGGAAAAAAATTGATTATTTAACTTCTCCAAGGAGTCATGCTTATAAAAAAAAAAAAAAGTTTGCAAACTCTTTGAAATTCTATAAAATTTCATGAAATTAATTTAGGGGGGGGTAACAGATGTAAAAAAAAAAAATATTTTTACAAAGATTGTCTAAAAATAAAAATTTCAAAAATAAATTTATTCATATTTGAATAAGTCCTGAAAGTTTCATTTAAATTAGACAATTATTTGATTTTTGCAATAATTTCAAAATTAATGGGTTTTCCCCCGAAACTGTTACACTAAAAATTGCGATGACCACAAGTCGTACGGTTTTAACAAATAAAAACGAGATTTTTTACCCAAATTTAAAACGTGTTAAAAAGAA
Source organism: Acanthosepion esculentum (assembly GCA_964036315.1). Classification (NCBI taxonomy): domain Eukaryota; kingdom Metazoa; phylum Mollusca; class Cephalopoda; order Sepiida; family Sepiidae; genus Acanthosepion; species Acanthosepion esculentum. The sequence continues at coordinate 61,303,955 of OZ038512.1, forward strand.
GAAAAATTTTTTTTTAAAATATTTAAATACTTTGTTCTTCCTCTTAATAATAACATTAATATTTTAATGATGAAACTTTGTTTTTATTAAGTTTCGGACCTGTTATATCATTATACTGATTTTTTAGCGAATTGTTGGAGGTATTACTTATTATTTTTTTTAAATTATTTTAATATATTTTTTTTAAATCTATATGAATTTGTTTTACGCCTTTTTAAAAAAAAATTATTTTAATATTTTTTTTAAAAATCAGTATGAATTCGTTTTTACTCTTTTCTTTTAAAAAATAATATTTTAATACCTTTTTAAAAATCAGTATGAATTCATTTTACTCTTTTTTTTAAAAAAAATATTTTAATATTTTTTAAAAAATCAGTATGAATTCGTTTTACTCTTTTTAAAAAAAAAATATTTTAATATTTTTTTAAAAATCAGTATGAATTCATTTTACTTTTTTTTAAAAAAAAATTATTTTAATTTTTTTTAAAAATCAGTATGAATTCGTTTTACTCTTTTTTTTTTAAAATTATTTTAATATTTTTTTTTTAAATCAGTATGAATTCAATTTTACTCTTTTTTTTAAAAAAAATTATTTTAATATTTTTTTTTAAATCAGTATGAATTCGTTTTTACTTTTTTTTAAAAAAAATATTATTTTAATATTTTTTTATTAAAATAATTTAAAAAAAAAGAAGAGTAAAATGAATTCAAACTGATTTTAAATTTTAAAATCAGTATGAATTCGTTTTACTCTTTTTACATAATTGTTGAATAAATGTTAATGTTTAAAAATTAAAAAATTACTATTTAAAAATAATAAACACGTTCGCTAATCATAAAATTATGTCAAATTTGATCATCCATAATAGCTGTCATCACCTATCAACATTTCGATTACATCGATAACGTGAATAAAGACATGAAAAAATTCAGACTCATCTTTAAGAATTGTTTGGATACAATTTTTTTGGTAAATTTTCACTTTAACACCCGAACCTCATTCACTGCTGCACTATTTTCTTTCAGAAATTAGTACGCGCTTCCGGAAAGTGATTTTTTTGTACTTAATTTAAGAAGAAAGTTAACTTTCATTCAAATATATGTAAACATCGACAAATAAAAGAATAACAAAGTAATTTTTTTTTTTTAAGAAGAAAGTTAACTTTCAAATATATAAAAAAATTAATGCACAAACATGGGAAAGTAGAAGGGTTGATTCTATTATTTCATTAGTTTTTAAAAACTGAAAGAAAACCCTCCCCTAACCTTTACTCCTAACCCTAAAGAAAAATAAAAAAAATTAAGAAAACCCCTCCCTCAACCTTTACTCCTAACCCTAAAGAAAAATAAAAAACATTAAATTACGGAAGCGCGTACTAATTTCTTGAAGGACTTCCTGTTTAGGGAAGTAATAGGGTCAAATTTTATAACTACGCAGGAAATTGTCAGCACTGATTTACTTATCAATAAGCCGGTAATGACTGACGAAAGACCAGGAAAAAGTCCGATTTTTTTCGGGTCGCTAACATCCAAAAAGGTAGGTTTCTTCAATATCTAATTGTTGATTTGAGTTCAGCATATACATTTGCACGGAAATAAGACTATTTTGGAAAAATTTGAAGGGATATTAGCGCTCGGGTGTTAAAATGAAAATTTACCATTTTTTTATGCTATAATTAAGTACTGTTTGTTTCAAATCAGTAATTTAACTTTAAATTTTTTAATTTTATTCAAATAACCGAAACGTGTCAAACAAAAATATATAATTAATTTTAGTAAGAAGTTTAAAATCTAAATTTTTTTTTGTTTACACATTTCTTAAAATTTAAGAAAATGGCCGCTTTTTATTTTTAAGAAAATTAAAAAAAAAATCGAGCATGTATTTGACATTCCAATCTATATAATTTCTATCTGAAATACACCAGACCAGAATATTTTACTTACTGTAAATAATAAATTTAATGCTTTGGCTTTCAATTAATAACATTTTGATGACAAAACTTTGTTTTCGTTGAGTTATGAGCCTTTTTTCATTGTGCTATGCTGCTTTTTTACATGACCAAATGGAGGTACCTATTTTAAAATATTTAAATGGGTTTGTATTTTTTACTCCGAGAATAAAACGAAAATATTAAGCAACATTATTACATTAATCTAATCATAATGAAGACTTTGGTGATTAATTTATGGAAAAAAAAAAGTATTATTATTAATAAACAAAATGTTTACCCCGTTCTCGCCAATTATTTTAGGAAAAACGATTCATTTTCAGGCGATTTTTTAAGGTAATTAAACTGAGGCACCTTGAATCACCCTATAAAAACATAAATACACGTCTACGTCTGGGAAGGGGTTAAATGATACGAAATAAAATTAAAATACTATTCAGACACGAGAGTTATCTCCTTTTTTAATTCTTTAACTTGCTTTTTTTGTTTGACGATTTCAGTGAAGCCAAATGACATTTAGTTATGTCTCTCCTGGACATTACAATGAGTGATTCAAAACTGACTGCTTATATGAGCCTGTAACTTAGCACTTATATGAACTTGTAACTTCCAGTGAAGTGGCATCTGATTCTGAAAGTTAATTTATCCATTTCACTTACTTCAGCCTATTTGTGAACAGAGGTTTGGCCGCTTTGAAGACCTAATCTTCTATCAAGTCATAAAAACGGCCCAAATAAAATAATATTTTAATTCAATTGTGCGGGGATCCATTGTCACAAGCTAAGAGAGTCAATTTCACTTTCTGCACGCAAGTTTATTTTTCACCAAATTCAAGACAAGAGGCAATTAATTAATAATTAATTATTAATAATATCAAGATGATGTTCAGTGACTTCATGCCAGCACAAGTTCTGTAAAGGTGCTGCTCTTGATAAAATTTAATTTCGGTATTAAATGACCTCGAATTTATATTTAACGCAAAATACTACAAAATATGAAATAAGGAACACAAAAGTTTCATAACAAAACAATATTTATATAATGATGTACAAACATAGGGATTACTTCCCTTTGACTGAAATTAAAGTCTTTACTAATGAAATATTTTTTTTATCTGGTCATAAAAAGTTGAACTTGCCGCTCAAAATGGAACTTTGACTATTAACTTGATGTTTCAAGAAGTTTCTGTTTGGTACTAAATAAAATTTAGTTTTTGTACTTCTGAAAATAATTACAATAAGTCTTGCCACAAAAAGAAAGTGTTTACCAAGAGCAAATTTTGTTAAATAGAACTAAGTGAGAATGTTTTTTGAATTATGTCCTGAAGGGCTGAAAATGTGTTTGGTAAACCTGTAGTGCAGGAAAAACCTTTTTAAGTAATTTCTTGCTGGTGATGAATTGGAAAAAACTGTAATATCCAAGTTAAGTTCCTTTAGCGTAGCATCGACGTGTCTGGTTGAATTTTCTTTTGTCTCACTGTGAAAGAATTCTGTAAAGCAGAGAATCTGTTCATGCTTGTAATTAAGTTTTGTATGTATGTGTGTGAATGTTTTCGTAGCATCTGCCCAAACTGTGATCGGAACAAAATATCTTTTACAGCTACATTTGTGTAAGTTAATGAAATCAAAGAGAGGAAGAATGAACTTGTGTCTGGTATTATAATCAACGTAATCAGCTGAGAAAAAAAAAGTGGGAAAAGATTTGCACGTGGGTGGATTGCAACGCCTACTTGTGTGTTAGAAGTTGAGGTTTTCTGAAAATATGTATGAAGCTGGATAAGCTCTGTGATCCACTTTCTGCACAGAAATCGACATTGATAAAAAAGCGGTAGCAGGATGCTGAAATTCCATCTACCCAACTCACAAAGCTTGGGTCAACCCGTGGGTATGATTTTCCTAGTGCTGCACACTGGGGTTTCACTTCCCCCGGTGAAAGCATCAGTCACCTTTCTGATAAATCAACTAGGCTGAGATTTGAAACCAGTTTTTATGGCTGGCAAGCATATGTTCTAACTACTTACCTTCATATGTACACACACATGCCAAAACATTATGACCAGCAATATATAGCAAGAATGTCTCATAAAGTGAATGTCAGGGTCAAAACATTTCAGAAATAGCAGGTCTTGTTGGGTGCTCACACTTAGTTATAATAAAGAAAAAAAAAAAAAAACTACTGAGTGTGCGTCAACATGTCTGTCATTTCTAATGAAGTCTTGGTGATGGTCAGCAACCTTTTGCTGTGTGCCAACAGCATACATATTTTTATAAAAGTCAAGGTCAATATACCTGTTCTACAATATATCTTATATAGTGATATATAATTTCGGTTGAGCTCTCTGGTTTGAGGTGTGAGTTTGCAAACAAGTGACTATTTAAGCTAATATTGCACGACTCTTCGGCAGAATTGAGTCACTGTGTGTTTATCTAAATCTAAAAATAAAAAACACGCTAAAATTCACTTTCATTCCTGCCGTGCACCGACGGCTTAGTGGGAGAAGTTCCGACTGACGCAAATTCAGTCGGGTTTCGATCCTAGCTAGAGGCAACCGGACGTCTAGCCACATTGATGAACTGTGAAACAGTCTGTCTGTAGATGACAAAAATATATATATATACATATATATATATATATATATATATATACACATACACACTTTAATATATATTAAAATTGAAACAGCCAAATATCTTCTTTGCATTGTAGTAGTATTGGAATACATTCACTTATGTGCTAATACCCTTGGGAAAGGTATGAATCCTCCCCCCAGCTATGTAGCCTTGGATGGCAACTGGTTTACAGCAGAAAAAAATGGCAACCTACTGCGGGAAAAAATGTGCCTCGTCAGTCATGTATTGAAAGATACATGATTGAGTTATTGGTTAGGACTTTGTGATGTCATTTGCGGCTGCATACCATTGGAAACTGCTTGGCGTGCCATAGGTTGCCGACCCCTGAGCTAGGAGACATTTAACTGAAAATGCCTGCTTGAATCCACATGTTATAGTGAGGTCTATAGTGTAATTCTTAATGGGTAAGTCAACATGGTGTAATGGTTAGCAAGTTTGTCTTGCTAGATCAATTCCAACTGTGAAGTGAGTTTGATCCTCATTGGGTGCTCTATACTTTCAGCCTTGTGCCACATCTAAGCCATGCATTGTAAATTGCTATATTGTAATTCCTGGTGAGATAGAAAACATATTTACAGATAGCGACATCTCTCAGAGAGATGAAATTTAAATTTTTATTATTATTCCAAAATTTTAACACATCAGCAGAAAACCATGAATGTCAACAACTGAGCACAAATAGTTATTAATTAAAAAAATTAGTAATTAATGTATATTATCCATAACTACATGTACAAGAATGTCATTTTTGATGAAAGTTAAAAAATAACCATAAATACATAAAAAATGGGTATATTGTTAAAAATTCCTTTTCCACAATATAGCTATGTGAGCTATGTTAAAATGCTTATTACATAAACAAAAATAATAACGTCCTGGGTATGACGATAAACTACATCCAACAGCAAGACCTCTGATCAGGAGCCCGTGAGGAGTGCGGAACCACCTCTTAATTATTGTTATTCCCAGGTCCACCTTGACCTGCAGTGGTAGCACCTGTTAGGGTCCCAGCTATGGGCAAATAGTAAACCCCCCAAACGGGTAAAAATACTATGAAAACGTAAAAATAGGTTTTAATACCAGCATTATGTTTTTGTAAAAAATTACCAGCAATAAATTCTTGAAGAAAAAATATTACCAGCAATGAAAATATTGTTGACATTAAATAACCCATTAAGGTTGATATACTGTAAAACAAACCAAACCAGTAATAATACTGAATATTTTTTTAAACAAAGTATATTTAATCACATCTTCCTAATAGCTGTCACAATCTGTTAACTAAAAGCTACTATTGTGTTATGGTGAGGTGTGGAAATAAAAACTCAAAAATTATAATTTTTCTGATTATTTTAATCAAATTTTATTTGTCCCCAAAAACTTGAATTATATATACTCATTTTTATTTATTTATTTTTTAAAAAAAATTCTGGTTTGGTGACTTGACTCATGGCTCTTTTCAATAAATGTTACAAATGACTTGGGTGTAAACGGCCGTATAGACAGATAGATACATGCACAGTGATAAATATATTTCCAAAAAATTAAAAACATGTAGAAAAAGATGGATACACAGTCCAGGCAAAAAAATCTCCAGCCATCATCTAGTTTTGATCTCAAACCAAAACTGAAGAGACAAGTCTGTTTTTGCTTCTCTCATTTCAACACAAAATCAAATAGATGTAGAAATGCTCTACTGCAAAAATCTTTTAAGTAAAGTTGGTTTGTAAAATAATATCTGGGTTAATACTCTCTGTTATTAAATATTAATTCATTATTATATTTATTGCAATTCTCGTTGCCTTGTTTACCATCTCTCTAGAATGATACACTCTTCACCAATTCTAGGTTCATTCTGCTTTTTTGTTGTTAATTTTTATCATAGTCTTGGAAGATGCACTCTTCATTACTACAACTTAGAGAAATCAGAAGACATGGAACATACAAACAGGAGAAAGCAACAAAGAATCTACTTAACAAGTTTCAGTAAATGATGAAGCAACAAACTATCACAAATATAAGCATCTCTGAGAGCCACAAAAGACAGGAAGTTGTGGAGAACCATGACCGCCCACATGTACTTGGAGTTTTATTTTACAAAGTACACTCCAGAAGTTTTGAGAATTTTTCAGGTGAGACACCTATTTACTTAACAATACAAAACTAATCCCCTTGAATATAGTGTCCTCTGACTTCAATGCTCTTGTTGTAGCATCAGCCACTTCTTGAAGATCCCCACCTCATAGTCCTCCAAAATGAAAGTGCCCAGGGTCCTTGTCATAAACTCTTTGAAAGGTTTCTGATAAAGTTTAGTGCTAATCTGGGCAAAAATGTCACAAAGCAGGTATGACCGTAGTTTTGTCACAAGTGTGAAATAGAATTAAACATTTCACAGGAGTAATGGCCTGTTGGACAAACTCAACCTTTATTTCATTATGAAGATCACTCCACCCCACTATATCTAAGTATATAATCTTAATAAGAGGCAAAGATTAATGTGTGTGTGTAGATAGATTGATAGATAGAGAGGGAGGGAGACCCAAATAAATTATGATACAAACTCAAAATTACTTTCCAAAGAGTAAATTTGGAACAAATTTTTGCTTACCTCCCTTAGAACCCCACCTCTCCAGAAATGCTGCCACAAGACTTAAAGTAATTGGATTAATACAAACATGATAAAGATTTTTGTGGGAAAATTTGCCAAACACTAAAAATTTTACTCATATATTTTTTGTTTTATTGGCGACATCTTTATATTTTAACTTTAAAAGCATAGAATATGTTATGAATAATATATTAGATTATCCTCTTTATATATGCCAACCGGGCATTATTATTTTTATTTTGCTATCTGTATAAAGTAGATATTCTGTCAATATTTTGATAAAATTTGAAGTCAGGAAGCTAGAAAAAGGAGAGAGAATTGAAACATCAATAGTAGACAGGTTTGCCCATTGTCCAGTTAACACTGGTCTTTTGAACAGGATTAAATGTTTATCTCTCGTTTCTTGTTTGGGATTGGGTTTTATAGTTCCTTCTAGTCTTTTCTTTCTCTTTCACTTTCAGTAACCCCTTGCACATTAGTGGCATCATTGCCTTGCTTGGGTGAAATTGTAAAAATAAAGGGAAAAAGAAAAAGCAAGTATAACTTAAATTTGATTTTTTTTTTTAAATGTTATTTTCTAACTGAAGTTTAATATCACATATGTCCTACTAAAAAAAAAAAAAAAATTAGGTTGCAAGCCTATTGTTTACATACTTTGGCAAGGGTTGTATTTTTGGTTTGTGATAATTATAGTATATTAGAGAGGCAGTGTTGAACACTGATATTAAAGGATTGAACTAACCTGTTATTGTCTCTAAACACTGATGGCGTTGAGTTAAACTGGCATATATAAAAAATTAAGTAATTTGGTTCGCTATTACAAAGCCTCAGATAATTTTCAACCAGGACTGCATATAAAGTGGTGAATAAATAAACACATCGATTGTGTGAGGAACAAAAGTAATTTTAGAAAATATTAAAAAAAAAATTTAAAAAGGTGAAGAGGAACAGCCGTTGTTCTATCAGCGGAGAGGAAGCAGAGTTGAGCATTCGTTACATTAGGCGGAAAAATTCTGCAAAGAAAAAAAAAGAATAGATACAAGTTAACTTTTTGTGTAGAGATGGTACCCAAGCGCCCTTTCTTTTGGGGAAAGGGCTTTTAAAAGTCAATGGCTCAGAAATTTACACAGTGACAATTACATAAATAAAAAAAAGCTGCAACTTTTCCAGAGTTTGCTTTATAAAATTTCATTTTTTATGAAAGGCTTTGTAGTGTTCCCCTGCCATCCAAAAAGGCAATAAGTAATAATCATGGGGAAAATTTTTTCAGTTTCCAGACCCAAATATATAGAAATCTACTATTGGTATTTTTACAAACACCTACTTAAATGGAATATGACACAAATTTGAGTTTAAAGTAAGAGACCTGCATTTGCCCCTTTTGGTTAATTTAATCCTGGCTCTCCACCAAAGGGAAGATACTGTCTCCTGGGAATGGACCTGTTTAATTTTAAGTCTCTAAAAGGTTGAAAAAGTCTCCTATCTTGTGTTGATGTCGAAAGTAAAGATTTGTTGTCTGCCATGGGCAATATGGAAGGCAATGACAATATACTTGACTTGCTCAGCTGCATGCATCTATTGCAGTTGGTTAAAGGCAATAAAAATATTCTACAAAACTGTGCTATTCCTATATACTTTCAAAGTAAAAGTTTCATGTAGTATACAGCACCCCTATGTCTTTAATTGTTCCAGAGGTTTCAACTTAGAAGTTGTAATAACCATACTTATTATTATAGCTCTCCCGTCGAACTCGACGTATGAGAGTCAGACAGATCAGTTCCCAGAAACTGAAAGCCCGACAGCCACACAGGATTTGATTATAGTGGTGAAGGCTTTGTGCAGGGCCATCCACACTTTTTGGAGGGACGAATACAGGGACCTGGTGCAACGGATGCCACAAGGTCCCCAAACAACCCTCCGCAGGTTTTGAATTCAGAGTTGTCCTTCTCCTAGACCAGTTGCCATCCAAGGCTATAGAACCCAATCTGTCCTGCTATTTACCCATAGTTGGAGGGAGAAGAAGAGGATTCACACCTTTCCCAAGGGTATTAGCACGTAAGTGAATGTAATGGAATCGATTGGAATTCGAACTCGGCTCTCCGATTCCTCAATCCAAGCCGTTATCCATTACTCCACCGTGCCTCCTTTATTTAAATATGATTTTATATGTGTTTACTGATATTTTAGTGTTTTCACATCTAATAACCATACTATAAACCTCTACATCACATCTAATAACCATACTATAAACCTCAAATAAGCACTTCTCATTGCTTATTACAATATTTATATGTACATAGTGTTCTGAATAGAATAATTAATTTCCACCTTATCTTCCATCAATATAGCTGTATGCTTAGCATTAGCACTTTTCTTCGGAGCCATGGGCAAAAATGTATTCTTAACCATAATGTAAACAAGACTGAATTCAAAATTGGTGCTGGAGCGGAAAACAATGCACGGAATTTGAAATAAGAACATCTGTTGAACATACTTTATTATGCTAACTTTTTTTGTTTTTGATGATTCTATGCACATATGTATGGTATACACAATTTTTTATAAAATTTATTTAAATATGATTTTATATGTGTTTACTGATATTTTAGTGTTTTCACATCTTGGATTGAGGAATTGGAGAGCCAAGTTAGAATTCCAGTCAAATCCATTACATTCACTTACATGCTAATACCCCTGGGAAAGGTATGAATCCTCTTCTTCTGCCAGCTATGGGTAAATAGCAGGACAGACTGGGTTCTATAGCCTTGGATGGCAACTGGTCTACCGCAGAAAGAAATGGCAATTCACGTATCAAAAGATACATGATCATCTACGCGTGCATCACGCATAAGACATAAATAAGTGACTGAATATTTTTAACTGGCGATGTAAACTTGAGTAAAACAAGCTAAGATGAGTTTATTTTTAATATAATATTTAAGAAAAACAGACGTATCTTTGAAAATGACTTAACTCAAAACAATTTATGTCAAGGTATCACTGTATCTTATTTTGAGTCTGGGAATGCTCAAATATTTTCCCCATGGAAATTAATTTCAAGTGGATTATTGATTTTTGTAATTTTGGCTTACAAAAGATTTAAGAATGCTGTATTTTAGGCAAAACTTTTAAGATAATAATGGGAAAAAAATTATATATATATATATATATATATATATATATATATATATATATATATATATATATATATATATATTTTATAAATTTATCTTGCAAAGGGTTAGTATGAAAGTACTAGCTACTAAGACATGCGTGCACATACAATTTTGGGGTATCTAGTGAATAAAAGCACACCCAAGAAACTATCAGATGATCAAAAACAGTTTGTGAATTTGTTTTCTAAAAAAAAAAAAATGGTAATAGTTCATAAACATCTGTAACAATATGAAACATGCCTTTTATTAACAAACAACCTTTGAAAGTGTATACCTACAGTAGTAATGAGAAAAATCAGCACAATAGCACTAAAGCTGACTGCAAGAACTTGTTTACCGAATGAATTTAAATCAACACAAATGAGTAATCTATGCATCTGCAGCACATTGATACACATTAGGTAAATGGGTCTTCTATTTGGGGTGGGGGTGGGGAAATAATAATGATGATAATAATAATAATAATAATAGGGATATGAAAACTATTTTCATATTTTAATAAACTCTTTATTGCATAATTACAATTTTGCTTATGTAATGCTGTACAGATCCTTCAATGTTTCGAACTTTTCTGGATGTTTTTGGGTGCTGATGTTTGGATTCTCCTTAGTCTTATATTTTAAAGCATCATCATCTACAAGTGATTCTAGGCTTGATTTCACAGAACAAGTCACCCCCTTTCCCCCCCACCTAAGATTCTTCAACCAATTTTGAACAATATCGTCATATATTGTTTCATTTCCTTCCACTTCCAAAATTACTGTGAGCAGCTTCAACAGCTTTCAGGCCCATTGTAAGATAATGCTTCAAAATTGCCAAAATATCAGTAAGCAATGTCCTACATAATGTATCATTCAATGATTCTAACTTTTCTGGATGTTTTTGGGTGCTGATATTTGGATTCTCCTTAGTCTTATATTTTAAAGCATCATCATCTACAACTGATTCAAGTCACCCCCTTCCCACCACACCTAAGATTCTTCAACCAATTTTGAAGAATATGGTCAGATATTGTTTCATTTCCTTCCACCTCCCAAATTACTGTGAGCTGCTTCAACAGTTTTCAGGCCCATTGTAAGATAATGCTTCAAAATTGCCAAAATATCAGTAAGCAATGTTCTACATAATGTATCATTCAATGATTCTAACTTTTCTGGATGTTTTTGGGTGCTGATATTTGGATTCTCCTTAGTCTTATATTTTAAAGCATCATAATCAACAACTGATTCAAGTCACCCCCTTCCCACCACACCTAAGATTCTTAAACCAATTTTGAAGAATATGGTCAGATACGGTTGCATTTCCTTCCACTTCCCAAATTACTGTGAGCAGCTTCAACAACTTTCAAACCCAGTGTAATATGATTCTTAAAAGAATTCCAGAATCTTAATTCTTGAATCTGCCATTATAACATTTAAAGCCAAAGGTAAATCTACTGAACAGTATCGATAATAATGATATATACGAGGTGGTATGAAAAGGTTTCTGGACCAGTTATGTTTAAAAAAACAAAACAAAAACACTAATATATTCATTTAAGTTTTAAAAATAATCTCCTTCAAAATAGTCACCTTGCACAACAATACACTAGTTGCAACATTCCTGCTACTTTTGGCCTAAAGAGGTTTTCCATAAGTGAGTTGAGGACCTTCTGTGATTTGTTCTGGGTTTCTGCAACAGTATTAAAATGTTGACCGTTGAGTTGCATTTTCAGCTTGGAGGAGAGATAGAAACCTGCCGGTGCTAAATCTGGTGAATAGGGCAAGTGTGGAAGTGATACAATGTTGTTTTTGACTAGAAACTCATGAGTAAGAAGAGGTCAGTGATAAGGTGCAGCGTTGTTGTGAAGAATCCAATTCTTTATGCTCTAAGGATCCAGTTGCTTTCTCTAAACATCCTCTCTCAAACACCTAAAAATGTTGCAGTAGAACTCTTGAGTGAGGGACTGGCCCTGGTGGATGAATTCTTGACGCACAATACTGCGGATATTGAAAAAAAACAAAACAATAATGAGCATGGTCTTGATTGAGCTACGGATATTGTGCCTTCTTTGGAGATGAAGGGCTTTTCCAGTGTGTTGACTGCTACTTTCTCTCAGAGTCATTCATACCTGTAGACGCAACTCTCATTCCTGGAGATGATCCTTGTCATGAAGGATGGGTCATCAGCGGCATGTTGACAGAGATTTTGACAAAATGTTCTTTCTGTTCAGTGGTCAGCAGGCAGGGGATAAAGTTGGCAGCAACATGCCGCATGTTCAATTCAGACATTAGGATCGCCTGCACGAACCCAACAGCAAACCAAAAACATCAGCAATATTGTTGATTGTTCTCCGATGATCATCATGCAGGAGCTGATTAATCTCCCCCCACATTTCCGGGTGGTGTTGACACTCACGGCAGGTCTTCAAGATTGTTCGGCATCTCCCAAGGATGTTCTTCTGCTTTTGAACCGCCTGTGCCACTCAAAACATTGAGTATGACCCATTGCCTTGTCACTGTAAGCTTGCCGAAGCATAGCCAATGTCTCTGTAGCAGTGCTGAATTCAAAATTTCACATTGGTCCTTTGTTCCAACTGCCTGTTCATGACAAAATCGCAGGCTATAGCATAAACATGATCACAAAAAAACAAATTTCACAACTTGTAAAGTGAACACAGAGATGTCACTTGACACACAAAGGTCACTGCTAGCTTTCATTGCATACGCAACTGTGTGTTGCAATCTGTTGGTGCACTATTGAACTAGTCCAGAAAGTTTTTGTTACCATTTCATATAATATAATAATAAATATAGTGAAATCAAAGAGTCTTTGTAGATGAAATAAGGTTTTTTTATAAAAGTCTGTTTAAAAAGAAATACTTCTGATATATTTTAATGAATCAATAAAAGAAATCCAAATTCACTTTTTGGCAAAGGGTCACTATAAAGTTACAAGATTAAAATTATCAGTCAAATTGCAAACAAACACAGACAAAAAGGATAGAGACTATACAATTAAAATTATCAGACAATCTAATTAAAAATTAATACATTAAGGGAAAATGAAACAAAACAAAATAGTAAAGCAAACACTGATGAAGTGGGGAAAAACTACAAAGAAATCATATAATTCAATACTATTTTAAAGCCAGTCATTTTGAATTCTATTTCCCAGAATTTGATGTCATATACGTCTACCCAGCCCTACTCATTTTTGTAAAGAATAATAAGAAGTATATTGAATATTAGCGGCACTTTAATAAATTTTCCTTATTTGGCCCAATTTAAAACAAGTTTCTTTTTGTGCATTTATTAGCAATTTAGGAAATTCTAATATCTAGGAAGAAAAGATTTTAAATGGAAACAAAAACTTTAATTTAAAAAAAAAATAGATTTATGAAATCAAACCAAAACTGACAGGAGATATAAAACAAAACAAAAAAAACCCCCAAAAACCTTACATTATAGGTTAAATTATTCAAACTAGAATAACTTGTGAAAATTTCATGGCTTGCCTATTTGAATTTTCTGATGAATCTTAATTCTTAAGTTAATGATTGGATTAAGCTCATGTTGAGTTCTCCGCCAATAAAATATCCGTAGAAATTCCTTTATCACATCGTTAAATATGTGAGCTCAACAACTTTAACAAAATATTGAAATAACAATCATAAATATGAATGCTGGTCGTTATTTTAAGAAGTGGGTACAAATGAAAAGATTTAAAATTGACAACTTTTCCCATTTCACAGAAATGGCTGTTAAACACTTCTATCTTTCCTTCTTTTATTTTTTCACTGAAACCAGGTAGTGTCTCTGATGTCTTATGCATCTTTCCATGAGGTCAAAATGTAACAGTCCATTATTTATGATATATTGGGAGGAGGCATTAAATACTTCTATCTTTCCTTCTTTCTTACTTTCTAGCCAAATCCCTGTCTTCTGAACATTTCCCTTAATAATAATGATTTAAAAATTCAGCAGATGATGTTCTTTTACGTATAGTAACTGAATTTTTGGCACTTAATTTATTCGGTTTGCCGTTCAATACTGTGTGCCTGAAAAATGGAACATTTATCATGGTCATCATATCTTCTCAGTCTTTTGAACTCGTGTCACAACCTGCCAGAATTGCTTCTCAGCTTTTTGTTGTAGCTGTTCTTATCAGCTTAATCTGATTTTTTTTCTTTCATTTTTTTAAACTGAAATCAAGTAGTGAAGCTTTCCACATGATCAAATGAGGTATTGGCAGGGCGTAACGGTTGTGCAAACTAACGAAGAGAAGAACAAGCACAATTATAATAGGATAAGTTATCCTCATTTTTGTTGGTTGATTTAATGATATATCAAATCTCTGGTTATTTCAAGCTGAATAGGGGGCAAAGGTCATAATGAAAGTGTCAAAATAACATAAGCTGGATGTATATCAGAATCCAGAAAAGTATCCAACCAACTATTTGAAGAGGAGGAGGAAGGAAAAAGTGGATCTTAAGGCTATAATGGAAGTGTGTATTTATCAAAAAATAAATGATTAAATAAATGGGATAAAACAAAAGCAAAAATTGCCTTCACCTAAAGCAATGTTGAGCCTGGTCAGTACCTAGATGGGTAACCACTTGAAAATATCAGGTGTGTCATGGGTGGGTTTAGTGATGGATTACATGAGAAATCAGAGAGGCAAGTTTATTACAGTCACTTACATGCAACCACCCTTGAGATACAGGTTCGAAGGGAATATTTTTGGCCGAGGCTATGGGCTTGGAAAACCCACATTAAACCCTGCCTTGTGCCACATGCAACCCTCGTGTGTGTGTGGAGTGGAATAAATATTCTAGCCAAAATCTTTTCAGCTGTACTGTCAAACTCCCTGTCTTCGGGTAGAGTCTCGTCTGGGGTGGTAGACAGCTACCTGACCCCATTTTTTACAGGGTCTACAGGGAATTTTTGCCCGAGCCTACAGGCTTGGATACCCCACATTAAATTCGACCTTGTGCCACATCCGACCACGTTGTGTGGTTGGCAATTATACCAGCTGAAATATTTTCAGCTAGACAGTCGAACTCTCTGCCATCGGGCAGAGTCACGTTTGGGAAGGTAGATTGAACCGATTCCGTGGGTTATGTGGGGATTTTTTGGCCGAGCCTATGGGCTCAGAAGACCCATGTAAAACTCGGCCTTGTGTCACATCTAGGGGGGGGGGGGGCTAGTAAATATTGACGAGCTGGGGTCTGTTCCAGGTAGACGGTCGAACTCTTGTTCAAGGAGGTTGACCAACTTGATCCTGTTTATGCAGGTTCTACGGGCATTTTTTGGCTGAGCCTACGGAGGAGGGGGTTTGCTAGTAAATACCAACTAGCTGGGATCTGTTTCAGATGTGCTGGTCAAACTCTCTGCCTCCAGATAGAGAGGATCCCCAGACAAGGCTATGTCAAAGGGCAGAGTCTTGCCTCGGGAAACAGCTACCCAATCCCATTTTATACAGGGCCTATGGGGAATTTTTGGCTGAGCCTACGGGCTTGGATTGCCTCCACATTAAATTCGGCCTTGTGCCACAGCCTATCCCCATGGGGAGGTTGATAAATATTACTAGCTGGGATCTGTTGAGTATGACTCAAACTTACGCAAGAACTACCAACCTTCCAATAGTAGCACTCACTACTGGATTGACTTGTGACGACCTTGTGCATAACTGTTACCTTTATTCTTCTTGTACTGGTTTGATACAATAAACCTTTAATTATTTTATCCACCTTGTTTTTCAAGTCTATATTCCTATTAGTACGGAATATAACAATAAAATAGCTAATAACTGATAAAAATGAGAATTATTCAGAAGACATATCTTTGTTGCTTGTCCTATTAAAAATGTGTTACTTTGTCCATGCAGTAGAACTAACTAAAAATTTAAATTTGATTCAACCAAAATATAAGATTACCCTGTGGGTAATTTTCAATATGGCTGCTAAAATGGTAGTCACATTGAAAATCAAAAAAAAAAAGAAAAAGAAAAAGAAAAGAAATAAATGTTTTAAAAATCAAACTACCATTTGTGTTGATTCAAGAAACACATGAAATTTAGATTAACAAATTGTAATATTTATAAAAAATAAAATCTGAAATTTTTTTTTCAAACTATTTAAAATGTATATACTGATAACAAATGGAATGCAAAAGTTGATGTTAGAGAAATTTAAATATTTTTTAAAAATAAATTTAACTGAAAATCCGGATTTTCAATGAAAACAAAAACATTAACAGATGTTGAGAAAATATATTTATGAAATCAAACCAAACTTACAAGAGATGAAAAAGAAATGAATAAACCTATTATTCATTAAATTATTCAGTTATCCTTACCTTTTTTTTTTATTACTTGCATAAGATTGACTCCATTCTTCTACATTTTGAATTGTCATCTAGTAATTTTTTTTACCATTATATATGATTTAAAACATGACTGGAATTGTTCTCATTACATTATAAAATTCTTCTTCTTGAAGCCAAGTATCTCGCATTTGGGAAACACTCATCTTGAATAATGGCATAAAACATTCTTTAAAATTTTTAACTTTTGATGAAAGAAACAAAAAGCATTCTTTATTGAGGAGCTAAAATAAACTTAATGTCTTAAGGGCTTTCAGCAGCAAAGTTAACTAGGATCATCACTTTGAATTTATTAAAAGGAGGAGGGAACAGAACAAAAAAGAACAAACTTTTGAAATTAACTAAAATTTCAGAATAGAAATATGAAGACATTGAAAGCGTCCAAAAATCTTGTTAAATAAAAGCCAATTTTCTTTTTTGTCATGCTAAAGCAAATATATAAAAATGGAGTGAAATTTGGAGGCAAACAAACAAGCAAACAATATACCAACACACTGCCGTTAAAATTTGATTTGAAACATTTAAAAAAAAAATTAAAATGAATTTAAACATTTGCCATATGATTCCTATGACTGTATAAAAGTTAAGGATTGATTGGACACTGTATTGATATTATGAATGGGATACCCGCTGTAAATTGATTAAAAAAAAAATTATTTGATAAATGCCATGACTTGAGGAAGGTCTAATAAATGCCAATCTATAAAAATTCTCCCCCACTACCATCAATTCAATTCACTTTAAATATTTCAATATTGATGCATTAAACTCATTTAAAACAAAGTAACCCTAAAGTATTCCAGACCTAATTGAAAAGGCTACTTAAAAAGAAAAAAGTACTTTCAATACTCTGGAAAAATTTGTATTACCTAAAAACTTTTTTTCTCAGAAGATTGCTGAACGAAAAAGTTAATGTATTAAATAACACATCTAGTCTCTAATTCTCTCCACTAAGCAAAATATATACACAAACCAGGCTTGTACACCTGTCAGCTTAATATATATGCTGCCTCCTTTAATTTTCTAACTATCCAGAGATATTTCTTATATGGACAAAACCTGAGAAACTAACTATGCATCTTTTGCAAGCATATCATAAAAACAGTGGCTGAATTAATCCAATGTACAACACCAGGGTGGGTTTTCCACTCCATAATGATTTTGCAGCCGCTTTAGAGAGAAGAGTTTTATAATAGACTCTTAAGATAACATCCCATGCAAGTATAGTAAAAAAAGGAAAACAAAAAATATGGGTGAAACCTTTATTGTAAAACTTGAGAAATAGAAGTAAACTATCATGGCAAAAAAAAACAATGATTACTTAAAAGGTAAAAAGAAAAAAAAAAGAAAAGAGAAATTTGGAAAAGTGTTTGACAGGCGCAGAAGAGCAAGCAATATTTGCCTGGTTCTGTTGTCATTTGATCTAGCACATTTGCGTAACCTGCAGCTGGGTGACCAAACTGAAGGTTTAAAAGATGTGCATCTGGAAAGGTGGTGGGAGGGGAGCTGGGTGAGGACATTTGAGTATAAGTGCATCAGATATGCAATTAACATAGATAAGAATTTTGGAATTAAATTCTTTACACCACACACACTGTCAAGAAAGTCATTTTCAATATCTTGAGAACTGTTTGTGAAGCACCGATGTAACTGATCTCTTCTTGGAGAAGGGAGAGGGTGAAAAACTTACTCTGCAAATGTGAACAGACACTCTCCAGTAGGGTTACTCAGTCAGCAGTAAGATTCCAGTAAGTGAGCTTGTGTATTGTGAGCGTGTAATATCCACAATATTTAAACCAGTAAAATCTCAGGCAAAGATTTTTCAGCAAAAAAAATGGTGGTAGAGTTATACAAAACGCATTGTGACCAGGAATAATTTTATTTGTTCAATATTTATGTTTTACTATAAATTAAGCATTTCAGATAACAAATATTAAATTTTACAAAAAGATAATAGGGGTCTAGATAATTCATTGTAGAAAATTGACTCTGACAAAATCTAAAATAAATCTGTTCATGACATGAAAATGTAAAAATTGTGAGATCAGTTGCAGTAGTTATCCTTGAAATAAGAAGTTTCAAACTTGTCCTTTATAAATAAAAACAATATAGACAACTTTTTAAGTCAGGAATCAATTTGTCACTGCATTTATATTACAAAATGGACCTCATTTCTAAAGTGATAATTAAAAAAAAATCCCTATTTTTCAATTCTGACAAATGCCATGGTTTGAGGAAATTAATGTTAATTTATGAAAATTGTTAAAAAAAAATCCGTATTCTTTGTGGGGGATGTACTAGTTAATTTAAGTAATTCCTATTTAAATTCAATTCAGATGGTGTATTTGGTTACACATTATAGTTAATGTTAAAGAAGGACACAAAGTCAGGGTCCAGTTGAGAGTTTTAAAAAATCCCAAAATTACAGTTCATATTAATTAAATCAAAAGGGCATCTCAATGTACTATAATAGGTAGCAATTATGACGAAGTAGGGAGTTTGAACCTCACTGGGTGCCACATACCTTCAGCCTTGTGTTAAGCTTAGAAAATCACCCTAAGTAAATCAAAAACCAAATTACAAAAGGAAAGAAAACAATTCTGGGTGCCATTACACTTTCACACACTGTCTCCGCCCGTCCTGGGTAAGATGATAAATTACGTTCAACAGCAAGGCCTCTGATCAGGAGGTTTTGAGGAGTGTGGAACCACCTCTTAATTGCTGGTGATCCCAGGTCCACACTGACCCGGGGTGGTAGCACCTGTTAGGGTCCCAACTATGGGCAAATAGTTAACACCCCCCCCCCAAAAAAAAAAACTAATGTCAAAGCACTATGAAAGTGTAAAAATAGGTTTTAATACCAGCAATGAATATTTTGAGGAAAAAATATTATCAACAATACATTTTTTAAGAAATGTTATCAGCAATACGTTTTTGAAGGAAAAAAATATTACCAACAACATACTAATGCCCAAACTGGGGGTCAAAATACTATGAAAGTGTAAAAATAGGTTTTAATACCAACAATACATTTTTGTAAAAAAAATATTACCAACAATGAACTTTTGAAGAAAACAATATTACTAGCAATACCATCTTATTACCAGCAATAAAAATCTTGTTGGCATTAAATAACCCATTGAGGTTGTATCTGACTATTTTTCTGAGATGAGGTATTATGTACACTATATACATTATTCAGACTATAGTCCTCATCTTTGTTGCTATATTATCACAACATTTCGGCCATTGTACGCTCTGGCCTTCTTCAGGTGGTTGGAATGTCGAACTGAACCCTTTATTTTGCTCACTGGGGTAGACTGTTCTAGTTCCACGTGCCATGTTTAATGGATGTTAGTTATCAGTTATCTCCTGTTAATTCCCCTCTTAGATCCAGTGACAAGACCCAAAGAGTGTGAGTTAAATACCCGGTTAAGGCAGTGGAGAACTTGGAGAGCTACCTGACCCCGTTTTATACGGGCTCGGATACCCCACATTAAATTTTGCCTTGTGCCACATCTGACCATGTGGGGTGGTTAGTAGATATCCTGCAGTTGGAGATTCGTCTCCAGCTGTGCTGGTCAAACTCTCTGCCTCTGAGCAGAGAGGATCTCCAGTCAAGGCTATGTTGAAGGGCAGAGTCTCGTCTCAGGAAACAGCTACCTGACCCTGTTTTATATGGGGAATTTTTGTCTGAGCCTATGGGCTTGGATACCCCACATTAAATTCGGCCTTGTACCACATCTGACTGCATGGGGCGGTTGGTAGATATCCTTATTTCCACAACGGATAAAGTTCTGTGGCAATTTGATACCAGAAATTGAAAAAAAAAAAAAAAGGCGAATCACCAAACCTTTGAGCCCATATAAATTCCGCCAGGTATTCAGAAATCATCCCCTTGTTGGTGGGGCCATTCATGGCCTTAAATTTCGCCTGGGCATGCTGCAACATTTTTCAACTTGATTCATGGTGACCCCAGTGTTGGGATACACAAAATTCTGATTGTGGTTGACAGTGTCATGGTAGAACCCATTGTTTATCAAACCATTGTATGAGGCCCACATAGTCCAGACTGTCGTACCTGGGGCGACCCATTTCTAAATGGCAGTAAGCAACAGGGGGCGCGAAAGTGTAATAGCGCCCAGCTCTGAAAATATACTGGTTTATTAAACGGAATCATAACTTTTTATTGCCCACCTCCCCCTGCAGAAATAAAAATTAAAAATGCAATATTTCTAATGAAACCGCCATTTTTGCGAAAGCATTTAGAGACTTAAAAAAAATAAAATAAATTCTCTTGACAGGTACTTAGTCTTCGGCGTAAAAAATCATTTCAATTTTTACAAAACTAAAAAAGTAAATTCCATAATTTTTTTGTGAGAATAATTTTTAAATAAATTAGAATTTTCAAATTTTCATCCTTCATTTAAAAATTGGTTATTATATGGAAAAAATTATTAAAAAAAAAAAAAATCTATACATTAGGTTTCAAATTCCAATCTGTTTTTTAACTTAAATATTTTTTCAAGATTTAAAAAAAAAAAAAAAAAAAAACGATTAAAAATACATCAATATTCAGAACTTTTAACGATTGCTTGATTAATATTTTTTTTGGGGGGGATCATTATTTTATTATTTATTGCCACGTAATGCAATCAAGTCAATACATTTTTATTTGAACAAATTAGCCGTAAATAATTTCAAGTGTCTTTTTATAGCCATCTGTTACTACTTACTCTCAACTGAGAAGAGTTTCTTTATTAGCGTTTTTTTTGTTGTACCCAAAGTAATACGACAATCGAAATAAGTCCTGTGTAATTTGTTGCATTAAAGTTAAAAAAAAAAAAAAAGAAAACTTATCGTTGGGATTTTAAAGATCTAAATCAAATGACTCTCTCTCCCCTTGTTATATCATTAACAATAAAATAACAATACAAAAAAAAAAAGGTATTATAGTTGTAAATTAATTAAATTACTCAACTGGATACCAGACGAACAAGTCCTTAGCTAAAAATATTTTCTCAATAGTAGGACAATACATACTTGCTTCCAGTCAGAGAAACAAGATTGGTTTGAAAACTAACCCAAATTTCATCACGTTTAAACTTTTTAATTTAGAGAACTAATTAATATTTCTAAAAAAAAGTAAAAAAAACAATGTTCACACTCACAGAGACCAGAAATATTTTTCCTCCATAAACCAACATAAAAATTAAATTTTATAAAAGTTGAGAGGACTCAGTTTTTACCATAAATTCATATGTATTTTTTTTTTTAAATTCATAAAGTAAAGTGAATCAATAATGACCATAAACGTAATAAAAAAAATAAAAAAAAAAGCTTATGAATTTCAAGTTCTTATATAAAGTCACGTTGCATGATAATTTCTTATTAGCTTCCATACAATTAATTTAAATAACAAACTGGACTACTATCAACTTAGATTAAGATTTTTTTTTATATTCGTTTGGAGTAGTTAATGTATAATAATACAAAAAAAAGTTTGTAAAATAAATTCTACCAGTAAAAAGGGCACTCTTACCTCCAGCTAGCGGCAAATCAAACTGATTAAAAAACTACTAAAAAAAAAAGTAAGATCGACATTTTTGTTATAGAAAAATACATTTGTGATTTTGCTAAATCAAAATATTTTCACATTACAAGAAAAACGACGTTAGAAAAAAGAAAGACTCTCTCACCCGATCTGTCACCACGTGGCAAATTACGGAGAAGTACGCAGCAAATGTATAATATTAAGGTGCCCACAAACTACATTTAAAAAATAGGGATCCTTAGCTACGATATAACGGAAGAATTAAAAAATACTATGTAAGAAAAAAATAAACAACTAGTCATTTATCAAATAACCGTGTTATTTTTTCTTCATAGGAAATAAATTTATTTTAATCCTATAAATTTTCACATTTTATTCAATAGCCATTAAAAAACACGCACAAAAAGAAAATAAATGTGTAACAACACTGTTATATTGTAGTACTGTTAGCCATCCGTAGTTTAATATTTCCCGCTCGTTACCGAAACTTCTGAACTAGTTCAGATTTTAAAATGGTGATTTCTGATTGGTTACCGATAATACTTGAAAGCAACGGATTTATGGAGTTTACGGAAGACCAAAAACACATTCCTGCGAATAACTACTGAAACTTTTTAATTTGTAGGTTTTACAAGATTTTATATTAATCATTGTTTTATAAAGAAGACGTTCTGAATTAAACCTTTTATCGATTATTGTAAAATAAAAAAACTTACTTAAAGAGTGATTTTATGAGTTGGAATACTGGGCATATTTTAATAAAATATTTTGAATAAAGTACATAACACTGCCGTAAAATGTGGGTGAACCTCAAAGGAACTGAAATTTCCCGAACAAGTTAAGAAAAAAACAAAAAAAAAACTTGGGAAAGAAAAGGAGTGAAGAACGTTTTGTTAGGATAGGGGAAAAAATATTTATATTTTCACTTATCTAATTTATTAATTTATTTATATTAATAAAATAAGTCATTCAATTTATAGTAAAAAAAATAATATTTAAAATAAATAAAAAATGTTGATGACAGGTTTTATTAACTGAATCAATTAGTAATTAAATTCATTAGTAATTAAGCTAATCTATTTTAATTAATTGGTAATTAAATTAATCAATACTAATTACTAAATAGAGGAAGTAACGAGTAATTAAATCAATAATAAGTAATAAATAGTAATTAATAAATAAAAGTAATTAATAGTAATTAATTTTAATTAATAGAAATAAAATATTAATTACATTTAGTGATTAAATTAATTAGTAATTAAATCAATTAGTAAAGTAACATAATTAAATGATTATATTATTACAATAGTAATTAAATTAATTGTAATAGTAATTAAACTAATCTGATTTAATTAATTAGTAAGTTCTATGTTAAATGGTTTCTTCTATCGCAATTCTCGCTTCTTTGTGGAACTTTCTTCTTGCTTCTTAGTCAACTCTTATCTTCAAAAATTTAAATACAATGTCAATTGTTATCTTTTGTCTTAATTCTTGTTCTTTTATTGTCCTTACTGTTTATTTTTTTCACATATTCTCTAATACTCAGTAACCAATGGATCTTAGTGGCTTTATTGTACTCTTACGTGGGGTGAAATGATTAAAAATAATTAGTAATTAAACTAAAATAACATTCTGATTAATTAGGTCATTATATTATTAATTATAATAGTAATTATAGTAATTAAACTAATTTGCTTTAAATAATTAGTAATTAAACTAATAAGCGATTAAATTAATTTGTAATTAAACTAAAGTAGAATTTTAATAAATTTGTTCACTATACTTATTTCATTACTATAAATTAAATAAATAACTTGCATTTTATTAAATTAAATAAATTCTGTAAATTTAATAAGATTTCTCTATTTCTATTTATTTACTTCTAAAAATAATGAAAAAAAATATTTCCCGCGTAGTTAAGTTATCTGATAGGCTAATAATGTTTACCCACATGCCGTAGGCTATCAGTACAAGTACTGAGCATTTATAATACTGTAAAGTGTAAATTAAACAGTCGTGGAGTTGTTTGTTGTGTGTCATCAAATACGGTTATCCCACGACCCCAGAAAGCAGTTTAGCAAACTAGATACTGTGAATGCCCAGCATGACATTCCAAATGTTTTCTAGATCATATGTGTGTGTGAGAGAGAGAGAGAGAGAGAGAGAGAGAGAGGCAAAAACTAAAAAAAAAAAACAACGCTATTTTCAAAGAAAAATTTAGCCTTGATCTCAAGACATGTTTAATCTTCCCACTTGAAACCTATTCTTAGCAGATCTTATTCTGCGTATTGTTTAAGTAACCCGTGATATCACAGGTAAGATTTATGAAACTGCGGTAGGTTGAGGGGGGATGTGGTCCACAGAGGAGAAAAGAAAGGAAGAAAGCAGATAAAATATCAATCCAAAATTTTTATATTCCAAATTTTTTTTTCCTTAATAACGCCTCTTACTATTTCGACTAGGACCATTACTCCGACTGCTACTCGGACTATTACTTCGACTGCTACTCGGACTGGCTACTTGATACGTTGGCTTTAATTTATACATAAATCGCGAACGTATAGGCGCTTGAATACGTGCAATTATTCATTAAAAATGCTCGGCTCTATTTGAATATCTGTTACTTGAAGGGTATAAATTTTCTTATAACTTAACAATTAACCCGATTAAAAGTTAAAACTTTACAGATTATACGTGACATAGTAATTATGAATTCAATCACTGGGCCGAGCAGACTCAAGAGAAACGGTCTGAGCTGTAACTGTACTAAACAAGAACTAGACGAAATATCCCTAGACATGGTCAGCGGAACGTAGATTAAATAAAGGGCTCAGTTCGAAATTTCCTGGAAGTTTTCCTGGATTACCTGATGACGGCTGCTTGGCACAACAGCCGAAACGTTGCTATAATAACAAAAAGGAGGACAATAGTTTGCACGTAAATAATGTAAATAATAACTCCTCATCCCAGAAATTCAGACAGAAATTAAACATCGAATTTAGCAAGTTTTGACACTGTGAGTTGTGCGTTAAAAATCAGGAAGAAAGGGATTGTCAGTGGTCAGAAATTACCGTATGCGTTACTTATAGGATAGGGCTTGTAATGACAAAAGTACGCAGGTGTAGGCATTAAGAAAGCTTTATTCAACTGATAATACAAGGTCCGCGTATAGTGTCCTTTTATAGGCCCAGTAAACAGAAATAGCTCTCTCAAAGGGGAGAGTAACAAAGCAAGGGGAAACCACTCTTGATTATTTATAACAAGGCTATGATTATTAAAGCCCTATCCTACCAGTAATATATTATAGTATAATATATTATCTCGCTTTCTAAAATAGTTTAATTAAATTACATTTCGCCGACCAACTTAAGTGAAAAACACAGCAATAAATCCGAAAAATCTTTACCAATCAAGCAAAAATTCTATAGCACATAAGTTGCAAAAAACAAAAACAACAACAAAAATGACTACAGCTACTAGAAATATTAAGCAGTACGGATTGTTTTTTTGTTTTTTTTACAGCTTATCAACCATTTGTGGGCTATTTAAAGACGATGAATATTTTGGATTGTATGAGGTTGTCTTACAGATTCTAACAACTTTTGTTCTTGTGATTACTGGCGGTTCTGTAATAGTGTATTAAATAAGAATAAGCTTTCTATTCCTCCTCTCTTCGAACAATTTGAGCCGATAAAGCTGAATGTTTCTGTGCGAATCTACTTACGCACGAACATATACATACAAACACAAAATCACAGCTGCAATGCCAAACGATCATTGGCTAATAAATCACTAATACATTTTCTACAGGCAATTTACAAATCGCAGTAGTGTGACAATTTTGGAATCGCTTTATTTTTTTAAGTAGTCAAATTTGTGCGCTTCTGGGAGAAGTGGCTCACAGGAGCTTCCTTAAGTCTCCCCAAAGCTCGCTCGCTGATTGATTGGTGTCAACCAATCAGATCGTTTGCACGTGAAGAATAATTTTTCCCGCGCAACGAATCGGAGCCTATAGTCGCTTATTTAAGCCAATATTTTTCTCATCTCAATTAGTGAGACCTCAACTGCTAAACGAATCTACGACAGTTGGAACTCCAGTTCTAACCATGCGCCAACCTTCTCACTCCCACGCACACACCCACATGCTGATGGTAATTTGTACACCTCCACAAAAACTTCTTTTGACACAACAATACTTTTCAACAGTAATATCACAAGAACAATCATATCATGAAACACTCATGAACATTTATCCAGTGAACTTTAAACCAAATAATTATCTCTCACTGAACTCTTAAATTGCAGTCAAAGAGAGGCAACTCTTGATTGATCCATCCTTTCTTACTTAAATGCATGTTTTTTTTTCACATCGTTGTTTGATATTGTACATCTTGTTAATATATATATATATTATGTGCAACAATGTCTTGTGGTTATTCTTCTTGCATGAGTCCTGTTTTCTTATCAAAGTTAAATTAATGTGGTGAAGTCCGCCACATTTCACTCGTAATTTCTCCTTAAACTCTACGCTTGACTCATTTGGAGTATCCCTGCCTAAATCCCCACTTAGAACTGAGTCTCTGTTGAGTAATACGCATATAACTCCTTGTATGGTTTCTGCTATCATCTCTAATCTGGATCCCCACAAAACATGTGAACCTGATGGTATCCCTGTAATAGTCATTGTGCTGCAGAACTGGTTCTTGTTCTCTCTAAACTGTATAATAAATGCCTCGCCGTCTCTTATTTTCCTGCCTGCTGGAAGTCCTCATCTGTTGTTTCAGTTGTTAAGAACTCAGATGAACCGTCAGACACTTTTAACTATTAGCCTTTTACCTCTTTTTGAGGCCCTAATCAGTGCTAAATTGGCTAAGCATCTCACATCTCAAAGCATTTTCTTTTTCAGACAAGCAATACGGCTTTCGTTTCTCTAGGTCAACTGCTGATGTACTGATGATAACTGCAGAAAGAGTCTATCAAGCTCGATATAAGAACGGGGAAGCGCGGGCTGTAGCTTTGGAAACCTCGAAAGCTTTCGAACGGGTTTGGTTTACAGCCCTTCTTCACAAATTGAAGAGTTACTATGTCTCCGAGCAAATATTTGAACTCAACAAGTCTTTCTTATCAAACCATGAAATGAAAGTAATCCTGAATGACCACTCTTGTTATTTTTTCACCCTGAGGATTTCCGTCTATGCTTTATTCATCGTAGACAGAAGTTCTCATGGTAAAAAAGTGAAATAGTGTATATGTGTTAAGAATGGCATTTCTCCTAGATATAATTGTACTTCAGCAATTATAGATAGCTAGATATGAACAGACAGATAAATATGAATAAAGTGATAGATCGATCGATAGATAGATAGATATGAACAGACTGATAAATTGATAGATATGAACAGACTGATAAATTGATAGATATGAACAGACTGATCGATAGATAGATATGAATAGACTGATAGATATGAATAAACTGATAGATAAATAGATAGATAGATCGATATGAACAGATTGATAGATAAATAGATAGACAGATATGGACAATCTGATAGATTGATAGATATGAACAGACAAATAGATAGACATGAGCAGACTGATCGTTAGATAGATATGAGCAAACTGATAGGTGGATAGAGAGAGATATAGATGTGAACAGAATGATAAATATGAACAAACTGGTAGATAGATAGATAGATAGATAGATAGATAGATATGAACAGACTGGGATAGATAGATAGATAGATAGATAGATAGATAGATATGAACAGACTAAGATAGACAGATATGAACAAAGATAAATATGAATAAACTGATAGAGATATAGACAGACAGATATGAATAAACTGATCGATAGACAGATATGAGCAAATTGATTCCCACATATCGCCTAATTATCTGGTGGTAACCATAGATAGATAGATAGATAGATAGATATGTGTGTGTTTCCCACATATCACCTAATTATCTGGTGGGAACTTTTTTTTATCTCTGAGAAATATAAAGTAGATATATAAAAAGAAATTAACATTAGCGAGAATCTTAAAGAGATAGTCTTGTTGATGTGGAATGCATGAAATTACTTTCTGTTTATATACGTCGTGTGTATTGTGCTTGTATGAGAAGTGTTTATCTATCTATCTATCTATCTATCTATCTATATATATATATATATATATATATATATATATATATATATATATATATATAATAAAAAGGCTTAAACACTAATATTCCATGGTTATAATTTATTACATTGGAATCGTAATTACGATCCAATTCATCAGACCTGCAAATTCAAAAAGAAATCAGAAAAAATAACTCCGGGAATAAAAAATAAACTTTAGTGAGAGTGTATGTCTGAGAGTGGGGGGGGGGGGGCGAATGTGAGAGGTAAAAGAAAGCTCTAGAGAGGGTAACAGACGAGAGAAGAACAGGGAGGTCTAAAGGTGAAGGTGGGGATTAAAATTAAACAGAGAAGTTTTAAAGAGAGGAGTTTAAATGACGGTTTAAATGAATGAGATACAGATAAATATGAATTATTTTCCGATGTATAATTCATTACTGAATCGCTGACATAATTTAAATTAAAAACCGACATCGGAAATGGGTGAATACATTTGTGGTGACACTACGCACAATATAACACGATATAATCTAAACTTAAAAATCAGAAGATGAGAGAGAGAGAGAGAGAGAGAGAGAGAGAAAAGAAAAAAAGGTGGAAGTTGTGGGGGGGGGCAACTAAAACCGAAGGGCATTTATAAAAGAGCCACTGTGCAATCAAGAAAATTTGACAAAAGTAATATCAACTACATGTTACAAATTTAATATAAACATATAAAAAATGCGTGAACAAATGTACTTTTATGTAAATTTCTGATCAGCCAATGACATGCCAGTAATTTAATGGATGTAGGCATTTAAACGTAGTCATAGCGACTTACTGAATTTAATTTCATACATTAGTATGGGTAATTTAAGTGACTTTGAACGCACACATGAGCGTTCGTGTCCAATCAATGAATATGAGTGTTTCAAAAACTGCTGATCTGCTACGATTTTCATGCACAACCATTTCTGTGACTTACAGAGAATGACGAGAAAAATAAATTCCAGTGAGCGGTGAATTTGTGAGCGGAAATCTCCTGCTGATAAAAGAGTGGAAGATGGCCCGATTGGTTGAAGCTAAAAGAAAAGCAATAGTATCTCAAATAACCGCTCTGTACAACGGAAGTATACAGAAGAACGTCTTCAAATGGACAACACGTTGAACCTTGTAGCAGATAAGCTGCAGCAGCAGATGACCCTACTGGGTGCCACTCCTATTACACAAGAAGAAACTGATGTTACAATTCGCTAATTATCACAAAAACTGGACAATAGGAGAATCGAAAAACGTTGCCTCGTCGATGAGTCTCGATTTCTCCTGTACCATTCAGATGGAAGGGCCAGGATTTGGTGAAAACAACATGAAAGTATTCATCTATCCTGTTTTGTATCAGTGGTTCATGTTAATGGTGTTTGTAGTAGTAGTGTAATGGTATGGGAAATATTTTCTTGGTATACATTGGAACTTCAATAAAAGATCGTTTAAATGCCGCCGACCATCTCGGCATTTTGGCTAACCACGTCCCTCAATTTATGACTACGACACGCCGATCCTCCAGTGGCTACTTCCAGGAGGACAATGTACCATATCACAAATAAAATAAAATAATGGCAGATTTGTTTATGGAATAAAGCGACGAGTTTTCTGTGTTAAAATGGTTTCCACAGTTACCGGATCCCAATCCCATAGATCACATCTGTGATGTGGTGGACAGGGTGATTCAAATCCTGGATGTGGATCCAAACGATCTAGAAGAATTGCAGGATGCCATAATAAAAGGATGAACCCAAATTTCGAAATAGCGCTTCTAGAACATTGTCGAATCCACATGAAGAATAACTGAGGCGACCCTAAAAGCAAAAGGATGTCCAACGAGTTACTAGATGAGGATACATAATACAGTAACCAATGGACATTATTTACATTATTCGGACTATTGTCCTCATCTTTGTCGCCATATTTATTATAACGTTTCGGCCGTTGTACACTCCGGCCTTCTTCAGGTGGTTGGAATGTCGAACTGAACCCTTTATTTCGTTCACTGGGGTAGACTGTTCTAGTTCCACGTGCCATGTTTAATGGGTGTCAGTTATCAGTTATCTCTTGTTTAATTCCCTCTTCAAGTTCTCCACTTCCTTAACCGGGTATTGAACTCACACTCCTTGGGTCTTGTTACTGGATCTAACTAACGCCTTTATCCACTGTGCCATGGGTCCTCAAGGACACATGGCATAGTAACCAATGGGTAAGTGCGTATATACGAGGATGAGCCAAAAGGTAATACAATTTGTTTTATTGTATAAGGAATAAGGAACACAAACATATTGTTGTAAAATCCGGCAAAGGTGTGTTGTGATTGGAGAAATCACCTAAACGAATGAACTACGGGGTAACATGCAAAGAAGAGAAAGAGACGAGAGGAAACAAAAATAACACTGCCTCAGAAACCACAGCACGGCGAGCGACATGCAATTTAAGGAACAAAATGTTCAAGTGAATGACTTCACAAGATACCGAAGGACACCAATTGTCCGCTGCTGACTGCTTGTTTCCCGTCCCTTTTATTGACAGGAGACAGTTGACAGAATCCCGGATCAAAGCAAGTTGCAGAGAGGCCCGTATCTGAACAAACCAAGCTGTTCTGCCGCTAACGAGGAAAACGGTGGTCTTTTCGGGGCCTCATTTGCCTCTATACCGATGCGTGTTCGCGCACATATCGTACATCAAAGTATAGCTACACATCACAAGTTCATATCCATACTTCTCAACATAGTCAAAATCTCTTTTAATGTCATTGTTCCACCTTACCAAGGCATGTATCCCAGCTTACGAACATCGGCTGGCTGTTGATGCAGTCAATTCCTTACAGCAGATTTCACTTCTTCATCACCACCAAAACTTTTGCCCCTCGGTGCCTTTTTCATTGGACCAAAGGGATGTAAGTCTAAATGTGCTAAGGCAGCAATCAATGAAAAATGGGAAAGGGTGTTGTCTTCCATCAGGACAACGCCAGACTTCGTCTCTTTATCAAACCGGGAGAAATTGGCACAACCTGGCTGGGATATCCTAAACCCGCCCTACTCACCTGATACTACATATTCTGATTACCACATTTCAATCTCAAAAAAATCTTTTCATGGGATGGACTGATTTGTTTTTTTACGGTTTATCAACCCTCTGTGGTTTATTTAAAGCCGAAATATATTTTGGATTGTAAGAGGTTGTTTACAATATTCAGCGTTGCCAAGGGGTTCTTCATCTAAGTACTGACCGGGCTAGACGCTGCTTAACTTCGGTGATCGGACGAGAACTGGTGTTTTCAGCGTGATTTGACCGTGGACTTCTTAATGGGAGGAACTTAAATTCTCTGGAAGCCTTTAAAAACTATTTAAACCAGTTCATCACCCAGGAAGATGCCAAATTCTGGGAGGATGGAATCATGAAGCTGCATCGAAAATGGCGAAAAGTAGTGGAACACAATGGGACGTATGTGGCTGAATGAGCAAATGTATAAATATGTAGATATGGCCTTCTTATTGCCTTTGAAATTGATTTAGAAATCACTACGGACATTTTGCTAACCCAAAACACACACACACGCACGCACGCACGCACACACACACACACACACACACACACACACACACACACACACACACACACGATTTAATTTGGGATGAAAATCCGACAGAATGTCAAATATATAAGACAGTTAAACTCCTATATATATGTATATTCTAGTCGCCTGAAGATCGCGAAGGCGTGAAACTTGAGTAACGGCTCGAGCTGTTCTTCGTTGAGTATTGACGTTGTGAAGTATTTTTTGGCTCCGTCTATGTAGTCGAGCGCTTTAATTTACTACGTAGGTTAGCGTTTACCTTTTGGTCTTTTTCTCTTTCCTTGTTCGGGTTTTTTTCTTGTATAAGCTATTAGGTTTTTTGACAAGTTGTCTAATAAATAGCGTGTTGGTAGACGATATTTCTAAAACTAAAAAAAATGGACTTCTGTAAAGTTCTTAGGTGAAGCATTGTCACGAAATATTCGTACTGGCATCTTCATCTTTGCTGATTTTATCATTTTTCGGCCGATCTTTTCTTCACTTTCTTTTTCCATTTCAACCACATTGGAAGATAGGAAAGATGAAGGAAGCAGCATTTATAAATTGAATAAGTTATCCGAGTGGAGGTGTCAGTGAACTCAATAATAATATTTATTTCTTTTGGCTTTTTGTGTAGAAAAAAAGAAGGAAGAATATTGAGGACATGACGTTTTCATAGATATAGCTGTGTGCCTGACACTCGAATGAGGTTTTTTCGCCAGATTTGTAAACTTTATAAAATATAATGGACGACCCCCAAATCTGGTTAATTGTGACGAGAGGAAGTTAGGATATAACGACCCAAAGCACTGTGACAAAAGCAAAAAAGATAGTCGTATTAAAAAAAAATTATAAGGACATTTTATTTACACAGTAAAATGAAGGGTAGAGAAAATATTAGTCGAAATATTTTGATGAAGACGAAGATACGAGATTTTCTCTTATAATAATAATAGTAATAATAATAATAATAATAGTAGTAGTAGTAATAATAATAGTAATAATAATAATAGTAGTAGTAGTAATAATAATAGTAATAATAATAGTAGTAGTAGTAGTAGTAATAATAATAATAATAATAAATAGAAAAACCCGTGAAAATTTCACAATTTTCGTATTTGAAATCTCTGATGAATCTTAATTCTTCAGTCAATGACTGAATAAGCTCATGGAGAATTCTACGACGATAAAATATCTATAGAAATTCCACTATCACATCGTTAAATATTTGAGTTTGCCAACTTTAATAAAATATTGCAATAACAATCATAAATATGAATGCTGGTCGTTATTTTAAGAAGTGGGTACAAATGAAAAGATTTGAAATTGATAACTTTTTGCATTTCACTCAAACAGCCGTTAAACGCTTCTTTCTTTCTTTCTTTCTTTCTTTCACTGAAACCAAGTAGTGTTTTCTCTATTTTCCTGCGACCAAAACGAAATAGTCCATTATTTATGAGGTATTGACAGTGCGTAACGGTTGTGCGAACTAACGAAAGAAATGACAAGCAAAATTATGATAGGATAATAATAATAATAATAATAATAATAATACTGAAAGACGCCTATTAAAATTACTAGAACATAACGTATATTTAAGGTCAGCCGAATTTTTACCTAAAACATGCCCAAAAGATAACCAGAGCAACAATATTCAATAAATCAATAGTTGTTCAATGGGCTTATCTCTGGATTTGGTCAATGTGATAAGTTCATTGAACATCTATTGAATACTTAAGGCAAAAGAAAGAACAGTTGGAGAACGTTGCCTACTTTGACCTGGATACATGTTAGGTATTTGTAGCAGATATCCTGATAACTTTCTCAGTTTCTTCCACCATCTTGTGGCATAGTAATACTCAAATCTGTGTGTGTCTGAGCTTTAGACGGTAACGCACGTTTCATTTGTTTCAAATGCTGTGAGAGAAAACTTTTGCTCAATTAAACCCGTTAGAAAGGGCTCAGATTGCGGGCTGTCGAGGGACTAGGTGGTTATTTCGGAGAATTGCTGCGCACATTTGACATGGCGCGTCAGCAAAAAAAGTCAAATGAAGACTTATATATCCGTAGACCAAGTTCTGGATGACCACATAGTGCAGATAATTACCAATATCTACGCATTGTAAGGTCAACAATATCTACGCATTGCAAGGTCAACAATGGCAGACCAAACGGCATCAACAGTACAGACCAGACCAGGAGTATCAACACAGATAATTTACTTGCAGCAAAATTATGAGCACGCTCATCTCTAGCCAGTCTTATGCTACAAAACCCTTGTCCACTTTTCTAGCGGTTTTACGAGAGAGCAACTTTGGCATTCTGTAATATTCACTTACCAGAACAAGTTCTACTTTCATGCAAGTGACTGTCATTTGCGTGTGCGACTTAAACTTGAGGACTAACATTATTTACATTATTCGGACTATTGCCTCATCTTTATTGCCATATTTATCACAACGTTTTGGCCGTTGTACGCTCCGGTCTTCTTCAGGTGGTTGGAATGTCGAACTGATGCATGGCACAGTGGATAAAGGTGTTAGTTAGATCCAATGACAGGATAGTGTGAGTTCAATACCCGGTTAAGCTGGTGGAGAACTTGGAGTAGGGAATTAACAGGTGATAACTGATAACTGACATCCATTAGACATGGCACGTGGAACTAGAACAGTCTACCCCAGTGAGTGAAATAAAGAGTGAAATAGATGTTGCTAATATTGTTTATTATAAACAGAGCATTTACTTAAATTTTTTGTCTATAAAAATAACGTATAACAATAAAAATAATTGTCGGACTTTATCCATTTCGTATATATATATATATATATATATATATATATATATATATATATATATATATATATATATATATAGGTAAAGAAAGAAAAGGTGGAAGAAAGCAGTCTGACGCACTAAAAGAATGGGTAAAGAGGAGAATAATAATTTGAAATTAAGATAAAGAAGAGTAGGAGGGAAAAAGAAAAGTAGGAAAAAGGAACGAAAGAGAAGAAAAGGTATAAAGAAAAATGGTGTGTGGAGAAAGCATAAAGAAAAGGGAAGAAAGCAACTAAAATACGATTGATAAAAAAGATGTAATGGCACGGAAAATATCAAAGATCAATATTTTCTTTTATTTAATTCTCCTTGTCATAACATTTCCGTCTGTATACTTTCCAGCCTTCCTTATTTGTCGAACCTTGCTTATCTCTATTCACGTAAAATCCAGTGCCTCTCCTTTTGAGATCTTCATTATATAATCACCACAATGCCCATATATCCACCCACAGAGTGTCTGTACGCACGAGTAATTAATGCATTGAATTCACAACTTTTTAAAATGAGAGCATTGATGCAACTCGGCTGGTTTGGTGACAGGTCACCGGATCAAAGCATAGCCCACAGATACAAAGACTCTGTAAGAGGACATACAAACCGTATGGAGAGGCATTATACTTAAGTCTGTAGGCAAACATAGGCCGAGTTTCTACTTGAGTCTCTAGATAAACATTTGTCAGGTTTATAATTGAATCTATAGGTAAGCATAAGCCGGGTTTATACTTGAGTCTATAGGTAAGCGAAGGCTGGGATTATATTTGAATCTATCGCTAAAGAGTGGGCGGGTTTATACTTGAGTTCACCAACAATCAACCAGAAGGTGAACATTTCTTTTAGCGGGTTTATCCAACTGTTGTGAATAAAGTCGGTTAATCCTCACTGATAGAGCATGAGGTAGAGTGATATTTCTATGAATTTGCAAGAACTCGTAAGGAGAGGCACTGAATGTGATGCGTATAGGAAAGGAAATCCAGGCTTGTCTTTCTAAAGTACTGCAGATACCGGAAGAAAGCCAAAGGGAATTACGGCCGAAATGTTGTGGATGAAAACAATAAATATGAGGAAATTAGTTTTAATTGAACAATATATAATGGCGACCACACTTTATCGAAAAAAAAATCCAAAGAAAAAATAAATTACAAAAAATGAATTTCGTATAAGAAAATTAAACACTGTAACCAAAGCTTTGGTTTGGTTTGTTTTATGGCAAATCAACCTCAATGGGTTATTTAATACCGACAAGATTTTTATTGCTGGCCATATATTTTATCTATCTATCTATCTATCTATCTATCTATCTATCTATCTCAGTATACATTGGTTTGGTTTGTTTTGTTTTACGGCAAATCAACCTCAATGGGTTATTTAATGCCGGCAACATTTTTAGGATAGATTCGTATGAATAGGATATATATTCTTTGGTTTAGAGTGGTTTGTTTTATTTTGTTTTATAGCATATAACCTCAATGGGTTATTTAATACTGACAAATCTTTTATTGCTGGTAATATTTTTTTTCCAAAAATCTATTTCTGGTTGATTGGATGGTTGTTTTGTTTTATGGCATATCAAACTCAGTGGGTCATTGAATGCCAACAAAATTTTGAAATAGATTCATAGTGATAGTTTGGTTTGGTTTGTTTTACGGCATATCAACCTCAATCGGTTATTTAATACCGACAAAATTTTTGTTGCCGGTAATATTTTTTTCTTTCATAAATCTATTTTTGGTAATATTTTTTTCTTCAAAAATGTATTGCTGGCAATAATGTTTTTACAAAAAGTATTTCTGGTATTAAAATCTATGTTTACACTTTCATAATGTTTTGACCCCAGTTTGAAGGTTAAATATTTGCCCATAGTTGGGACTCTAACAGGTACTACTACCTCGGGTCAGTGTGGACCTGAGAGCACCAGCAATTAAGAGGTGGTTGCACGCTCCTCAAAACCTCCTGATCAGAGGCCTTGCTGTTGGACATAGTTTATCGTCTTACCCAGGACGCGGATGTAGTTTATCATCATACCCAGGACGGCCAAAGCTTTGGAAACAACGATAGTCTAGTCACGTAACTTATCAAGGCAGGTGGTGCCTATGTTCGAGCGCCAAATCTAGGGGACGCCGACAGTTTTATTAATAATAACAATATTCAGTTAGGCTTCAAAATAACACTGGTTATTTAAGTGGTGCTCTCTTCAATTAATTTTCCAGGGCCATCATCAGGGCTTATTATGCAACTGGGATAAATCAAAAGAATCATAAACAAAATTTATGGAGTTGGATAATAGCCACTAAATAATCACTTTTTCAAAATTTCATATAACTGTATATTAAGCCCCCACCCCCACATCATCACCAGATCTCGAATATAAAAATAACTAAAAGTTTATACAGTAGCGTCCAAAATTAAGGAACGAAAATTAAAACTTCGATATCTCAAAAAATATAAGCTCAGTTTTTTCTGAAATTGTCACAAAACTATAGACAAATGGCAGTTCAGTTTTAAATTTGTAAGTTATTTGGAATTACACACACACACACACACACACACACACACACACACACACACACACACACAGATGATTCATTTAATTTTTTACTCGAATATCAAGTGTCTAAAATTAAGGAACAAAAATTAAAACTTCAATATCTCAAAAAAAATAAAAGTCCAATTTTTCTGAAATTTTCACTAAATGTAGACAAATGGCAGTTCAGTTGTGCTTTAAATCTGTAAGTTATTTGGAATGATACTGAGAGAGCGCTAAGATTCATTTAATTTTTTTATTCGAATATCAAGTGTCTAAAATTAATGAACAAATCAGAAAATATGTGAGAATAACGCACATAATCCGAATTTCTGATAAGCGAGGTTATGATAAAGATTGTTTACCACTACGACGTCATTTTCCAACATGGCGAACCGATGAAAAGTTGACAAGTCTCTAAGAGCAGATGTCAAACTGCGAAAGGAAAATCACACAAGTATACAGATTGCTGAACAAGTTAAGCGTTGTGAGCCGAATTCTGAAACTACGCATGTCGCGCGAGTGGTCAGGGATACCATACAGCAACTTGGGTGGGAGACTTTGTGCCATCTACCTTATTCACCTGACCTTTCGCCATCCGATTACCACCTCTTCCACTCCCTGGATAATCATCTTCGTGGGAAATCCTTCACCAATGAAGCAGACCTGCGCAAAGCCCTCACGGACTTTACGTCAAAACCCCCGAGTTCTACCGCAAGGGCATTGAACAGCTGGAGAGACGTTGGCAGAAGGTGCTGGATGCCGATGGCGATTATTTCGAAGACTAAATATAAGTTACACATACTGTGAAGCGTTTTCTTTTTTTCCTTTAAAAACGGACAGAACTTTTTTGGTTACCTTGTACATTATTAAATATGGCGACAAAGATGAGGACAATAGTCCGAATAATATAAGTAATGTACGAAAACACTGGTCGTATAAACAGTCCAAACAAGGTGTGTAGACCAAAGAAAAAACAACCAGAGAAGACAGGATCGTTCAACTCCTAGAACTGAAGGACCGTTTTCAAACAGCGGCAGGCATTTCACGAGAAATTTCAAATGACATTAATGTGTCGCAACAAACCGTGTCTAGATACTTGCAAGAAATAGGGCTTTCTGATAGGTGTCCACAGAAGAAGCCGCTCATAAGCAAAACGAACAAGGCAGTAAGATTGGAATTTGCAAACAAACACGTACTGTGGTCAGAACAGTGAAAGTAAATTTAATGTATTTGGTTCTGACATGTGTAAGAAGACGAATTGGCGAAAGGTCGAGTTAAAAGTGCACCAAGAAGGCAGTCAAATTTGGCGGAGGCAGCGTGATGGTTTTCGGCATGTTTTCAAGTCTGGGTACATCACCTCTTGTACGCTTACATACAAAAAGTCCGTGTGCATTTTAAAAAAATTATAACTTTATTTGTATTTAGTTATAAAGTTTAATGTACCTAGTTTTAAGTATAGCTAAAATAACTAATGTGATTTCAGGCATTACTGTAAATCAGTTGGCAAATTTTTTCCGTGAACTGCAAAATCGTATTACCCTTTGTATTGCTAATGATGGAGGACATGTGGAAACTTAAATAAAATTTCAATAAAACCTTAAAAAATATAGATTTACTTCTTTCTAATCCTTTTTACAAATTCTTTCTATCGCAAATACAAATAAAGTTATAAATTTTTAAAAGTGCACACGAACTTTATGGACACCCTGTAATAGAGTTAATGCTACCATGTACACGAATTTGTTAGAACATTTACCTGCATTACAAAATTGTGGGTTTGAAAATCCCGTGTTCATGCAGGATAATGCTCCTTGCCGTAAGGCAAAGCAAGTTATTGCTTATTTGAACGACCAACGAATAAACGTTATGGATTGGCCAGCTCAAAGTCCTAACATGATTCCCACAGAAAACTTATGGAAGACTTTAAGATAAAATGTCATGCCGAGCAATCCATCAAATGTCAAAGATCTAAGGGAAAAATTACAGGAGGAATGGACTAAAATTACAGTTGACGAATGTCAAAAATTAGTGAAACCCCGTGGACGCCGATTTGAAGCTGTGATTAAAATCAAGGGTCTTAGCAGTAAATATTGATAAGACTTTTTGCATTTTGTTGTCCAATTATCTATGTTAAAAACATTGTTTTATTCCTTAGTTTTGGACACTTGATGTAACGACAAAAGTATTCAGGTGTAAGCTTTAAGCAAGCTTTATTCAACTGAGAATACAAGGTTCGCGTATAGTGTCCTTTTATAGTCCCAGTAAACAGAAATAGCTCTCTCAAAGAGGTGAGTAACAAAACAAGGGGAGATCACTTTTGATTATTCATAACACTTGATATTTAAGCAAAAAATTAAATGAATAGCTCCCTCTGTATCATTCCAAATAATTCACAGATTTAAGGCACGACTGAACTGCCATTTGTCTACATTTAGTGAAAATTTCAGAAAAATTGGACTTATATTTTTTTCGAGATATTGAAGTTTTAATTTTTGTTCCTTAATTTTGGATGCTACTGTAAGTGGATTCTTTTTGCTATGTAAATTGTTTGTAAATTGATTCAAAACAAAAGATTCTGAAATTTAAAAAAAATATATTGACATGCGCAATCTAGAGAGCTTAATTGATAGTAATATATGAAAAATCAACTCCAGATTAAGGATTTTAAGTTTTATTTTTTTTTTAAATTCTAAGAAATCACATAAGTATATTTGTTTTGCTTTCCGTAGGGTGATCAGTTTACAATTAAATAACATACCAGACTGGACCCAAACTCATTAAGTTTTATAAAATTTAATAATTTTTTTTTATTTGTTATGTGGAGTCATATATCTGTAGTAGTATGAAAGAAAAAAAAAGGAAATATATTATATCTGGTCGCAGAATTCCAAAACAACTCCAGAACAAATTTAAGCCGAAACGGAAAAAATGATTTTTTCTAGATCAAAACAATACAAAAATAAAACAAACTCTAAATGAGTGAAATTAAGCATTTGCAGAACATTAAACAATGCTGATCTGAACCGAGTCTCCCAGTAGAGGTTCTTTTTCATTGTATAGGACTAGATTTAGGGGACTTAGATCTAAATGTTTTCTTGTTTGATTTGATAAAAACAGCAACTTATAATAAGAATCTGTTTTATGAAAAAAATCTGCTAAAATAAGATTAAGCCCTTCGACAATATCAAAGATACGTATGATATTACTACATTATTACTATAATTTCCATAGGGATCTCTTCATAAGGATTTTTAGGCATTTAGAATATCTTTCTCCGTCAAAATTATTATTTAATGAGCCTTTAAATAATAATAATAATAATAATAATCAGGTTGCATGATATTGGCACCCACTGAATATAAAACCCGGCATGACAGAGTGGGCCAATATCTGCACTGGAAAATTTGCAACTCCTATGGGAAGGAAACTGAAAGAAACTGGTACGAACACCATCCTGACCCGGTTACGGAGATAGGACCTGTTACAATTCTATGGGACTACACAATACACACTGACAGAACAATCAAAGACAACCGCCCAGACATTGTTATTAAAGACCACAAACAAAATAAGTGCCTCCTTATTGATATGGCAGTCCCTGCAGACTGCAATGTATCTTTGAAGATATTCGAAAAACTGTCAAAATACAAGGACCTTGAAATAGAAATCTCAAAAATGTGGCACATGGGGACATCAACAATCCCTGTTGTAGTTGGAGCCCTTGGACTGGTTGGAAAAGATTCCAGTAGGCTGATGGAAGGGATCCCTGGACGTCCATGCCTCAAAGAGATACAAAAAATTGTTCTGACAAGTACAGCCCACACTTTACGAAGGGATTTTTCTATGTAATTATTATTTATTTATTTTTTGTTTTTTTGCAGTGGAAAGTGTCATGATGCCATTTCTAACCTTAGGTCCCTGGGCGGGACCCGGAAAGAAATGTGTAAACGTCAGATATCAAAGGAAATAAAAATAATAATAATAATAATAATAATAACAGAAATATAAGTAAAGCACAATAAACCGACTGAAGCTGCAAAATACATAAAAACGAAAGCAAAAACAAATGCAACCGACCAGATACAGAAACAATAGCAAGATAAACCGCTTCATGGCCAATACTCTGCCCGTACCAAACAAGCTGATGTAGACAAACCCCGTACCCATCAGAGGCTACGTAGTGCAAGGTTAAAAGCTGAAAGGGGTTTTATCCTTGCTGCGCAAGACTAATGATTGTTAACTATAAATTATCAAGCATACATACTAAAATATTGCGTCAGCCCAAAATTCAGATTCTGTGATAAATATCCAGAAACAATTGATCATCTTTTATCAGGATGAACGGTATTGGCACCCGATGAATATAAACCCCGGCATGACAGAGTGGGCCAATATCTGCACTGGAAAATCTGCAACTTCTACGGGAAGAAAACTGAAAGAAATTGATATGAACACCACCCAGACCCGGTTACGGAGATAGGACCTGTTACAGTTTTATGGGACTACACAATACACACTGACAGAACAATCAAAGCCAACCGCCCAGACATTGTTATTAGAGACCACAAACAAAAAATGTGCCTCCTTATTGATATGACAGTTCCTGCAGACTTCAATGTGTCTTTGAAGATCTTCAAAAGGCTTTCAAAATACAAGGAACTTGAAATAGAAATCTCAAAAATGTGGCACATGGAATCAACAATCCTTTTTGTAGTTGGAGCCCTAGGATTGGTTGGAAAAGATTCCATTAGACTCATTGAAAGGATTCCTGGTAGCACATACCTTAAAGGAATACAAACAATTATTCCCATGAGTACAACCCCCACCTTACGAAGTGCTATGTGTTTGTTTCTTTTTTTCTAGTTGGTCAGTGGAAAATGTCATGATTCCATTTCTAACCTTAGATCTTTGGGCGGGACCCGGAAAGAAATGTGTACACACCAGAAATCAAAGGAAATAATAATAACAATAATAATAATGGTGTAGACATGAATGGGTAGGAAGAATAACATAATAGAAGGCCTAAAAGCTACTTAGTGCATAAGGTTACTGAATGAGGTTGTTTTAAGGACGTAAAAAGACGTGACAAGTGAAGATTATCAGTATAGGTAGGATAGATAACGGTTGAAGTCGTTAAGATTATAGTGATCGGGGAAGCATCATCTCGGTAGTCTGTTCTATAAAGTAGCAGTAGC
Organism: Acanthosepion esculentum; assembly: GCA_964036315.1. Taxonomy (NCBI): domain Eukaryota; kingdom Metazoa; phylum Mollusca; class Cephalopoda; order Sepiida; family Sepiidae; genus Acanthosepion; species Acanthosepion esculentum. Next base: position 61,346,498 of record OZ038512.1, read on the forward strand.
GGCTATTGGGAAGAAGCTGCCCAAATAGAACTTACTTCTTACCAACGGAATATGAAGGGAATCGGGATGATTCTGCCCTTTGTATGCGACATGGCGGGTCTTAGCTATAAACGTTTGAATTGGTGGAAATAGGGAATGTAGTTCGTCTGAACAGTTGCCATGGAAATAGCGATGGACTAACAAGAGGCTAGAAACGTTTTGTATGAACGAAACTAGTCAAGTCTAATAATAAAATGTCAGAATGAAAAGAATATCAGAATCTTCCAATTAATTAAAAGTATTACAAGCAATTTAATAACTAGAAAATATATCTACTAAATACGCCGTGATTAAAACAAGAAAAATATGACGAAAGAGAGAGAGAGAGAGAGAGAGAGAGAGCCGTCAAGACTAATTAAAATTAAAGGTTTGCAAGTTTGCGCACGTAGAGAAAGGAGTTGTAAGGTGGAAAATAATTAATCGCCTACAAGGCCACGTAAATGGTTTTGAATTCTGTTATGGCGAGAAAGAGGGGATTGGTTAGCTCCATTCCCTGACTTGCCATCTTTGGTCTGATCTGAGTCTTGTTTGGGGTAAGCTACATCCTATCGGTGTGAGAGGCCAAAGTCCGTACAAAGGGAAAATAATACATCACATATTAGATATCACCGGGAAAATGAAACCATATAAAAAGCAGGAAAAATACCAGGACCTTGCCAGAGAGCTAACGCATATTGCAGTGTAAAGGTGATGGTTATATTCATTATGGGATTGTTTGGAGATTAATGGCGATACTTGCTGTCACTTGATCTCTAACGAGAGTCACCACATATGATTGGTGTGGAAATGCAACCACATAATACTTTTGGCATATAAATAAATATAGTCATATAAATGTCCTTTTCGACTTTGAATTTCAATTAGAACACTCAACCAGGTAACTCATCGTAACTATGAAAAAGACGATCTATGAAAAACCTGAAGCTGTCGTTCCAGTAAATCTCAGATATATCTATCTATCTATCTATCTATCTATCTATCTATCTATCTATCTATATATATATATATATATATATATATATATATATGGTTAATATTGTTTAATAGTATATCAACACCTCCCTGGGTTATTTAATGCAGAAATCTAAATATAATGTACGTAATTTAATGATTTCAGCTACAGATATTTTGTACATAATTCTATATTTTCAACGTAAAGGTATATTTTTTCAAATATATCGTTTGTAGATCATAAAATATATTGGTAATTTTACTATAAAATATGTTTTATTATATTTTTGTTTGTATTGCATTTATTGTCATTTTGAAAAAAAAAAGTACCTGGCACGGCGGAGTAATTGATAGCGGCTCGGACTGAGGAACCGAGTTCAAATTCCAGTCGAATCCATTCACTTACGTAGTAATAGCCTTGGGAAAGGTATTGTTATGTTCCGACAATCCTCGTCGGAACTGTTATATTCCCTGCTAAGAGAATAAATACTTAACACCAGGTGGATACTAGAAGAAAGGTTTATTGTACACAACAAGTACAATATGAAATACGGTACAGTTATACACACAGGCCAATCTAGTAGTGAGTGCCACTAATTGGAAGGTCGGACGTGCTTGCGTCTTCTCTCTCACGTCTCCCAGTCTCTAATGTAGACAGTTGACTTTATAGGTACTTAATACCCATAGTGTAATCATTCATGGGGGTGCCGAGTTATTCATTACATCAGGTATGAATCCTCCTCTTCTCCCCCACAGCTATGGGTAAATAGCAGGACAGACCGGGTTCTATAGCATTGGATGGCAACTGGCCTACCGCAGAAAGAAATGGGAAAAAATCTACCCCGTCAGTCATGATCACCTAAGCGTGTATCAAACATGGCACATAACTGACTGTCCTGGACCTTTCCCGTGAGCTACAATGTGAAGGTGAAAAAGTCTCAAGGAGTAAAAATATAGTTCCATATTTTGCATGAAGGCTCGAACATTACACATTGAACATTAGTTTGTAGATCATAAAATATATTTTTGGGGCACTCCACGTGGTGTAATGGTTAACAAGCTTATTTCGCTAAATCAATTACGACTGAATAGTGAGTTCGATACTCGCTGGATGCCCCATATTCTGGCCTTGTGCCACATCTGAGCTACGCTTAGAAAATCACCATAAAATGTATTGTTGGCAATTTTACTATAAAAATGTATTTTTATATATTTTAGTGTTGCGTTGATTGTCATTTTGCTATAAAAATGAATTGTTGGTCATTTCATTATACAAATGTACTGTTGACTTTTGTTTAGGGTTCACTATTTACTCATAGCTGGGACCCTAACTGGGGATAAGGGTGGACTTGGGAACAATAATAGTTAAGAGGTGCTTCCACGCTCCCCAAAACCTTCAATCTCCCGATCAGAGGCTTCAGTGCTAGAGAGAGAGAGAGAGAGAGAGAGAGAGAGGGAGAGAGAGAGAGAGAGTTAAAAATTTGACAAAAGTACCTGGACCTTGCCAGTGAGCTACAATGTTAAAGTGATAAAGTCTCAAGGAGTAAAGATAGAGCCCAGTATTTTGTATTAAGGCCTGGACATTATATATTGAACATTTCAGATAAAAGATCAGCTAGTAACTATGTATAAGTCTGCCGACTTATTCAAGTAACTGTAGTAAAATATATTTTTGGTCACTGATTAATATTTCCATATCTGAAGCAAATAATTACTTGTGGTAGTCATAGATTTCAACCCAGCGAAACCAAATTTCATATAATTTGTTTATCTTAACCGCTAAGAACAGACTGACGAAATATCTCACGAAAAATTTAGCACCTGACGACGTTCTTAGAGAGACATTTTTTTTTTGATTAGCTGTCGTTGAGGAAATATCTGCCAAGAAATTTATTTCTCCTGAAGATTGATATCTATTAAGAAAAAATCTTTTCTTTCTTTTTATATGCCATGTCATTTCAGGACGTAGGCAATCATGGCTCTCCACCCCCCTCTATCCCTTGCAGCTCTCAACAAGTTCCTTCCATCTGCCACCTCTCCAGACCATGTTCTGTCATCCACTTTTTAAAGCCCGCCAGGTATGTCACGCGTTGTTTTCCCTTGTCTCTCTTTCCCTCTATTCGACCCGTGAGTATCAGATTCTTCAGGCCCTTCTTCCACATTACATGTCACAGAAATTTCAGCTGCCTCTTCTTGATGTTAAGTATAAGCCTCCTCCTTGTTTGCATCCTTTCTTAAACTTCATTGTTGTTTACACGCTCGGTCCATGATATCCTTAGCATCCTTCTGTAGAACCACATCTCTATCGCCTCGTGTCTCTTCCTGAAACAGTTGAGGAGCGATCTTGCAAAATTTTCTCCTGAAGCAATTGACGTTTTGTAAGAGGTTTCTTTGGTCGGGATTTCGAATAGGGATATGCTGTTATAAACTTTTTTTACCATATTAAGTACTGTGACGCTGTTAGCCTACCAACACAAAATCATGCTTAACACCAGCAAATAAAAAAGGCAACAAAGGGTATTTGATAAGGATATTCGCCTCTGTATGACGGTCAAGTGCTTAGAACATTAGTGTTCTGACGATAAAACCCGACTTTGAATCTTGCCATTGTCGACGATTTGTTAATTTTTTATCATATCAGTCTGGAGAGACGACCACAGCATGCGGCAGAGTTGAAAAGTACCCGAAAAATCATACTACAGGTTGACCCAAAACTTGTGAGTGAAATTACGCAGATGAAGGTGTTCGGAAGACGTCGATGGTAAGGATATCAGAAAGTCATCGTAATCGAAAATAATTGTTGGACTTGGTCCATTTCATAATATATATATATATATATATATATATATATATATATATATATATATATATATATATATAAATTAGAAAAAAACATAATAGTGATTATTATCATGTTTTTTGTTATTAATATATTCATATTATTATTGTTAAATATAATAATAATAATAATTATTATTATTATTATTATAACTATTATTATTATAACTATTATTATTATTATCATCCTGTCTTTTCGAATTTCTGTCATCGGTCTACTATACCTATATTCTGTAAGAAGCATGCGTGGACAATATTTCTCTACCACACACACACACACACACACACACACACACAAACATATCTCTTTCTCTTTCTCTCTCTAGAGTCTAGACCGTGGATATTGTGTATATTCACTAATATATATATATAAAAATCTCTCTATCTATCTCTCTCTCTCTCTCTCTCTCTCTCTCTCTCTCTATATATATATATATATATATATATATATATATATATATATATATATATATATATATATATATATATATATATCAGTGAACATTGAAATCAACAGCGAGCGGCAACAGTCTGTTTCATGTTTGGCCACAATCTTCAGGTTTGTTTTGAACGTAATCTCCAGGCCATATTTACATACGCTCTATCCCTGATATTGAGTCCTATAAATATAATAGACCTATAACAGTTCCATAAATATAACATACCTTAAAACTATATTTTTTATCTAATTACATATATGTGTGTGTGTGTGTGTGTGTGTGTGTGTGTGTGTGTGTGTGTGTGTGTGTGTGTGTGTGTGATAATAATGCAATGCGGTAACACAGTAATCAAACGGATAAATAATATCCTTATTTGTTTTATATTTTTTAAGCTTTCAGCTCATTTTTATTTTTTACTTTTCGCTTATATTTTTGCTATTACTATTCGTGGACATTGATACCTTAGTTAATTATATATTTTTAAATCTCTTATATATATATATATATATATATATATATATAAAGATATATTTAAGGCACAACTTTCCCGTAATCGGAAGTTCTGAAATCAAATACATTCGCAGAACTCGGTACAGATATTATTGTCATATTTGAATTTCATTTTTTCTGAGTTTTCCTCATCATCGTTGTTGTTGTTGTTGTTGTTGTTATTATTATTATTATTATTATTATTATTATTATTATTATTATTATTATTATTATAATATATCAGTTTAACATAATAATAATAATAATTATTATTATTATGAATACTTTTTTTTATTAATAACACGGACTTTCGCTTATCTGTTCAAAATCATTTTTCTTTTTTTTTTGCTTTTCATCACAGTTTTAGCCAACCCTTTCTTTTGGTAAATGCAAGTGTAAAAAAATTGGAATAATGAACTAGCTTCAGACGAAATTCGAAATTTCGACATCTTTACCATGATCTTTGCTTTCAAGAATCATTAATTTTCAAAAGCTTTCATGGTTAAACAAGTCGTCCATTTATTGACATTTTGCTACCTCTTATCCAATTTTTCTCATGCAATTGGTTTGTGATCGTTGAAATTGCTTTGTTGGAACTTTCTTCTTCGGTTGTTAAATTACAATAAGTCGTTTAGATATTCTGAGACGAAGTATTTTCATTCTAGTACATATTGGTCGTTTAAAATTAGTTCCTTTATTTTGCAGTTACTTTAATCTATTAAATTACTCATTAGTGGTATAAATGTTCTGGCATGATGTATAGACTGGAATTATTTTTTTTTAAAAATGTATTAAACCGAAATTATTTAATCTACTGAGACTAACGTTTCAGCGTTTACAAAAGAAACATTTGAACTTTATTACAACTTACAGATGCTTGATGTGTGCACGCTCAGTGACGAGCACAACTTCTTCAGATACCGATAGTCTACCATGTGATTTACAGTAATACAAGCATTCTCTTATTTCAAATTACTTGTATTCATGGATTTTCTAGTTCTTCTTTTATGCGACGGGTCCTTTCAGGGCTTAGGCGTTTGTGGCTCTCCACTTCCCCCTATCCCATGTAGCTCCCAATAAGTTTTATCCCTTTGCAACTTCCCACAGACCCTGTTCTGTCATCCACTTGCTTAAGCCCGTTAGGTATGTCACGGGTGGATTTCCCTTGTCTCTCTTTTCCTCTGTTCGCCCTATCAGATTCTCCAAGCCCTCCTTTCTCATTACGTGTCCCAGAAACTTCAACTGGCTCTTTTTGATGTTAAGTATAATCTTCCTCCTTGTTTTCATCCTCTCCAAGACCTCATCGTTACTCACACGCACGGTCCATGATATCCTTAGCATCCTTCTGTAGAACCATACTTCCGTTGCCTCGAGTCTCTTCTTTTCTTATTACGTGTCTCAGGAATTTCATCTGCCTCTTCCTGATGTTAAGTATAAGCTTCCTCCTTGTTTGCATCCTCTCCAAAACCTCATCGTTGCTCACACGCTCGGTCCATGATATCCTTAGCATCCTTCTGTAGAACCATACCTCCATTGCCTCGAGTCTCTTCTTTTCTCATTACGTGTCTCAGAAATTTCATCTGCCTCTTCCTGATGTTAAGTATAAGCTTCCCCCTTGTTTACATCCTCTCCAAAACATCATCGTTGCTCACACGCTCGGTCCATGATATCCTTAGCATCCTTCTGTAGAACCATACCTCCATTGCCTCGAGTCTCTTCTTTTCTTATTACGTGTCTCAGGAATTTCATCTGCCTCTTCCTGATGTTAAGTATAAGCTTTCTCCTTGTTTGCATCCTCTCCAAAACCTCATCGTTGCTCACACGCTCGGTCCATGATATCCTTAGCATCCTTCTGTAGACCCATACCTCCATTGCCTCGAGTCTCTTCTTTTCTTATTACGTGTTTCAGGAATTTCATCTGCCTCTTCCTGATGTTAAGTATAAGCTTTCTCCTTGTTTGCATCCTCTCCAAAACCTCATCGTTGCTCACACGCTCGGTCCATGATATCCTTAGCATCCTTCTGTAGAACCATACCTCCATTGCCTCGAGTCGCTTCTTTTCTTATTACGTGTTTCAGGAATTTCAGCTGTCTCATCCTGATGTTAAGTATAAGCTTCCTCCTTGTTTGCATCCTCTCCAAAACCTCATCGTTGCTCACACGCTCGGTCCATGATATCCTTAGCATCCTTCTGTAGAACCATACCTCCATTGCCTCGAGTCTCTTCTTTTCTTATTACGTGTCTCAGGAATTTCATCTGCCTCTTCCTGATGTTAAGTATAAGCTTTCTCCTTGTTTGCATCCTCTCCAAAACCTCATCGTTGCTCACACGCTCGGTCCATGATATCCTTAGCATCCTTCTGTAGAACCATACCTCCATTGCCTCGAGTCTCTTCTTTTCTCATTACGTGTCCCAGAAATTTCATCTGCCTCTTCCTGATGTTAAGTATAAGCTTCCTCCATGTTTGCATCCTCTCCAAAACCTCATCGTTGCTCACACGCTCGGTCCATGATATCCTTAGCATCCTTCTGTAGAACCATACCTCCATTGCCTCGAGTCTCTTCTTTTCTCATTACGTGTCCCAGAAATTTCATCTGCCTCTTCCTGATGTTAAGTATAAGCTTCCTCCTTGTTTGCATCCTCTCCAAAACCTCATCGTTGCTCACACGCTCGGTCCATGATATCCTTAGAATCCTTCTGTAGAACCATACCTCCATTGCCTCGAGTCTCTTCTTTTCTCATTACGTGTCCCAGAAATTTCATCTGCCTCTTCCTGATGTTAAGTATAAGCTTCCTCCTTGTTTGCATCCTCTCCAAAACCTCATCGTTGCTCACACGCTCGGTCCATGATATCCTTAGCATCCTTCTGTAGAACCATACCTCCATTGCCTCGAGTCTCTTCTTTTCTCATTACGTGTCCCAGAAATTTCATCTGCCTCTTCCTGATGTTAAGTATAAGCTTCCTCCTTGTTTGCATCCTCTCCAAAACCTCATCGTTGCTCACACGCTCGGTCCATGATATCCTTAGCATCCTTCTGTAGAACCATACCGCCATTGCCTCGAGTCTCTTCTTTTCTCATTACGTGTCCCAGAAATTTCATCTGCCTCTTCCTGATGTTAAGTATAAGCTTCCTCCTTGTTTGCATCCTCCCCAAAACCTCATCGTTGCTCACACGCTCGGTCCATGATATCCTTAGAATCCTTCTCTAGAACCATACCTCCATTGCCTCGAGTCTCTTCTTTTCTCATTACGTGTCCCAGAAATTTCATCTGCCTCTTCCTGATGTTAAGTATAAGCTTCCTCCTTGTTTGCATCCTCTCCAAAACCTCGTCGTTGCTCACACGCTCGGTCCATGATATCCTTAGCATCCTTCTGTAGAACCATACCTCCATTGCCTCGAGTCTCTTCTTTTCTCATTACGTGTCCCAGAAATTTCATCTGCCTCTTCCTGATGTTAAGTATAAGCTTCCTCCTTGTTTGCATCCTCTCCAAAACCTCATCGTTGCTCACACGTTCGGTCCATGATATCCTTAGCATCCTTCTGTAGAACCATACCTCCATTGCCTCGAGTCTCTTCTTTTCTCATTACGTGTCCCAGAAATTTCATCTGCCTCTTCCTGATGTTAAGTATAAGCTTCCTCCTTGTTTGCATCCTCTCCAAAACCTCATCGTTGCTCACACGCTCGGTCCATGATATCCTTAGCATCCTTCTGTAGAACCATACCTCCATTGCCTCGAGTCTCTTCTTTTCTCATTACGTGTCCCAGAAATTTCATCTGCCTCTTCCTGATGTTAAGTATAAGCTTCCTCCTTGTTTGCATCCTCTCCAAAACCTCATCGTTGCTCACACGCTCAGTCCATGATATCCTTAGCATCCTTCTGTAGAACCATACCTCCATTGCCTCGAGTCTCTTCTTTTCTCATTACGTGTCCCAGAAATTTCATCTGCCTCTTCCTGATGTTAAGTATAAGCTTCCTCCTTGTTTGCATCCTCCCCAAAACCTCATCGTTGCTCACACGCTCGGTCCATGATATCCTTAGAATCCTTCTCTAGAACCATACCTCCATTGCCTCGAGTCTCTTCTTTTCTCATTACGTGTCCCAGAAATTTCATCTGCCTCTTCCTGATGTTAAGTATAAGCTTCCTCCTTGTTTGCATCCTCTCCAAAACCTCGTCGTTGCTCACACGCTCGGTCCATGATATCCTTAGCATCCTTCTGTAGAACCATACCTCCATTGCCTCGAGTCTCTTCTTTTCTCATTACGTGTCCCAGAAATTTCATCTGCCTCTTCCTGATGTTAAGTATAAGCTTCCTCCTTGTTTGCATCCTCTCCAAAACCTCATCGTTGCTCACACGTTCGGTCCATGATATCCTTAGCATCCTTCTGTAGAACCATACCTCCATTGCCTCGAGTCTCTTCTTTTCTCATTACGTGTCCCAGAAATTTCATCTGCCTCTTCCTGATGTTAAGTATAAGCTTCCTCCTTGTTTGCATCCTCTCCAAAACCTCATCGTTGCTCACACGCTCGGTCCATGATATCCTTAGCATCCTTCTGTAGAACCATACCTCCATTGCCTCGAGTCTCTTCTTTTCTCATTACGTGTCCCAGAAATTTCATCTGCCTCTTCCTGATGTTAAGTATAAGCTTCCTCCTTGTTTGCATCCTCTCCAAAACCTCATCGTTGCTCACACGCTCAGTCCATGATATCCTTAGCATCCTTCTGTAGAACCATACCTCCATTGCCTCGAGTCTCTTCTTTTCTCATTACGTGTCCCAGAAATTTCATCTGCCTCTTCCTGATGTTAAGTATAAGCTTCCTCCTTGTTTGCATCCTCTCCAAAACCTCATCGTTGCTCACACGCTCGGTCCATGATATCCTTAGAATCCTTCTGTAGAACCATACCTCCATTGCCTCGAGTCTCTTCTTTTCTCATTACGTGTCCCAGAAATTTCATCTGCCTCTTCCTGATGTTAAGTATAAGCTTCCTCCTTGTTTGCATCCTCTCCAAAACCTCATCGTTGCTCACACGCTCAGTCCATGATATCCTTAGCATCCTTCTGTAGAACCATACCTCCATTGCCTCGAGTCTCTTCTTTTCTCATTACGTGTCCCAGAAATTTCATCTGCCTCTTCCTGATGTTAAGTATAAGCTTCCTCCTTGTTTGCATCCTCTCCAAAACCTCATCGTTGCTCACACGCTCGGTCCATGATATCCTTAGAATCCTTCTGTAGAACCATACCTCCATTGCCTCGAGTCTCTTCTTTTCTCATTACGTGTCCCAGAAATTTCATCTGCCTCTTCCTGATGTTAAGTATAAGCTTCCTCCTTGTTTGCATCCTCTCCAAAACCTCATCGTTGCTCACACGCTCGGTCCATGATATCCTTAGCATCCTTCTGTAGAACCATACCTCCATTGCCTCGAGTCTCTTCTTTTCTCATTACGTGTCCCAGAAATTTCATCTGCCTCTTCCTGATGTTAAGTATAAGCTTCCTCCTTGTTTGCATCCTCTCCAAAACCTCATCGTTGCTCACACGCTCGGTCCATGATATCCTTAGCATCCTTCTGTAGAACCATACCTCCATTGCCTCGAGTCTCTTCTTTTCTCATTACGTGTCTCAGAAATTTCATCTGCCTCTTCCTGATGTTAAGTATAAGCTTCCCCCTTGTTTACATCCTCTCCAAAACATCATCGTTGCTCACACGCTCGGTCCATGATATCCTTAGCATCCTTCTGTAGAACCATACCTCCTTTGCCTCGAGTCTCTTCTTTTCTCATTACGTGTCTCAGAAATTTCATCTGCCTCTTCTTGATGTTAAGTATAAGCTTCCTCCTTGTTTGCATCCTCTCCAAGACCTTATCGTTGCTCACACGCTCGGTCCATGATATCCTTAGCATCCTTCTGTAGAACCATACCTCCATTGCCTTGAGTCTCTTCTTTTCTCATTACGTGTCTCAGAAATTTCAGCTGCCTCTTCCTGATGTTAAGTATAAGCTTCCCCCTTGTTTACATCCTCTCCAAAACATCATCGTTGCTCACACGCTCGGTCCATGATATCCTTAGCATCCTTCTGTAGAACCATATCTTCATTGCCTCGACTCTGTTCTTCATCTTTGAAGAGACCGTCCAACATTCGCAGCCGTAAAGGAGGACAGATGTCACGTAGCATTTCAGTACTCTGTTACCAACGAAATACTCCTGTCTCGTAATAATCTGTCTAGCTTTTGGAATGCGTCTTTATATTCTAAAATGTCGTTGCAAAACAGTAACAGGACTGATTTTGCTTAATTTAATAAGACAAAGGCCTTCTCAGCAGTATCAATATATGTATTGCTTCACTGCTTGCCGAATGCTCACCGACATTGGAAAACCTGGTGCTTCTAAAATATTTATATATATTTATAATAAGTTGCTGTCATGAGCTTTAAGACATCCTCTATAAAAGTGTCAATATCTTAAATAATGTCGGTTTAATAATTTTTTGAAAGTATTTCTTTTGTAAACACCACTTATTTTTCTATTCTGTAAATTTTATTATAGGTTTTGAATTTTTTTATGCTAATGTTCACATAATACAAGGCCCAAGAGCAACCCAAGGTAGAGGCTTACTGAAGGATTGTCGTAAGGACGTTAAAGGAAGTGGTATATGTTATGGGGATATGTAGAATAGATAATGGTTGACCCTAAATTTGAAGAGGTTAAGGCTGGAGTGGTCGGATAAACATAATCCACATCTGTTTCACATTGTGACTGTTCTGGAGAAGAAATTGTCTGAGTGAGAATTTCTCCTTATCAAAGGAATACGAAGGGAGTGAGAATGATTTGACCCTGTGTACGTGGCATCGCAGATCCTAGCTGTGAAGGTCTGAACTGGTGGAACTAGGGAATGTAACTCATCTGAACAGTTGCCATGTAAATAGCGATAGTCTAACGAGAGGCTAGCAACGTTTTGTATGAACAAAACTAGTCAAATCTAATAATAAAACATGTTAGAATGAAAAAATATCAGAATGAAAAAAATATCAGAATCTCCCAATTAATTAAGAGTATTACAAGCAATTTAATAACCGGAGAAAAATATATCTGCTAAATACGCTATGATATATGTATATATAGCTGGCCACTCGTTTTCGAGGATACCTGTCTACTAGGGCGGCTACCCAATCCCTATTGCAGACACTTGCTCAGGCACATTTGTGTTTATTCAAAGCCCACATGTGCTTTATACTGCATCTATGCTGAGCAGACCTTAGCTACAGTTTCTTGGAAAGAGCATGTTATCTAGCGTAATCAACAAGGACAGCACGCTCAAGCCCTCGGCCACGATGAATTGTGACTTCGTGTTAGCAAAGGTATCGACGGCCCCAATTTAACTCACAAGGCTTGGGTCAACTCGTTTTCAGGCACTTTATCAAAAAGTGCCGCCCCCACCAGTCCGATAACATCAGGAAGTCTCCTTTCCGACAAATCGACCATGGCGAGATTCGAACCCCGGATCTCATGGTCAGAATGCGGACGTTCGGCCACGTGACCACGCTATGATGAAAACAACACAAATATGACGAAAGCAGTTAAAAGTAATAAATATTATGTTTAATGATGAAAATACTTCATCTCAGAATCTCTAAACAGCTTAAGTAGTAAATTAAATGCCGAAGAACAATAGATCGGCTAAAATCATTAAGTTAAAACGGAGAAATGAAAAAGTTCATTCAAACAAATTATAAATATGCATTTTAACGAAAATAATTTATCTGAGAATATGGAAGCAATTAATATAATTGTTAGTTTAAAATGATTTTTTTTTATTGTAACCGCAAATATGAACGCTTGTTTATTTTTCACAAAAATCCCGTAACAAATGATAGAACGACGCGCTTTGAGTTTTCGATCGCTTCTGCTGATAGTCTTCTTACCGAGGGTAAAATTGGTTGAAAGTTGGGGGTGAGTATGTATTTATTTTTGTTTGGTTTTCGGGTGCCACACTTCAGAGGGTGTAGAACACTGCAGTGGAAGAAAACAAAATGAGAAAAAAAGCCATTCACTACGTTAGAACGCCATTTCTTCATTTTTTTTTCAGGTCCAAGAAAGAAGAACAAAGTAGGAATGAAAAGATGGTGGAAAGAATGATTTGCACAAAAAAAAAGAAAAGAAAATGGAAGCGAACAGACGACATTGTTAATTGAAAACAAATGATTAAATGTCTTAGTAGTTCCCAGCTTATCCTTCAGCAAAAGATTTATTTTTTAAATTAAAGTTAATCATCAGAACCTTTACTTTAAAGAAAAGAAAAATTAAACTCGATTATCTCGCAAAAACAAAGTTTAAAAAAGTTGAATTACAATCAATTATTATGAAGACATTAACTTTAAAATATGTAATTATTTAACAAATATACTTCGTAAAACGAAAATAATTAACAAAAATCATAGTAATTTCCCTTAGTGAAGGATATGGTTTGGAAATGTATGAATTAAAACCTTGTGCAATTTAATATCCGCAGAATAGATGTAATAGGTCCAGACTGATAGCTGAGGTCTCTACGTTTTGATTCTGTATGTGTTTTTTAATTATTTAGTGGCCACTTTATATATATATATATATATATATATATATATATATATATATATATATATATATATATATATATATATATATATAAATTCCCAAAAGGATAGAATCCAGGTAGAACTCAATGTCCAGGACAGAGAAAGAATATAATATAAAAGGCTAAAACACTAATATTCCATGTTTATAATTTATTACATTGGAATCGTAATCACGATCCAAATCATCAGACCTACAAATTCAAAAAGCTTTTTGAATTTGTAGGTCTGATGATTTGGATCGTGATTACGATTCCAATGTAATAAATTATAAACATGGAATATTAGTGTTTTAGCCTTTATAATATATATATATATGTTTGTGTGTGGGGGGTGTTTGTGTGTGGTGGAGGTTGTAATGAACTGTTCTCAGCGAACATTGAGCACCAGTTCTTTTTTGTGAACGTACTTACATCTGACGGATACTGCAACGTTGCCGCCTTTATTTTTTTAATCGCCTGTTGTTACATATGTGATGAAGGTTGTAATGAGCCATTTTCAGTGTGAATTGGACTCCGCTTGTTTCCTGCGATTTTTTTTGTATCCGATTTGATATTGTAATAAGAAATTTCTGATTATTTAAACGGCAACATCTGTCTTCCACTATGCATCAGTCACAATGACTTTGACTTGACTCTAAATCGAGCCTTGATATTCAACTGTCGGCCATTTATACACCTTGGCCCTTAACCGGAAAAAATAGAAGGAAATGATATCGCAGTAGCAATATCAGTAGTTTTCATTCAACTATTCAACAGCATTTACTACTGTTACCAGAGGTCCATCCGTATCCAAGCCCAGATAAAAAAAATGTGTGTAGTGGGGAGGACATTTTGAAAGTTGATTTTCGCCAGTCAAGAACTTACCATTTAAATGACTGTAACATCGTAATTTCTTTTTCCTGGTCTTTCTTTGTGTCGAACTAACATAAGAATCTAAGTATAGTGAATATTGTATATTGCCCCGTGGTTGAGGTAGCTGCTCTGTTCCTATCAGCGTTAGGGGTCAGTAATCGAAATTGCAGAAGAATTGTGTTGCTTCAATCCTCCTAGTGGGATCTTGCTTAGAAATTAATCAATTGATTTCCTAGCCTCTTACCTGTGATCAAAAACATCTTCAGTGAAAAAAAATCTGCTTCAGTCAAAAGTCAGACCACTATTTACTGCTTTCACAAATTTTGAAAAATTTCATTTTTTCAAGACTCGCTAGAGTAATAATGATTTATAAGACAAGCTTTCTAACCACTGTTCAACAACGAGATGCCCATATTAGCGTTCTTTGAGCTTAACCTAATCTGGCACAGGGTCACGTTTGATGGGTACCCAATGAAGAGAGAAATCACTACGTTAATAATGATTTTAACAATTTGTTTGCTATTTACTTGGCTTAGCCTAGTCTAGCACATGTTCCCCTTGAAGAAACCCTAAAGACCGTAACTAAATAAGTGTCGATTTTTTTCTTTCAAGAATATCACAAAATGGGCCCGGTGTGACGATTTAATTAATGGAATGACTGCAATGTGTCAACGGAGTAATGAATTCGGTAAACATCTGTACGCAAGGACATGATTCAACTTTCGCTTTCATGAGACGAAGACTAAATAGGTCATTTGTTACTGATCAGTATTCCTCTATGCAACAAAAAGTAATTAACATATATACAAACGTAAATGTCTATCCGGTTTTGCAAGACTGTCTCGAATAGTCGCAGTTGTTTGTGCATACTCTATACGTACGTAGTTATGTATACCCTTGTGCAAATTAATTGAAACAAAATGAATAATTCCGTTCTTATGTACTTTTTTTTCGTATTTTTCCAATGAAACATGACCCAGTGCACATGTTAGTACTTCGTATATCCATTCCACGAAGTCGTTCCTTGAAGATTGACCACAGTTTCTCGATTGGATTTAAATCAGGAGCGTTTCCTAGTCAGTCGATAGTACTTTGATTTGCTCACTGGTAAGGCTTGCCATTGTGTTCGGGCAGCATTACAATTTTCGTGCGATTCCTTGGAGTAACGTCCATCGCAGACAGTGGCCGTAGGACAACTAATCGACAGTTGAGACAATAGTGTCTGGGTGTAATTAAAATCTGATGCAATCACGGATGACGCAATATTTTTCAAGGTCAAACAAATTTCATCATACTCCCCGAAAACAGATTCATATTACTGCACGCCACTGCAAATGACCTAATCTGAGGAAAAATAGAAACCGATTACACGCTGTCACTCCAGTGGGTCTAAATCTGGCCGTATGGTGAAAGAAAGGAAACTAAAGTGGTTGTTTCAATTAATTTGCACAAGGGTGTACTGTAAAAGAGTCAAACATTACTTTAGCTAAACGAGGTTAAATAAGAAAAGAAGATTTGTGTAATCGTCAATCATGTAAATTTAAGCCAGTTTAGCTGACAACGTATAAGTGCGTTTACTGGAAGAGAACAAGAATAATGGGGCTTGTTTAATTGTAAGCAAAAAGAGCAAAAATAAATTGTACATTTTCAATAAATCTATCAAGCTGTCTAGCACGCTATTTGTAGGTTGATAAGAGCAGTATGATAACATTATGGCAAGATAATTATTAAAATGCTAACAGCAAAGTGACAAGGGAATTTTGTGTTCATGCCATTCTCTATATAACTAAAACGAAATGACATAACAACCGACAAGTAGAATTTGTAAGCATTTGCCAAAAAATGTCTCATTTCCTAAAATGTTTCACTCTTCTTTAACAAAAACACACGCATACAAACAACAAATACACACACGCACATATATAAAAGTGCATACTGAGGTCAAAACTGAGTGGCGATAGTCTGTTTTATGCTTGAACGAAATCTTCAGGCCTGAGAGCTGAGTCTTCCCAGCTATTTAATCCATAGCTTAGTGGGTGGATTCATGCCTTTGTTATAGAATGCGTAGGCTGGCCCCAAATGGCAAATTATGTTGGAGTTTTGGGGTACCCTGGTGTACTAGTGAGCCAGCCAAAATGAGCTGACTCATTTTGTAGTTCATCAAAATATTCAATACGACGTGTATAAAGGCGGCCATGTTTTCCCCGAATATGCACTGCCAGCCTTTGATATCGAAGACTGAAGAATTGTGGAACAGCTGGTGGTGGTATTGGCAATATAGTCAGATTCAGTAGAGTGTCTGACACGTGAGTGTTAATCTTTAACGCTGTTTCATTGAACAGATTACGTACTGCGCTCTATTTTATATTCATAGACTATGGTGAACACGGTCAACAAATTACTGGTCAGAACTCTGTTGACCCGATCTGAGTTGGAGCGTGGAACTCTGACAGAGATGGATTATCTTTGTTTAAATTTTGGTATTAGATAAAAAAAAAGGGTGCAAAGACAGTCAGACACATACAAGAATCAGATGGGTCAAAACGCTTCGCTGTACCCGGATTCCTTAGTGAGACAAGCCAGCATACGGTGATGAGTAGTTGATCCACTGGTTGACATCCATCATTTCTATCTTTCTCTCTCTCTCTCTCCCTCCCTATCTCTTTTTCTCTCTCCCTCCTTCCCTCTCTCTCTTTCTTCAGGAAACGATATTACGACTACTATCTCTCGTGAAATAAAGCGAGTAAAAAGCGAATTGTACGTTGTTGATTCAGTCTGTGATGTAGCGTTGGGTTTTGAAGAATTAAAGCCAGAGACACACGAAGCGTAGTAACCTTTCTCAATGGCATCGATGCGAAAATGAACGCAACGACCTCAGACTTAGAACTCGACTTGTCGATCCCGCTTTCTCCTCCGATAATAACGCGCATATACCACCGTGTTTCGGGTAACTGCGACTTCATTTTCCCTAACTGTATTATCGTTCATTAGACTCCGAAAGCACCTGGCGTCTATCATTATGTCACATGAAAGGAGACGCAAGAGAAAACAGAAGAGGCCTGCGCAGTTGCTTATCACTAAATCTTTTTTTTCGGAATGTTTTCCTCAGAACAAGTACTATGAAAACATGACATAGAGTCTGGTGATATACGCAGTTTTCAATGGGACCAGACGAACATTGTGGATGTTTCGAAATGGAATCAGGCAATTTAATGGCTTCCACATCACTATAAAAGTATGGAGCACACTATTTGTTTTAGTATACCTACGGACGATAATGGGTATGTCCCCATTAACATAAATACAGTAGTAAATACTGTATGTTGGTCTGCAGTTGGAGATTCTCGTCTCGGGAAACAGCTACTCGACCCCGTTTTATACGGGGTCTACGGGGAATTTTGGGCCGAGTCTATGGGCTCGGATACCACACATTAAATTCGGCCTTATGCTACATCTGACCGCGTGGGGTGGTTGGTAGATATCCTGCAGTTGGAGATTCGTCTCCAGTCAAACTCTGCCTCCGGGCAGATAGGATCCCCAGACGAGGCTATGTTGAAGGGCAGAGTCTTGTCTCAGGAAAGTTAAGCAACCTCGAGCTTGGTCAGTACTGAGATGGGTGACCGCTTGGGAATACCAGGTACTATAAGATTGAATGTGTGAATGGCGTCAGAATGACTCGGTATTGTTAATTCTAGTCGTGTTCGTTACATTAACTTACACACAAATACCCTTGGGAAGGGCATGAATTCACCTCTTCTCCCCCCACTAACGGGTTAATTAGTAAGTCGTGTATCACTAAAACCTTTATTATTACCACACTCCAAAAAAAATGTGTTCAAAATATTTCGATTTCGACATTAAATAACCCATAGACTTTTTGATAAAACAACCAAACCAACCATATCTAACATATATATAAAATGAAAAAATATAGTTTTTAATGTATGCAATATTCACGGAAAAAAGAGTCGAATATCAGGGACAGAGCGTATTAAATATAAACAGTATGGACATAGGTATCAACACTGAATGGCGACAGTGTGCTTCATGTTTAAACGTGTATGTGAGGGTGATTTATTGGATAGCAGCTCAGAATGAGAAATCAGAGAATCAAGTTCGACTTCCAGTTGGGTTCGTTACATTCACTTAGGCCCAAATAACCTTGGGAGAGGGGGATGAATCCAAATCCTTCCCCTCAACGACGTGTTAAATAATAGGACTTGTATCTGAAAAAATATTTGTTATTCCCCACAAAATTGTTCATGCAATATTCACTCGCAAAGAAATAATTGTTCTTACAATCTACGAAAATATATTTCGGCTTTAAATAACCCACAAAGGGTTGATAAGTCGTAAAAAAACAAATACCTCAATCTGTACATATCTACAGGGTGCGATGGATAAATTGTCGTCTAAATTACGGCAAAAATGAAAATAACACATTTCATTTTAACAGATATATTTACCAAAATTACACATCTTGAAATACTAAAGAGTAAATTTATTCAATAAAATTGCCATTGGCTTCAACCACGGCCTCCAGATGACTTCTGAATCTCATGCAACTCTTCTGGACGGTCTCTTTGTTTAATCTGTTGAATGCTGCCATAATTTTTGCCTTCAGGACATCTTTGGTGTTACAAAGAGAGTTGTTGGTTTTCCGCTCAACCTCGCCCCACATCAAGAGGGTTACAGTCTAGGGAGTTAGATGGCCATGTGTAAGGGGTGATGTGGTCGCAGAAATTGTCTGACAGCCATGACTGGGTTCTCCTGCTTGTGGTGGCGTGTCCTGTTGCCAGATACAGAGTCTTCCAGCAGCCACCCTCTTGACCCAGGACAGCACAACTTCCTCAAGGCACTTGAGTTAAGTCTGAGGTCCAGTAGGAAGATGAATGGAGTCATAACGTTGCCATCATTAATGATAACGCCAAACATCTTTGTAATCATCATTAGACTCATCCAAATCTTTCCGAATCCTCTGCACTGTCCTCAGATAGAAACCCTCTGGACTGTCACCCAAACACTCTGAAATGTGTGTATTGAAGCTACCAGCGCGAAGGCCAAGCAGTACAGCCCGCCGTTTCCAAATTTCTGGAGGAGTGAATTGCGTCATGATGATCTTTTTCTCACAGACAGTGCCGAACTGACCCTACTATACTGTGCAGTCGACAAATTCAAAAACAAACAACGCACATGATCGAAATTTAAAAAAATAAATAAAACGGCGACAATTTAAATATCGCATCCTGTATATTTTTTAAATCATTTCACGCAAGGAAGGCTGTAAAGCCACTAAGACACAATGGGTTACTGAATGTGAAAGAATAAACAAAAGAAGAACATTATTAAGGAACATAATAACAATAAAAGAAGAGGAATCAAGATGACAGTACATAACGATTGACATTGCATTTAAATTTCTGAAGATTGAAGTTGGCTGGAAAGCATGCAACCAGAAGAGGGTTCCATAAGAGAGATCTATCTATCTATCTATCTATCTAGCTTAAATTTCTTAATTAAGGCATGTAATCACAGCGATAAACGATCATTTAAATCTGTAAGACCTATAGACACTTCGCCGTGAAGCAGTTGTTAGTAAATTATTATCACAAAATACTACTATTGTAGTGCCTTCGATCCTCATTGGGTGCCTAACACTTGCGATCTTATGACGAAGCTAAGCTTAGTAAATGCGACATCTGTCCCGAAGCTTTCCATTTATTTAATATTAACAAAAACTAAAATAATATTAAATATAAAAATTAAAATTAAGAAGACTACTTAGGGCAATAGGGACATAGTTCACGCAAACAAAGTCTTGTTCATCATAAACTTTAGTGTGCTTTTTTAAAAACTTTTGACTATATTTTGTTTGTGGAATAAATATGACTTACATTGCTTATATTGGTTGACCCGCTCGTAAAAAAAAAAAGGAGGAAAAATTCGTTTTTAATCCTTTGAGCCCTGACCATATCTTTACCGGTGGTAGAGAAAAATGACGTAATGTCCAGCCACCGGTTGAACAGTGGTGGAAAAAAATGACTTAATAGCCAGCCACTGATTGAACGGTGTGTAAACATTTGTAACTATTTTTTTTATATCTACCGTGAAACATTACATACGAATTGTAATGACAAAAGTACACAGGTGTAGGCTTGAAGAAAGCTTCATTCAACTGAGAATACACGGTTCGCGTATAGTGTCCTTTTATAATCCCAATAAACAGAAATATCTCTCTCAAAGAGGAGAGTAACAAAACAAGGGGAGAGCACTCTTGATTATTTATAACGCTAATTATTTACGAATTTTGACTCAGGAGCTCAGGCAGAAGGGTTCAAATTTTTCAGGAATGCAGGCTTCAAAGAGTTAAACAATTTTTACAGGTTAGCATTCACTCGACCTTCTTCTGTCCACGATATTAACGAAAACAGATTTTTATTAATTGTCTGAGAGAATTCTTTGTTAACCGCCAGGAGAGTGACTCGTTTCGCTTTCTCGGACTAATGTTTTCTGCTGACATGAAGTGGAAAGATTATATCGGATCAAGTGCTAGTTCCACTGTTAGGAAAGTTAGTTCACTGTGACAGACAATTTTTCTCGCGCGAATCTATCTTTCATATTTATAAGTCTACCATTCGTCCATACTTTGAATATTGCAGCAACATATAGTCTGGTGTTCCCGATATATATTTAGAGATCCTTAATAAAATCCAAAGAAGAATCTGTAATGTCATTGGTCTTTACCTGGCATCTCGGCTTCAGTCACTTTCCAAGCGCAGTAACGTAGCCTCCTGAAACTTTTCTATAAATACTTTCATGGTAATTGTTTTGACGAACTTTCCTCTATGGTAGCTAGATTATGAATTTAAGCGCAGTAATAGATTGGCGACAAGGTCCCATTATTTTACATTTGAAATGGCTAGCTGTAACCGTAAGTTCTATGCTAATAATGTCTTCTATTGCACTTCTCGCAAACTCTATTCTGTTTTTTTCCTTTCCAGTCAAGTTCGATCTTCAAAAATTGAAATGCCGTGAATAATCGTTATCTTCTGTCTTCTTAATTCTTGTTCATTTATTGTTCTTTTTCTTTCACACTCAGTAATCTCTTGTGTCTTAGGGCCTTTGTTGCCTTGCTCGGAATGAAATGGTTAAAAAAAATTTGTCAGAATCGGAAAATATTTAATTTTTTTTTGTTATTTTAGAGGGGGGCCTGTTCATAATCTAAATGCAGAGTCAAATCGATCCCCGACTTCTTAAAGAGTTATCTACATTACTTTTAGTTACAAATGTCAAGTTTGAAACTGTGCTTACATCATTGATAACTACGTACTATTACGAATTTTGAAAAAGGACACCAGTAATTTGGTATTTAGAGACTGAACTCATGGCGAGTGAACATAACAATGGCGGTTTTATAAATTTCATTCCAGAAATGAACTTATTTATAAATCTCAAGGACAAAGTCACTTATACAATGGAGAAAGATTATGGATGATAAATTACAAACAACAATTCGACTGCTTTCAAAAATCTACTCTGACTGCTTCTATTCACTTGGCTGCGATAGAAAAGTTTTATAAAAAGTAGACAAATTAAATTCATCATGAACTAAAAGAAAATCAGAGATTGTGTAATTTTAAGGTGTTCTCATTACTTAAGATAATAGAAGCCTATTTATTAAGTCTCGATTTGAAGCAATGATTAGTTTCACTGAGTATTAATATTGTAGGTAATCCGATACTTAGTGGATTCTCTATATCCGTGGCCTTGTTACAGATGAAGCTTAGTGCATATCAATAAATATAAAGGAAAAGTAACTCTGATATTAATTAGTAAATGTTCAAAGGACTTCTTTCTCATTGACCAATACAGCACTCATTAGGGTCAGAAGGACCGATATATATATATATATATATATATATATATATATATATATATATATATATATATATATATATATATATATAATTGTTTATTTAAAAATTATAACATGAATATGTTATAAAATCACACTCCGGTGTCTTATCAAGTGATGATGTTGAATGTAGGATAAAAGGTTTTAAAAGTTTCAAATTAATTAACGATCCTTTGTAAGGGGAAACGCTGTTACATAAGCAGGAATGGCCAATCAAAATACAAGAATACGGGAATTCAAAAAACTTGACAACGAAGTAAGATTATAATAGCGATTAAAAGCTTTAAAGTTGGGGTTTTACTAAAATAGAATTTATTCTAACCAATAAGTATTAAATTATATGATAAAATTTGATATTAAAATTAAAGGTAAAAAATTACTAAGTTTAAAATCTAAATTTAATCTCTATTAAGTTTAAAATTATAAAACTACTGATGAGAAAAGAAAAAATACATATGTTATTCAATTTATCTTATTTTTTCATTGAAATTACGTTAGAACAGACGCTAATTTCAGCTGGTCTTCCCGACAAAAATGTATACATTTTAATTCCAAGTGTATGAATAGGATGTTCACCTCTCGTGTAAAACAATATACACACTCAGATTATAATACATAAGCACCCAGACATATTTAGATATATACACACACAAATAGGTGACGAGACAGGAGACATCTCCACGGCCCTTTATATATATAAAAAAAAATCGAACACATACATACACAATTAAATGTGCATGCATTTTCTATACACATAGACATATATAAATACACATCCACATACATACATACACAATTAAATATGCATGCATTTTCTATACACACAGACACTGATAAATACATGTACACACACATCCACATACATTGACCTAAACATTCTGATACAACAAGCAAGACTATTCAAGACTGAAAGTGTTATTAAACGAATGCTAACCACTTATTAAAATATAACTTATACGGGCAAATATGCATAGATAAAAATGGTCAAATAGACCAGAGAAACAAAGAATATGGAAAGGAAGGACATTAAAACATATATATATATGTTTAAAAACAACATTATCTAATATATGAAAAACGAAAATTCCAAACACACAAACATATATATATATATATATATATATATATATATATATTTATTTATTTTTAACATATAATTCGATATAACCCTTATTAGGTGATAGAAAACAAGAACTACCTACAGATATAAGTGTACAGTCACACATATTTTCATATATACACATTTTTTTTTTAAGCGTATCACCCCAAGCAAGGCTGGAACCCACTATCACGCAAGGGGTTATAGAAGGGTTGGAGGAAGAGCAGATAGGAGTGGTAAAGGAGAGGATGTGGAGAAAGAGAAAGACAGTGGGTCGATCAAGGCAAGGGGGTTATAGAAGATTTCGAGCGAGAGCAGATAGGAATGAAAGCTGAAAGGATGTGGAGAAGGGAAGTGGATAGATCAAGGCAACTGGAGGTGTCGATTGACGCTACACTTAAACCGTTAGAGATTGTATTTGTCAGGGAAACGAGATGTGCGAGACATGAAGCTATTGGAGTAGAAGAGACGTCTACATCTAACAGTTTCAACGACATACAGACATACTCACAAATATACGTCCACAAATACCCACATATATATATACGCATACACATATGTATATATAGACATACAGAAGTAAGTATAAACACATCAACCCACACAGCGAGGTAAAAATATAAATAAACCAAATATAAATATATATACATACATGCACATATATACAAAAACACATATACATACATATACACGTACACACATACATACATATACATACATAAACATATGCATGTATACAGATACGTATATAAACTAAACACACAAATATACATATATACCAACACATATACAAACACATGTATATACAGTAAAAACATAAATAAATAAATAAAAAACATACAAACGTAAATTCAACATACACCTATATAAACATATATAAGCACATACACATCCATATAGACACACACACACACACACACACACACACACATATATATATATATATACACATATATATATATATATATATACATATATACATATATATATACATATATGCACACATATATATACATATACACACATACATACACACATAAAAATAGGAATATATATACAGAAACCTACAAATATTCCAACAATATTATCTTATTGACGATAAAATATAGTAAAAGGTTCATAATATTTTTTTAAAAGTAACCACACACAGTTGTTGATTAATTCTATAAGCAATAAAAAATCCTTATCCAACAAAAGTAGATTTTAATTAGTATCGATGATACATTCCAAGCCACTAGGATATACATACAAATACATATACTAGGACATACGAACATACATCCACATATACAAATATATAATCATGTATAAATACCCGTATCGACACATTCACATATACACATATATAAGTACACTCCCATCCTCGCATATACATATAAATACACACATACATATATATACATATATACACATATAAACACAAATGCATATACACATACATATATATAAATACATATATATATATACACATATACACACACTCACACATATATATATATATATATATATATATAGACACCCACACACAAATATACATATATATATATATATATATATAGGCTTACACACGAAGCAGTAGACACAAACCAAAGTTTACATACCTTCACATACACACAAACAAGTTCACATATGATAGGTGTCAACACACACACACACACACACACACACACACACACACACACACACACACACACACATATATATATATATATACATACATACATATACATACCTATAATAACAAGTACAGATATATACGTACATATACAAAAATACACAAAAGTTCAACCATATATATACATAAACGTACATACCTATACATACATAAACATATATCCATATACATACACACACCCATATACATGTATCCTAACATATATATATATAAACATATTCATACATACAGAAATATATATATGTGTGTATGAATGTGGATGTGCTTATATATGTTTATATAGGTGTATGTTGAATTTACGTTCGTATGTTTTTTTTACTTTTTTTATTTTTTATTTTATTTTTATTTTTTATTTTCATTTTTAATGTATATACGTGTATTTGTATATGTGTTGGTATATATGTATATTTGTCTGTTTAGTTTATATACGTATCTGTATACATGCATATGTTTATGTATGTATATTTATGTATATGTGTATATGTATGTATATGTGTTTTTGTATATATGTGCATGTATGTATATATATTTATATTTGGTTTATTTATATTTTTACCTCGCTGTGTGGGTTGATGTGTTTATACTTACTTCTGTATGTCTATATATACATACGTGTATGCGTATATATATATGTGGGTATTTGTGGACGTATATTTGTGAGTATGTCTGTATGTGTATATATGAAAATATGTGTGACTGTACACTTATATCTGTAGGTAGTTCTTGTTTTCTATCACCTAATAAGGCTTATATCGAATTATATATTAAAAAAAAAAAATTATATATATTTTTGTTATATATGTTTGTGTGTTTCGAATTTTTGTTTTTCATATATTAGATAATGTTGTTTTTAAACATATATATATATGTTTTAATGTCCTTCCTTTCCATATTCTTTGTTTCTCTGGTCTATTTGACCATTTTTATCTATGCATATTTGCCCGTATAAGTTATATTTTAATAAGTGGTTAGCATTCGTTTAATAACACTTTCAGTCTTGAATATTCTTGCTTGTTGTATCAGAATGTTTAGGTCAATGTATGTGGATGTGTGTGTACATGTATTTATCGGTGTCTGTGTGTATAGAAAATGCATGCACATTTAATTATGTATGTATGTGTTCGATTTTTTTATATATAGAAAGGGCCGTGGAGATGTCTCCTGTCTCGTCACCTATTTGTGTGTGTATATATCTAAATATGTCTAGGTGCTTATGTATTATAATCTGAGTGTGTATATTGTTTTACACGAGAGGTGAACATCCTATTCATACACTTGGAATTAAAATGTATACATTTTTGTCGGGAAGACCAGCTGAAATTAGCGTCTGTTCTAACGTCATTTCAATGAAAAAATAAGATAAATTGAATAACATATGTATTTTTTCTTTTCGCATCAGTAGTTTTATAATTTTAAGCTTAATAGAGATTAAATTTAGATTTTAAACTTAGTAATTTTTTACCTTTAATTTTAATATCAAATTTTATCATATAATTTAATACTTATTGGTTAGAATAAATTCTATTTTAGTAAAATCCCAACTTTAAAGCTTTTAATAGTTATTATAATCTTACTTCGTTGTCAAGTTTTTTGAATTCCCGTATACTTGTATTTTGATTGGTCATTCCTGCTTATGTAACAGCGTTTCCCCTTACGAAGGATCGTTAATTAATTTGAAACTTTTAAAACCCTTTATTCTACATTCAACATCATCACTTGATAAGACACCGGAGGTGTTGAAGCAAAATGTCTATTTTTGTAGTGATTTTATAACATATTTATGTTATAATTTTTAAATAAACAATTATATATGCTCTACTCTGTATTCAGCACTCTTTTAAGAATAGTAATTGTTGGTTATTGGAATTTATTCCGTATACACCAATCCTAGACTTGAAGATATATATATATATATATATATATATATATATATATATATATATATATATATATATATATATATATATATATATATATATATATTCTAAAGAAATAACGGATTTTTATTCATTAATCCGATAGATTTTATTACTTTAAACTAAGAGTCCCCCAAAATGTTCTTAAAAAAAGACCGTAACATGATAAAAAAGGCCCCAAACTTTAAAAAAAATAAATTTATTGTCAAAATGTTTGTTATTATTAAGAGGAAGGACCAAAATATTTTTTGATTATTTTATTAAATTTTTTAATCCTTTCTTGCACGTTCGAAATTTTGGTTAAAATCTTGTTTTTCATGTGTCAGTGGGTGGGCCAAATATTACTTTGGGAAATTTAGCATCTTTTTTGCGATAAACACATTGTTTTGAAAATTCTTGTTAAAATCAAATAATTGTCGGATTTTAAAGAAATTTCAGGAACTATTCAGAAATGAATTCAATTATTTAAATTTTTTTTTTTTTTTAGAAAATCTTGGTAAAAATAGTTTTTTTTTTTTATATCTGTTACCCTCCACTTACTTAATTTTATGAAATTTCGAGAAATTAAAATTCAAGGGTTTTCGCATTTATATCAGTTAGAAACAGAACTCCTTGGAGAAGTTAAATCATCAATTTGTTTCTGTCAAACAGAAACGCTATTTACCGAAAATCTGCTCTGAATCGTAAAATAAAAAATGTAATAAAACTATTTTAATTGCTTTTATGAATAAGATATATTAAGGACACTATTGTCTTAAGAAAATAAGTTCGATGAATAATGAATTTTTACAAAAATTGTTTTCATTTCATTAAAATTTTAATTAGAAATTCTGTATTAATTTCAGCGGTTTTAATCATATTATTATTAAGTGAAAACTATATTTACTAATCATAAATGGAAAAGCTTAATCCCAATCTCAAACACCAATATTTTAAAAATAATTTTGATTTTTTTTATTAGTGTATAAAAGTGCCTTTTTTTTGTAAGTACGGGTGACCATACAAACATTATCAGAAAATAAAAGCGATGACTATAGTAAATTTAAAGCCAACATTTCTAAAATTCAATAAAACATTAGATTACGGAGAAAATTTTCGTAAATTTTTAATATTACTGAATACTTAAAAAAATATATGAAATAGGCGCTCACGTCATTTTCTTCAATTATGTCTTACGGATAAAGTCTCCGTTAGACCTGTCATCACATTGTCAAACTCAACACAGCTACTGTCGAGTTAAAAAATGCATTTCTGCGACATTTTAAACTTAAAGTAAATAATATTTGCTTCAAGTCAGATTAATTATACTTTAAATCAGCTAATATTCCTCAAATAAAGTTTCATAAAAATATATTTTATTTTGGGAAGATTTTTTTTAGTAAAGAGAATTACATTGTGATGAAAGACGACTAAAATGGGAGCTAATCAGTTATTTTAGTTTAAAAAAATTAAATTAAATTCTTTCCAGTCAATTTAAATTAATTTTTGTAATACAGCAAAGCATTTTGCTTATTAAACATATTAAATGTATTCTATCAGCTTGAAATTAAAACTAAAATAAAAGCTTCAAGAAATATTTTTCATTTTTAAAAATTCATTTAAAATCTTAGATATCGCGTTTTTTTTTTGTGTCGGTCCCTACTTTAAACATTACTTTTTTAGTGGATACTTGTCGGAGAGCATATATTTTTCTTTAATAAGATTTCTTGAACATTCAGGCCGGTGGACGAAAATAAATCAATATACTGTTTAATAAATAAACGGAGCGTCTACTCAAATACAAGTATCCATTAAAAATAACGTTTAAATTGATAATGAGTTAAGTCGGGACTATAGGGAATGTGTGTGTGTGGGGGGAGACAAAACTGGGCGATGACATGAAGAATGGACCGTGGAGGGGGGTCAAAATGGCTGGATATTTTCCGGATGCTCTAGGTTATTCACAGATGTTTTATTCTAATTCTTACTCAATCAATTGGCGATTTCGTTTGATTGCATCTCGCATGCGCTTCAGGTTTTTCGCGAGTTCTGCTAGTTGAAGACGTGCCAGAATATGACTAGTTTCCAATGGATTCTTCGTAAATTTTCAAATGTCGATATCAACATTTTATTTGAGTGTGCTCGTTAAATAATCCTCAATAACTTTTATCGTTCGAATGTTTTCCGTGGACGGATGTTTCAAGTACTACCAAGTCCTGCTAAAACATTGGTCATTCGTAGATAAGGTAATAATTTGCATCGTAGCTGCAAGGTACATCTCTCGAGACAGCATCTCCCCCATTGCACTAAGAGAGGCTGTGTTAGGACAGTACAGAGTGTACTTGAGCAAGCTTTGATAAGCGTGAGACTCCCACTTTAAAAATGTCCTTGTGCCATATTCTGTTATAATGTAAAGACAGTTAAATGCCCATATTCGTTATGAATATGAATATCACACAAAAGACATTCTTGTAGGGTTACTCAGCGAGCATCTCATTGTCAGCTGAGTAACTCCATAAGAGGGTGTCTGTTAAAGCATGTATAAAATCCCTTTTGATCGGTTGCTAAGTTACGTCGAAGCCGTACAACCAAATCTCATGATATTCAAAGTAGCTGGATAGACCAATATATTGGGTCGGTGTATAATTATCAGGCATTTTTCTAGGCGACTTATTTGTTAATAAAAATTGCTGTTTTGTTTACTTTTTTAATAAAAATATTATTTTATTTTTAGGTTATAAAAATGCGTTTCGATAATCATATGCTCCGGAATAATCATTTAAAAATGTTATTGTTGAATTGTTATAATTCTTTTTTTCATTAATAAATATTGTTTAAAAAACGACTGATAATTATGCACCAACCCAATACAATAGGCATTCGTTCTTCAGTACGTAACCCGTTCATAACAGTGAAATATGACGTTATTAAACATGAAAAATAATCTCTATCTATAAAAGGCAGGATGTGTGTGTGTGTGTGTGTGTGTGTGTGTAACGAATGCACGGCCGCAATTTTCGACGGATTTGCACCAAAATTTACATGCACATGCTCCAAGTTAGCTAGAAGGCCAAGACCGACTTTTCATTTCCCAGCTCCCATCGATAGTGGAAATAATCGATTTTTTCATGCTTCTACGGCAGTTTTCATGTAGTTTGCGGCCATTTTCTACTGGCCAGAGTGAGAGCCTATAGCTGGCTGCCACGAATAGGCAAGAAGATTCTATTGGACAGCGTGAGAGCCAACAGATGACTGACACGAATGTTAACTAGCATGCTAGCATGCAAAAACAATCGATAGCTGCATTCGTCACAAGTGGGAAAAATTTAAATCTGCATGGCACCTTACTCCAATTGGCCCATTCGCTTGCTTAAAGTCAACGTTGATTCTGATTCCGCAGAACTGGGTTGTGTGTGAAAAAGTATTTGTTGTTAACATTCTTTTTTCATTCGGTTTTTCCAGTTAGGAGTCCTTTTTTAAAGCTGATCGTTTTGTGTTCATTTTGTTTCGTTCTTTTTTCGTAACAGATTTAATGTTTAGTATAGAGCTTATAAAAAATTCGCAGTGTGAGATAGGCAAGAAGTAAGGCATGTAGCAACATCAGCACGGCAAAGGGCACTCCTTTAAAGGCAAGGAAGGGCAAAAATATTTTAAGTCAAGTGACAGCGATTGCTGTATGAGTCGTACGATTTTTGAATCAAGCACGGGCAACGCCGGGCCATGCTGCTAGTGTGTGAATAAGTTTTTCACTTTGCGGGGAATCATGAGTATGTCGGACTGCAGATGCGGATGTTCAAAGGGAAATGAAAGATAATAATAATAATAATAATAATAATAATAATAATAATAATAATAATAATAATAATAATTACTAAATACGGATATATAAGTAAATATGTGTATGGAAACGTCGCATGCAATAGATTGCGAGTTTTGCTGAAAGAAAAGTTGGGAAAAGTGTTACAAATACGAGAGATGACTGAACTGTTCTTTTCTGCTTCCCTGATGAAACCAGGATTTGTAGAGCCAATCATATGCCTGTCTTGGTATACATGGAGTAGAGGTTTATCCCTTCGTTCCTGTTTAGCATTCGGTTTCCGGTTCCTTCTAAAGCCTACTTTATCTCTATATACCTAACACTGATACTTTCCTACGCTAATATAACTTCACACAGCAACCCTGTACATCGAGTGGTTTTTGGACCCTGTATTGGGTTAATATTAGTAATAATAAAAATTTTCATTTTATCCGTTGATCACTCTCTGCATATTGATAATTTTACCTTATCTGATATCACGTAAGATAATTTTACCTTATCTGATATCACGTAAGACCTGCACTTCAACCACTATTTATATTTAATCTTATAGAATTGTACCTGACCTGCACCTTCCCCAGTGTGAAGACTGGCGCAACACACTCATCTTTCTATACAGATTTGTGCTACACTAAACTTTGTCAGTATCAAGTAAAACAGAGCACTAAAACTTTAGGTAAATTTGCATATTAAGCCCCGGAAACCAATTGTTATGAACATTTACATTCTGATGCAAATTTGCACGATTATCTAAAAAAATAACAATAAAAGTTTGCGCTCTAATACCGTTTAGGATTTATCAATAATGTAAGTTCGACCTCATTCGCGTCGCAGCTACAGAACGGGCGCCATTACTGGCATTGTTTACATACGTTTGCCTCAATTAGTAATGCGCGGAATCCTCACTTGTCTTGACTACTGCGCAATTCGCGAAGTTTAAAATGAATGCGCGAAATTTGAAAAGTAACCCAACAGAAAAAGCCTCATTATTCCAAATATATCAGTAAAAATGAAAAAAAGAAAGAAAAAACGTAAAATAAAATAAAAATTACAAGAAAAAAAAACTGTGTTGTGAGAGTTTCCTTAATTATTTGATATTTGCAAGAATTTCCAAAACAATGTGTTTTTTACTAGATAAAAAAGCTCACGTACCTGAAAGGATAAAAAAAAATAATGTTTTCCTTTTTTTTCTATCAGGAATAATGTTTTCCTGTAACTAAGTAAGCTTCCGCGCATTACAGATCGAGGGAAACGTATGTAAACAACACCAGTAATGGCGGCCGGGTAGACGCGAATAAGGTCGAACTAAATTGTCGATATTTCCTAAACGGTATTCGTCCGCAAATTTTTATTGTCATTTTGGAGTTAATCAGGCAATTTCACACCAAAATGAAAATTTTCATTACAATTGGTTTCCGGGGCTTGGTATGCAAATTTACCAAACGTTATAATCTTTATTGATAAGTTAATGTATAATTTCGTATATATATATATTATTGATGTTTAATAATTCAGTTTTCGTATAGATATAGTAACGTTTGAATTTCGTATAGATATTTACTCAGCTCCCCTAAACCTGACATAAGGTCATTAATATTAAGTACGCATTATAGTTCGAACTTTTCTCCAGAATTTATCGAATCAAAAGCAGTATAATGAAATGAATAATTTATCTGAAAGATGCATACAGTCATTAAAAATGGCTGAATAACGATTCAACGAATTTTCATTGATGAAAGAATTTATTTAAAAACGTTTGCATCAACCGCATTTAACCCTTTCAAGCTTAGAAAGTTGATGCAACACAATCTTCCTCTTCCCTTAACTCCTATTTGGTCTTGTCTTACTGAGCTTAGGTAAATAAGTTAATTTTAAAAAATAAGAATTTTGATATTACAAGTATAAACCTTGACATCTGAACTAATATTTCGATTAACACGTTCAACATTAACAAAAAAGCTATTGGAGCAGAATGATCTCACTCAAAATGTTTCTCGAGACAAAGCTGTTCCACATGTTGAAATCAAACGAAATTAAAAGTAATTTTTTCTAACTTTATACAGTTTGAAGTAAAAGAAATTACTCACTCTTGGGCTGAAAAACACAGAATTACCAGATCACTTCACCTACATGACTTATTCATTCATGTCATATAAATTAATTTTTCAGTAGGTCTCCTGCTACGATGATGTAATTTCCTGCAGTTGTAATCTCATTCACAATAATTTTCATGATACGTCCCAGTAGATTTAAGAACGATGTGGTGTAATGGTTAACAAGCTTGTCTCGTTAGATCAATTACGGCTGAGTAATGAATTCAATCCTCACTACTTTCGGCCTTGTGCCACATTTAAGCTAAGCTTAGAAAATCGTTATGGACCCTTCGACGTGGTGTAATGGTTAGCAAGTTTATCTCACTAAATAAATTACGACTGAATAGTGAGTTCGATCCTCACTGAGCGCCCCATACTTTCGCTCATGTGCCACATCTAACCTACGCTTAGTGGATTGCTAAAAGAGATCCAAGATATATATATATATATATATATATATATATATATATATATATATATATATATTTCAGCAGTGTAGATTAGTGTAGATATTTTCCAGAAGTCTTAAAAGGGTTGGATAAAAATATCTATCTCTATCTCTGAGATGGGGTATTATGATTACTTGTATTATTTACATTATTCGGACTATTATCCTCATCTTCATTGCCATATTCACAACGTTTCGGCCGTTGTACGCTCCGGCCTTCTGCAGGTGATTGTAATTCCGAACCGGTAAAGACGTTGGTTAGATCCAGTGACTAGACCCAAAGAGTTGTGACTTCAATACCAGGCCACAGCAGTGATGAACCAAAAACTTGGTTAAAGGGAAATAACTGAGACACACCGAAGAAGCATGGCACGTGGAACTAGAACCCGGTGGACGAAATAAAGGGTTCGGTTCGAAATTCCAATCACCTGAAGAAGACCGGAGCGTACAACGGCCGAAACGTTGTGAATATGGCAAGGAAGATGAGGATAACAGTCCGTGAATAATACAAGTAATAAAAAATATGCTTACATTTTGGGGTACACCTTATATGATACGTTATTTATAAGTACGGATTAGTACACTCCTGCCAGGTAGCTAAGATACCAGTTTTCTAGGCAGACAATCACTCCTGATTAGGAAGATGGCTAAAAGAAAATCCTTCAAATATGCATGGCTTGCCTGGTGATCTAGACAGTTACGTATTCTCCACCGATATCATAGATCGGAAATCGAGCCAAGATACAAGAAAATAAAAAAATGGCTGCGAGAAGGATTGGCGTAACATACTCTTCTTTTACCTGTTTCTTCGCCTTCTTTTGGGCTTATAATCGCCGAGTTGCTCAAATCATGGGAAAATCAAGAGAGAAGAAAAAAAGAATCAGTCCAGAATTGATTATTTTTTTGTTGGGGGGTGGGGTATGTGGGGGCACAAGATGAGGGTGTAGGGTGTTGTCATGACATTATTTCCTGTACCTACCCGCGTAATTGATTCGACCGTCTCCGTCCACATCAGCATCCATTATCATTTCATTGATT
Source organism: Acanthosepion esculentum (assembly GCA_964036315.1). Lineage (NCBI taxonomy): Eukaryota > Metazoa > Mollusca > Cephalopoda > Sepiida > Sepiidae > Acanthosepion > Acanthosepion esculentum. The sequence goes on from OZ038512.1 coordinate 61,380,702, forward strand.
TCTTCGTCGCTCAATTTCTGTCCCATGTTGGCGAACATGTAGCGCAACTCGCCGGCAGTGATGAAGCCATCACCATCTTTGTCAAACATTCGGAATGTCTCCCGGATTTCTGTTTCGTGATCAAAGTCTTCTGTCTGATTTGACATCATCCGTAGGAATTCAGGGAAGTCGATCGTACCACTTCCTAAGAATAAGAAGAAAGAAATAAGAAAGAAAAAAATGACCAAATATTTCCAGCGCCTATGGCGTAAAATATTTTAATCATACATAAATTCATAGCATTATTATTCAGTCATCAAAGTATTTATGACATTATGCGAGCTTTCTGGGTTTTTTCTTTTTTTAATCAAGCAAGGTAATAAAGCTTCTAAGACGCAAGGAGTTACTGAGGAATAAAGACAAAAATATTTTATTAATTTATTAAAATATTTTATTAATTTGAAAAAATCTTTTATTAATTTATTTTTTTGATTTGCTTACGTTTGAGCTAAAGGCTTTATTCTTTCTCAAAATAGCAATTTCGGTTTTGACTACATGAAGGTCTTGTCGGAGTTAGCTGCTCCTTAATTCCCTAATTGTTCACTAGGAGCCGCTCTCCCTACACTATAAATACTGGGCGACTTTTTGCCTCGTTCTCTTTTCTACTTTGCATTTCAGACGACACATTTAAAAATGTGATCTCTCGTAGAGATCCGCGTCTTCCCATTTGTGAGAGACACCGTGAACATTATACACACATATACGTACGTACGAACATTCACCAATACAAACTCTTTACGTTCACACACAAACACAAATGTTAATGTCTTTGTCACTTGTAAATTTGTTGTTTAATACATATATTTGTTGACATATATATATCGGTCTTGTTTGTTTTTTTTACATCTTCGGTTGGACACAGCATCTACGGCCCGTTTTGCAAATGAACGCTTTTAGGTAAATTTTCTCCTTCGTAGTCCATTGCATTTAAAGATTAAATTATAAAGTTTTTTGTGATATTTTGTTTAATATAAATGGTTAACAAATGTGTTGCATTTGGCTGTTCTGGTGGATAGTGAAAATCCGACCCCGTAGAAAAATGAATAAAATTCATTAATCGTATTGATACTTATTGATCCTTATATTGACTCGTCAATTCTATCTGACAACAACTCAAATATACAACAACTCCAATATAAGAATCTTATTATTCAAGGAATTGATAGTAAGTTAATGTCACATTAAGTATTGTTAGCGAAGTGATTTTGCCATTAATCTCGTTAACATTGCTAATTAGTTCTTTGTATAAATTACTTCTTTATATAATATAAAAGCTGCACACTAATATATTTACGAAAATAAGATCCTCAGTAAGTAAATTCAGAATCTTAAATTCTGTTGAAAAATATTAAGACATTTTACTCTACTATTTGGATTGAACTTAAGTCAATGCCACTTTAACTGAAAAACATATAACAACAAAATTTCGTGCATTTATCATATTATAAAATTCAAACAAAATTTTCACTTTGTTGATTTGAACAAGAACTCTAGCATCGTGTTATCGGACGCTTCAAAATAATATAACTGTCAATAAATAAATTATTTGGAAAAAAAAATCTTTCGGTCTACGCTACACATATTTCGTCTTGGTGTTTTGCTTGTAAATGGAAAAATTGCACCCTGAAGATGACAATTTGAAATTGTTGAAAGTACTTGGCTCGTCAATCTGACAACTCAAATATACAACAACACAAATATAAGGATCGTATTATTCAAGGAATTGATAGTAAGTCTTGTTAGCGAAGTGATTTCGCCATTAATCTCATTAACATTGCTAATTAATTCTTTGTATAAATTACTTCTTTATGATATAAAACTGCACACTCTAATATATATATATATATATATATATATATATATATATATATATATATATATATATATATATATTCAGTGTGTCCATAAAGTTCGTGTGCACTTTAAAAAAATTATAACTTTATTTGTATTTGTGATAGAAATAATTTGTAAAAAGGATTAGAAAGAAGTAAATCTATATTTTTTAAGGTTTTATTGAAATTTTATTTAAGTTTCCACGTGTCCTCTGTCATTAGCAATACAAAGGGTAATACGATTTTTCAGTTCCCGGAAAACATTTGCCAACTGATTTACAGTAATGTCTGAAATCACATTAATTATTTTAGCTATACTTAAAACTAGGTACATTAAACTTTATAACATTTTTTACAGATTATTTCTAGCGCAAATACAAATAAAGTTATAAATTTTTTAAAGTGCACACGAACTTTATG
>OZ038512.1:61387992-61567992 GCA_964036315.1 Acanthosepion esculentum
TTATTATTATTATTATTATTATTATTATTATTATTATTATTATTATTATTATTATTATTTGTGGTATCATCTTGCCAGAGAGTAATTTTAAGTGCCTAATTAGCAAGTCCACTCCGGAGTCTATGAGTAAAAATGGCACCGTAGGAGAATTATCTATGCACACTTAGGACGTTTTGTTTAGACGAAGTGGGTTTTGCATATATGTGCAATTCCTCACAATAATGATGATAAGAAGAAGAACAACAAGAAGAATTTAAAGAAACTGTCAAATTATAAGGACGTGCAAATCGAAATAACAAAAATGTGGAAATTTAAAATTACGATTATCCCTGTTGTGAGAGGGGCATTGGGTATGATAAAAAATGGTACGGAAAATTGCGCGAGTAAAATTGCTGGATCAATCAACAACACAGAACTACAAATGATTACTTCAATTCAAAAGTATACCAAAACTGTTTGGTAAAAGTTTGTTACTAGTTCATAAACTGACTTTATGATATAGTAAAATAATACGAGAAGGAGTAACAAATAATGCTGACTTATGCACAATTGTCAATGATGCCATGTCTATAGGCCGTTTTATCGTGACATGAAAAATCATTCACCCACCTCCACCATCTGACCTTATTTTTCTATTTAGCGTAGATCTGACATTTAATTGGTTAATCGAGACATACCCACAAGTCTATTTTAAATTTCTGAACATTTACCCACCTTAACTTTAGGAAAAGTGGTAACAATTTCTTTTTAAATTTCCCCAGAAAATCATTTTATAACCACTTACCTAGCACCGCCTGAAGAAGTACAATGATAGTATTGAAACATGAAAGCTTTTGTGTAGCGATTTAAAAATGCTTTCATTATAATATATATATATATATATATATATATATATATATATATATATATATATATATGTGTGTGTGTGTGTGTGTCTGTGTCTGTGTGTGATTCGCAGACAGTACTGTTTGGTAGTATCACAGCTCCTCAGTGCGACTAGACATCCGAATGCTTCAAGCCAACACCGAAACCCAACCGTCAGAGTTTCTACCACTGAGCTATCATCATTCAGCAGAGAGAAACAGTTAATTCTAGAGTATTATTTTTACAAATGTAAACAAACGTCAGCCAGAGGGATATATATATATATATATATATATATATATATATATATATATATATATATATATATATATAAAGGTCAACATAGAAGTCAACACTTAGAGGCGACAGTCTGTTTCATGCTAGATGCAATCGTCAGGCCATCTAGCATGAAACAGACTGTCGTCTCTAAGTGTTGACTTCTCTGTTCATTTTTATATTTACACACGCTCTATCTCTGATATTAGCACTTTATCCCATAAATATAGCACACTTTAAGACTATATTTCTTCACATATATATATATATATATATATATATATATATATATATATATATATATATATATATATATATATATATATATATACACGTGAAGAAATGCGTAGCTAGATTTTTTACTATTGTGGTAATGTAGTAATTCAAAATTTTGCACGTTCAAAAATATTCTTAACTGTTAAAAACATTTTTCGACAAGTATCAGATTCATTTTCGCCTTGGAATTTTTATCCGAAATTACCTGAAATTGAGAAAAAAAAATAACATCTCTGCCTGAAGAAGGTGAATGTTTTCACCGAAAGTACTTGCGAACAATATGGATCGAACATCTAATCCATTGTACAATTAATAAAAACAAGGATCGTGTCGTACAGCGAGTGGTCAATAAGTTAATGCCTTCTTAATCTGTTAACGAAGGGAATTCGCCATTAATTACATTAACTTTATTAAATTATTCTTTGAATAACTATTTTACGATATATATATATATATATATATATATATATATATATATATATATATATATATATATATATATATATATCGTAAAATAGTTATTATAGTTATATTAGTTATATTATTAGTTATATTATTCATATATATATATATATGTATATATGTATGTAGGTATGTATTAATTATATATATGTATATATATATTAATTATATATATATAATTACGCAGTAATTATATATATAAAGTTATATATATATATATTAAGTTATATATATATATTATATATATATTAAATTATATATATATAATATATATATAATATCTATAATATATATAATATAACATATATATAATATATATATAATGTATATAATATATATATAATATATAATATATATATATATATATTGAGTTATATATATATATATATATATATATATATATATATATAATTTAGCTTTATAATCAAGGATAGTTTTATGGTTAGTGTTAGCGTTGCAATATTGACAAATAAAACTTCAGTGAATATATTTTTGTTGTTCTTGGTTTTTATTTATCTGATTTATATCTGATAAAAAGTTATTTCGTCTGAAGAACTATTTGAATGTTAATGGTCATTCTCAAAACTATAGAAAATACTCATATATTCCTTGGTTACGGAGATATTTATATCTTATCTGGGAATGTGACCTCGTTATTTCCACTTATCCCCCACTTTCTTATCTTTCTTATACAGGTTCTTTACATATCTCTTTTGAATATTCTGTTTCGAGTAGCATATGTTGAAATACATTCTTAATACTTAAAATCATATATTGCCCGCCCAAAACTTCCAATCGACCATCATTTTCTGTTCAGAGTATCATCGCCCACCCAACAGTTGAAATCGCCCACTGGTGGACGATATCGCCCAGGTCAGGAAACCTTGAAAGAACTCAAAATTGTTTACGCTAACTTTTGGGTAAAGACCTATTCTTCGCTTTGCAGCCTCTTCTCCGCAGACGCAACATCGCTACTCTATCGCTATTTCCATAGAAAATGTTAAAATGATCTCCATTCTTTAGTGTCGCCACTTCAAACATTTACGACTAGGACAAACCAAATGCCTTTAACAAAGTCGAATCGTACCCATTTCCTCCTTGTTCGAAATGTGAGGAAGCTCCACTCATTTTTTTTTCTCCAAAAGAATTGCTATTCGTGTGGATGCTTTCCTAAACACTTCAATCTCGACCTCTTCAAATCAAGGGTTAATCACTAATTATCCTTTTTTCCTTAAAATCTTCTCGTTCTACCACCACCTCTTTCATTCATATCACACACCCAATTCGTCATAACCAATTCCTAAGATCAATGGTGAAAAAAAGGTTTTGAGCGAATAAAACCTGACGGTCTTGGATCATCCTTCTTTGAACACTGTGTACTGGCGCTACAGAACTGTACCAAATAACAGAAACCACATCACTTGAGGACTACAAACAGCAGCAGCAATAACTAAAATGGATATCACACGGAACTTGAATAGAAACTAATGGCATAACCAAGATGTTAATATTCCACACCATATCAAATAGAAAGCTCGGAAGGACAAACCCATCAATACTGGAAAGATCGATAACAGCTACTGGTCTTGAGAAACCTGTTTTCCTAAAGCAGTACTTTAAGAGAAAGTTTTTATAAATTTCGACCGAAAGAATGTACTGGCTGCTCGGTCAATGAATGCCAAGTGTTTCCTTATAGACTAGGACAAAGCAAGTGCCTGTAACAAAGTCGAATCGTACTCATTTCCCCCCTGTTCGAAATGTAAGGAGGAAGTTCAACTCATTTTTTTCCAGAAGAACTGCTATTTTGTGGAACAGACTCTAATTATCCTCTTTATCCTCATAATCTTCTCGTTCTGCTACCACCTCTTTCATTCATATCACACCCCTAATTCATCATAACCAATTCCTAAGAGCAATGGTGACAAAAAGGTTTGGAGCAAGTAAAACGTGAAGGTCTTTGTAAAGATCATCCTTCTTTGAACACTACAGAACTGCACCAAATAACAGAAACCACATCACTTGAGGGCTACCAACAGCAGCAGCAACAACTAAGATGGATATCACACGGAACTTGAATAGAAACTAATGGCATAAGATGTTAATATTCCACACCATATCAAATAGAAGGCTCGGAATGACAAACCCATCAATACTGGAAAGGTCGATAACAGCTACTGGACTTGAGAAACCTGTTTTCCTAAAAAAAGTGTTTTAAGAGAAAGATTTTTTTATAAATTTCGACGGAAAGAATGTACTGGCTGCTCGGTCAATGAATGCCAAGTGTTTCCTCGTAGATAAATCGCTAATAGTGAGGAACTAACGAAGGGGTTGGGGACAACCACAATTATTATATTATGATATCCTGACACAGAGAAAATTCATCTTAGCTCTGTTTTACGTCTGTTTCGAAACAGGTTTTGAGAAACCCAGTTTGTTGTTTGTTGTTAAAGAAGTCTTAATTTCTTATGTTAAAAAAGCATGGCATCTGTTACTTTAAAAAGAGTCTTTATCACTCATAAAATTGTTTTTATGCTCATTCTTTGTGTTGATTTTGTTGTTACGACATTCTAGTTATTCCGACTGTGTTCATTGAATATCTAAACAAGGTCTCAGAATGGCTCAACGGTAAAGTTATGGAAACAAAAGCAGCAATAAAGTACTACGAAGACATTTCGGAAGCATTTGATATTATAAGCATGTCTCAGTTGCTTTAGAGATTAAATTTGTAGTATTATACATTTATGTCTTCAAAAGAGTTTCTTCGTCATATTTTAGCTGGTGTGCTTTCCAACCTTTCTCAGGTGACTGACGCGTTCACTAACGTTCCCTGAATGTCAAAAGAAGATTTTTATTTGTTTATTTTAAATTATTTATCATTATTACAATTTTGACAGAAACCCTTTTTTTTGGTAAATAAGTAAGAAGGAAAAAGTTTAAGGCAAGATCAAATCGAATAATTTGTTATTCCTATGTGCCAAGTCCCATCACCTTTTTTTTTATCTTTCAGCAATACTTAGTATTTTACGAGCCCTCGTTCTCATGGTATATATTCCTCCATCTATTTGCTTAAAACGGACAAGTTCTACTATTCTGGGAGTATTACATTTTCAATGTCTTCCTTCATCATTGTCTCGTAAAGATTTCAACTGTCTCTTTGTCATTGGTAGCAACAGTTTATTTGGCATCTTATGAACTGGAACTACATAGGAACGGCACATTCTTTAACATATGGAACGGAATTCCATTCGAGATCGAGGAATGTGACCATGAAAATCTACTTGCCCTAAAACCTACTATCCATTTTTAATGCTGTATCCCTTCAGGATGTAGACAATCGTATATCTCCTCAGGTTCATTTTATTTATTATTAGTGAATTGCTATTACTACTTCCTGTTTTCTCCTTGGTTTTGAATTCAGAGTTGTCCTTCTAAACTTGTTGCCAGCCAAAGCTAGGGAGAACAGTCTACCCTATTTCTTAATTCATAGCTTTTAGAAAAAATAGAATCATTCTTTTCCCAAGGGGATTAATGTGAAAGTAAATATAATAGTCACGGTCAGAGTTTGAATTCTCTTTGTTGATTTTTTGATTGATTGTTGATCGATGTTACGCTAACCGTTCCTCTTTAGCTTCCAGTATCTCCTTTAAATTAGTCTACTTGAGTATGTATCCATCAATCACGTAACAAAGGGTACTGCTCACAGAAGGAAGCGGCACAAGTTCTTACTGTATCCGATTCACGCCCAGTTCAAATTTCAATGGGTACTGCTCATAAAAGGAAGGGGCACAAGTTCTTACTGTATCCGATTCACGCCCTGTTCAAATTTCAATGGCTACTGCTCATAGAAGGAAGAGGCACAGGTTCTTACTGTATCCGATTCGCGCCCTGTTCAAATTTCAATGGGTACTGCTCATAGAAGGAATAGGCACAAGTTCTTACTGTATCCGATTCACGCCCTGTTCAATTTTCCTGAACTTTTCGATCACACTTTGAAAATATATTGATAGCATTACTACCCACTATAAACACCCGTTTAAAACATTACATCATATCACCATTTTTCTACAGATCCATTATTCATGAATCTAACTTATGTCTAAAATAATGAGGATTTTACAAATTTCCCTTTTTCAAAATTACGCATGTTAAATCTAACCAAAACTACATTATTATAATATCTTACTTCGTTTCACCAACCCACACAGAGTTGAGAACCACAATCTTTTCATACACCCACATACACATACACGAGAATATAAAAATCCAAGCAAACACAAAATTATTTTGCAACATATCGCTACATTTCAACGACAAAATATAAGGGTGACATCTGTAGACTTCCATCACATACACACTTATACACTTACATGAATTAACGTTACTGTCTTACATTCACCTGAACACATAGGCGTTTCTTTAGCGACACACTCTTACATTATCACACGCTTTAACATCCTAAATGTTCCTCACATATATTTATATATTATCTATTGCGTTTATACACGTGACGCGTATCTGACCAATGAGAACTGCCAAATATTATAACAATCCAGCATTCTGTCTCTGCTTTTTCATTTCTCTTCTCGATCTCTGACGAAGCCTTAATAAAGGCATGGATGCCTGTTAGTTGATGCGACTGTAGTGGACCGTGGGGTGAAGATGTGAAGAGATATCAGAAGGTTAAAATTTCCTGCTAGCCGGTCCAGCTACATGAGAATGTTGGACTTTAATTAAGTCCAAAGAAGACAAAGAAAACAAACAAGACCGATATATATATGTAAACAAATATATATTAATAACAAGTTAAACAAAGACATGGACAGTTACATAGAGTTTGTATGGAGAAATTATGTGTGTGTGTAGTGAGTGTTCGTACGTACGTGTATTGTTAGCGTGTTCTCAGAATTTGGGAAACGCTGTATCTGCGAGAGGTCACATATTGGTGTTAGTTGAAAAGAGAGATTTACCTCACCTCCACGTGAGATGGCGGCCCAAGGCCTAAGTCGAAAAGAGAGGTCGAGGCGAAGGGTCAGCCAGTATTTCTAGCCAGGGGAGAGAGACCCCTGTTGAAGGATTAAAGAACTGAGGAGGAGCTAACTCCGATACGACCTCTCGAATTTCTATTTAACGCAAAATACCACAAAATATGAAACAATAAGGAACACAAAACGGTTTTTATAACAAAAGCAATCTTCATTTTATATTTATGTATGTAATGATCTACAAGCATAATTAATAGGAGTTAATTCCCTTTGAATTGAATTAAAGTCTTTACTAAGGAAATATTTTTATCTGAGCGCATAAAAAGTTGAATGAACTTGCCGCTCAAAATGTTCACCGTGAGAGAGTTGAAAGAATTCTGTAAAGCTGAGAATATGTTGAGTAAACTTTTAGCTTCAGAAGAGTTGAAGGAGTGAATGTTCCGTAATGTTTAATTAGTTTCCGTTGTTTGTAGTTGAATATTCGTAATATGTTGACGCGTGTAATGTTCTGTAATGTTTTTAATGTTTATAATTAAGTTTCCGTACGTACGTGTACGAATTATGTTTTCAGAGCGTCCGTCCGCAAAGGGGTCGAAACGCGATTTCTTAAACAGCTACATTTTAGTAAACGAGAAAAATCAAAAAGAAGGAAGAACAAACTTGTGTCTGGCATTTATAATAAACGTAATCACGTGGCAGGCTCGAAAGAGCATTTCTGATTTTTGGCGGAAAATAATAAATTTAAAATAATTTGAATAACGCGTAGGCGCTGTACGGACGTAAGCGAGAACATGATTTTAATATTAACTTGACCAATGAGAAGTGAGAAATATATCAAGGCTCCGTGATCCACTTTTTGCACAGATTTGCACAAAAATCGACATTGATAGAAAAGTGGTAGAAGGATGCTAAAAAGGTGAAACATGTTAGATTGAGATTCGTTTCCTACTTGTTCTTTATTTTATTTTATCATCTTGTCAGAATCCTATCCATATCTGATCTACATTTGATCTTCAACACACAAGGCTAACAAATGTTAAAGGCAGACCAAACTATTAAGAATAGTAATGGTCACTGAAATTTTCTTCCTTTTTTTAAAAAAAAAAATCAATTCCCCCCAAGCAAGGTGATAATGCCGCTAATATGCAAGGTACTACCGGGAGTGAAAGTGAATGAAAAGACTTAAGAAGGAACCGGAAACCCAATCCTAAAGAGTGAAAAAGTCATAAAACTCTACTCCTGTTCAAAAGACCAGTGTTTTGAACCGGGCGATAAGTGACTATATCTACTAACTTACTAACCACTGAATCTATATATTTTTACCATTTAATATTAAATTTGGTTTAATAAAGAAGATGAAGACAGAATAAAACTTGGGTAATTGGACGTTAAACAACAGACAACAAAACCCAGTGCGACTACATCAAGGAAGTCGATAATCTTGTCTACCTGGGAAGTGTCGTCAGTCAATCTGGTGGGGAGAAGAAGATATCAAGTGCCGAATCAACAAAGCCCGACACGCTTTCAACACTCTGCGGCCAATCTGAAGGTCAACAGCCCTCTCACTTTACAACAAAATCCGGATCGTCAATACCAACGTTAAGTCAGTCCTACTTTACGGCTCAGAAACCTGGCGGGTAACCAAGACCAACGCTTACAAACTTCAGACATTTACCAACCGATGTCTCAGGGACATCCTCAATATCAGGTGGCCGGGAGTCGTCCCCAAAGACCAACTATGGGACAGGACCAGACAATCCCCAATCGAGATTGACATTAAGAAACGACGGAAATGGGGATGGATCGACCAAACACTCCGCAAGCCTGCTTCTAGTGTCACCAGAGAGGCCCTTGACTGGAATCCACAAGGGAAGCGAAAAGTGGATCGACAAAAACAGATTTGGTGTTGAAGTGTTGAGGTGAAGGCAGCTGACACGACAGGAGCCGAACTGAAGTGGATCGTCCGAAATCGTTGTTGCAGCCTTAGTTCCCCAAGGAATCAAGAGGTATAATATATATATATATATATATATATATATATATATATATATATATATATGGTGTCCATAAAGTTCGTGTGCACTTTAAAAAATTTATAACTTTATTTGTATTTGCGATAGAAATAATCTATAAAAATGTTATAAAGTTTAATGGTCCTAGTTTTAAGTATAGCTAAAATAACTAATGTGATTTCAGGCATTACTGTAAATTAGTTGGCAAATGTTTTCCGTGAACTGCAAAATCGTATTACCCTTTGTATTGCTAATGTTGGAGGACATGTGGAAACTTAAATAAAATTTCAATAAAACCTTAAAAAATATAGATTTACTTCTTTCTAATCCTTTTTACAAATTATTTCTATCGCAAATACAAATAAAGTGCACACGAACTTTATGGACACTCCACTCTATATATATATATATATATATATATATATATATATATATATATATATATATATATATATATATATATATATATATATATATATATATATATATATATATAATTGGACTTTACAATCGTTCCTCAGTATCCACGAAGAATTGGTTTCAGGACTACTTACTCGAGATAGCAAAATCCGCGTATGCTCAATTACCTTATATAATTACCTCCTACCCCCTCACGAGCTTATACCAAAATGCCTGAGCATTTTGGTATAAGCTCGAGTTCCTCATATAAAATGGCATCATATTTATATATGATTTATAAACATCTTCTTGGATATTTTAAATTATTTTTAGGTTGTTATAGGAACAGGAAATCGGAGAGCCGAGTTCCAATTCAGATCAAATTCGTTATATTCACTTACGCGCAAATACCCTTGGGAAAAGGAATGAATCCACCTATTCTCCTCCCCCACAAACTATGGCTGAATTAGTAGGACTTGCATCAGTAAATCTACAAAAAATTCTTAATTTAAAAATATTTTCAGGCTTTAAATAACCTACAAAAGGTTGATAAGCCATAAAAAACAAAATTAATCAATCGGATAGAAATAGAAACCCGGGTAAAAAATAAATAAAAAAGTTTGTGTAAAATAAATTTTATCGTAAAAAAATGATTAAAAAGAAAGAACGGAGACATTTCTGATATAAAAAAAATAATTTGTATATGTTTTATAGAATCTGAGATATTTTTGAAAAATTATAATGTAACTAAAAGAAAATCTGAAACAAAAAATAAGAAATAAAACTTAATTTAAAAATTTTACCAAAAATCGACAAGCGAATTTTAATGAAGTTTTCAGTATTTTTTTTTAAATTAATTAAAAAAAAAAAAGAAAGTTTTTTTCTAAATTTCGGGGCAAAAGGCAAAGGATGCTCACAACACAAAATAAGAATCGAACGAGATGTGACACGAACATTGTTGAAACATCGAGTGCTCAAGAGCGCGGTTGAAGACTTAGAAATGGCGGGAAGTGTATGCCTGCCATATACACTTCATTTCACTTCCGCTGTTCTTGTCATGCGATAAACTCAAGTTCTACTTTTTGGAATTTCCTATAATTTTTCCCACTTATTTATGTCAGGTCACTTTCCGATTGCTACAGGTACCATGTAACCTAATACTATCTGCCGTATGATTGGGTTAAAGACAATTATCAGGCTTTTCTGGTGTGAAGTGTGGCGAGACAGACAATAGGATTTAAAACATAGCCTGTCAAACGAAGGATGAAACTTCCTGTAGAGTCAACGGCCATCTAGAACAGTGGGATACACTGGGTTCCATATGTATACAGCCAGTGCGGTGATGCTGATGGGCAAAGGGCTTCCTAGACTGATGTCCACAGCCAGAGCGAAGTGTTCCGCCTATAAAATCAACGGTCACGTGTCTGTGACGAAGGTCAACCTTGATGTTGTAGGACAGCGTCTGTGGTCTCATTTGGGGAGAGATAGGCTCCGTCATGTCTACCTGCCTGTTGTGACCCAAGTAAATGGATAAGAAATAACAAAACACATGTAAAATAGGAAAACCGTGAAATTTTCAGTGGTAAAACCTAAAGGAAGGAAGGAAGGAAGGAAGGAAGGAAGGAAGGAAGGAAGGAAGGAAGGACAAACCGAAAAGAAAGAAAGCGGTAAGGAGGTAGGAAAGGAAATAAGAGAAGAAGAAAAAGATGGAGGGATGATAAAAAAGAAGGTCGAGAGGGATGACAAAACGAAGGGGAAGATTGTAAAAAGGAAAGTAAGAAGGAAAAAAAAGAAGGAAAAGAGTGAGTAAAACCAGAAGTAGAACAGAAAGGAAAGAAGAATGGTTGGTAGGACAAAAGAGAGGGGGAAAAGTGGATAAAAATTAAGGAAGGATAAAAAAAGGAGACAGAAAGTGAAGCAAGGGAGGAAAACAGAAGAAAGAGGGAAAGGGAGAAAAGAAGCAAAGAAGAGAAGGATGACTAAAATGAAGTAAAAAAGAGGGAGAGGAAAATAGACGGAAAGGTGTAAAAAATGAAAAATGAAGAAAGAACAAAAAGGAAGTAAAGGAGAAAAAGAAAGAAAAATAGGATGAAAAGGGAAAAAAGGTGATAAAATAGTACAAAAAGTAGGGGGAAAAGAGGGTTGGGAAAAAAAACAGGGAGGTAGGACAAAAAGAAAGAAATACAAAAAGAAGAGAGAAAGAAAAACAGGAGGAAAGAAAGGGAAATGAGGAAGAGGATAATGATTCAAAGAAAAGGAGTAGAAAAGAGAGAATATAAAGAGAAAGAATAAAAGGACGACTGGGAAGCAGGAAATCCATAATGAAGAAGATAAGGAAGCACAGAAGGACAGGAAGGGAGGTAGGAGAATGTGGGAGGAAGATGAGAAAGGGTGGGAGTATTAGAAAGAAGTACGGCGGAGAGGAGAGAAAGAGAAAGTAAGTGGGATAGGGATAGAAAGGGAGAGAAGGAATGATGCAAGATGAAAAAGAAAGAACAATAATGATAAAGGAGGAGAGAGAATAAAAAAGAAAGCAAAGAAGAGGGGTATGTCTGAAAATGAAGGAAGGAAAGAAAGAAGCCAATAAAGAAAGGAAAGAATTTAAAGATGGTGGCCAAAACAAATGTAAATGATATTGCGAAACGTAGACTTAAAACCATAACAAGGTGATTTTAGACGCCTATGGAGGCGCAACAAGAAGAAGCTTGTTTTGTAGATCACCTTACTAGCGTAGTGAATACAGTGCTCATTGAATACTCTTTTATTACTGCCTTGGGCCAGACTAAGTTAAGCTTTGTCAATAAGGTAATTTAACATCTCAAAAAGGATACAATTTGATATATCCCCAATCTAACAAATGCTTTTTCTTCTTTTTTGTGCCATGTCCCTTCAGAATGTGGGTGATCACGACTCTCCACAACTTCTTGTCATTTGCAGCTCTAAGTAACCTTTGTTTTTTTTACCTTGTCTCTTTGACGTCGCTCTTCGATCCATTCATGTAATCATTATAGGTAGGCTATCCGCCGTTTCTCTTTGTTCCTACTTCCAATATATCCTGTGAGTGTTAAAATTTCGAAACCTTCTTTTCTTATTATGAGTCCCAGAAATTTCACCCGTCTCTAGTAGATATTAATACAAACCTCACCCTTCACCGATCAGAAAGCTACTGCACGGCTAGTGGATTGCATGGTACCAGAAGCAAAGAAGTTTTTTTCTCTAGTTTTTGTTTTTATCTGGAGATGGAAATGAAGAAAAGCTGGGTCTTTCATTCCAGAATTATTTGACATTAAAGGAAAATGCAGTACTGATAACAGAAAAAAAAATCTTTAATGAGGCTACATTCTTTTAGTGATGAGACCGTTGTTAAAACATCTGACAATGGATCTAAAAGCAAGAAGTGTAATTATATCTTTTAGAGAAAAAAGGACACTAGAAGGACACTTATACTTAAATCAGTAAGAGACAGTTGAAATTTCTGGGATACACTATATTAGGCTTCATGTCGTCTCTGGTTTCACGGGATCTATTGGCAATTCTTCCGGCCATATCGCTGCATTAGAGAATAAATGAATATCAGACAATTTTCTTTCGGGGTTGGGAGTATCCAATAGCCGACCCTTAGAGGAAGCAAGAGACAGGGTGAGATAGAGAAGACGGATGTCAACAAATTGGCCAACTACCTATCACTACGTGGTTGCCTGTCTATGAAAGCGGCGAGACAATCACACTTCTATTGTTGCAACCATATTGACTGTCTTTATGCATTTTTCGGTCTTACTTCAAAATTTAAACAAACACAATCCATCACAGGGTTCAAACTACCCTAATTCAATTCGGGTCATCAGAGTTCTAACCAGTACGGTAGTGTTTTATATAGGAATACAGTGTCGCTGCCGACACTTGAGTTTGAACATAGGTCGCCAGTGCAAACACAGGCGATCCCATTATTAAACTAAGCAGACCACGTGACCATATTAGAAACGCATATATGTAGGAAGTGGCTGACGACTGACGATCGCTATTTCTTGTCTATCCTCTATTAATATTCGGACCGCTATTCTCTACTCTATTCACTATACTATTTCTCTATTCGGATCACTATACGGATTACTGTTCGAGCGAGTATTTCGAGCAAGTAATATTAGTGCGAGGTTTATTCGAAGGCGTCTGACACCAGTATTGTTCAACGGCGTATTATAGTTGTTTCTGCGATTACAAAGTCTCTACTACAACGAGCATTACGAAAGTGACAACGAATATTCATTGGCATCACAAAAGTGGCAACGAGTGTTCGTTGACATCACAAAATAGGGTTTTCCATTTTGGGCCAGCCTATTTATTCTTTAACAATTATGAGGAAATAACGCCTGGAAATTTAACACTCACGAGATGCATCGAGGAAAAGAGAGGCGGATAGAAACAATGAGTAGCCGACTTAATGAGTTTGGCAGAATGGTGATAAAGAAGAATAGGAAAGAGTAAAAAGTTGCCTTGAACTTCATGGGACACGAATTTGTGGAGAGCTATGATCGCCTACGCCCTTGAAGGTATACCGCGCATAAAAGAAGACACAGAGAAGTATTTACAGCTTTAACTGGGACTCAAACTCAGTTTGCCAAGTTTACATACGGTGTTGATAACTGTTACGCTCTCAGGCACAACGTATTTGATATGCAAATATGAAAACAAAAGAAACGTTACGTGTGTGACGTTCTTTTATGGAAGCTACATACCGTCACAATCCACTTTTTCGATCATTTCGTTTACTTCACCTTCTGTTGGACTCATACCCAACTTCCGGAGTACATCTCCCAGTTGTCGGGTGGAAATGATCCCATCGTTGTCGTCATCGAATAAGCTGAATACGTCTTTATACACTGAAAAAAAAATCAATAAAAATCAATACTCAATTCGTACAGGCTCTCTGAAAAAAATATAAAAATCATCATTATCGTTGTTGTTTCGACTTGAAGGCCAGAGGTTAAGTAAATGTTCTAGCATGCCTACGGACGATAATGGGTATGCCCCCATTCGCATAAATACACTACTAAATACTCTATATTTTATTCTGTGTCAACGGGGAATTTTTGGCCGAGCCTATGGGATCGGATACCCCACATTAAATTCGGCCTTGTGCCACATATGACCGCGTGGGGCGGTTCGGAGATATCCTGCAGTTGGAGATTCATTGTGGAATTCACTTGACTTATTTCTAGCTTCTCCGCGCCGCTGGAGAATCTTATATGTGTTGTTCTTGTCCTAAGTATTATCGCTCATTACAAACCTTCGTTTGATTAATCTGTTTAGTAACCTTCGCTAGGATAAAACAGTAAAAAAGAACAATTTCTCATGCTAATTTTCCAAGCAAGTAGACTCGCTTAAAGTTTGGCGTATCACAATATTCCATCCATTTATCTTTGCTATTTGACTTTGTTCTGTAGTAGGCGAAAATATAGAGAATTAGACGATACATATCTTTAAACAGCCCCGCCCAAGTGAGATTCGATCACTAAAACACTCTTGTACTTTTTATGATTTTGATAATTCATCCAGCCTGTGTTCTGTGTTACACTTGCGACGGTTGCTTTTATATTCCTAACGTTTGCTTCTTTCTAACAACTGATCTTTTTTCTTTTCGGTCTCTGGAAGCGAATGTCATCGCTGTAAATTATTTAGACATTAAAAAGAAAAAACGCAAGATGAAAAAAACAGCAGCAAGTGGAAAGAAAGAAAACATAGCTTTGAAGATCCAATCCAAAGGTAACTCTCCAAAGCGATGATCTTCTTATCTTCCCTTTACAGTTTTATAGCTTCACATACTCGTGTGATGAATAATAGATTATATTTCAGTTGATGTTCTG
This sequence comes from Acanthosepion esculentum, assembly GCA_964036315.1. Classification (NCBI taxonomy): domain Eukaryota; kingdom Metazoa; phylum Mollusca; class Cephalopoda; order Sepiida; family Sepiidae; genus Acanthosepion; species Acanthosepion esculentum. The sequence goes on from OZ038512.1 coordinate 61,403,125, forward strand.
TTCTTGTTGCATCGTCAGCTTAATGTGGCACAGTCTAATAAGTCTAGAGCACACATTGAGATTCAAACTTTAAAACATTAAAAAATATAATTAAGTTTGCTAAGTTTGAAGTAAGAAGGCAAGTCATATTAGATTAGTCTGGCACAAGGCCACAATTACAGAGCATTCGGTGAGGACCGAGTTCACTAAAGTAAAAATAGTCAAATAAATTAGGCTTACTAAACATTACTGAAAAAGTCGAATTAGTTTAATCTGGGATAAGGTCACAATTTCGTGGTAGCCATTGTGGATCGAGTTCACAAAACTAGAAATGGTAAAATAAATTAGTTTAAAAAACTGAAGTGTTATTGGTCTTGATCTGGCATCTCGGCTTCAGCCACTTTCCCACTGCCGTAACGTAGCTTCCTTGTGCCTTTTCTATAAATATTTTCATGGTAATTTTTCTAATTAGCTTTTCTCTTTGGTACCTAGGTTTTATGAATGTAAGCGCAGTACTAGATTGGTGCCTAGGTCCTCGTCATTTTACAGTTGAAATGGCATGATATAACTGTAAGTTCTATGTCAACAGTTTCTTCTCTCGCACTTCTCGCTTGTGGAACTTTCTTTCAGCTTCTTGCTTCCTAGTCACCACTGCTATTCAAAAATTTAAAAGCAATGTCAATCGTTATCTTAATTACTGTTTTTTTATTGTTTTCTCTTCTTAATAGTTTTTTTTTCATATTATCTCACACTCAGTAATCCCCTTTCGTCTTTGTAACTTTATTGCCTTTCGTGGGGTTAAATAATAAAAAAAACATTACTGAAGAGGTGAGGCGTTCCAAACTGGATTAGATTAGACTGGCACAAGGCCAGAGTTTTATCAGATAAATGAGCTTTTTCTTTGCTATATTATCATGATATTATGCAAACATAAACATTTAGTCGAGGACATACCTGTTTTTTTCAATGCGGAACTGAATCGAAAGGAAAAGACAATGGCGGGAAAACTATAAATAAAACCACTGTTGCTCGTGACTGTTATAGTTATACAATTGTTTGAGTTATCGTCGAATAATACGAGGCTCCAAAGATACACAATCAAGTCTTATTTGTAATTACTTCTTCATTCTAAATTACCAATTAGTTTAATTTAACAGCTGAAGAAGAGTAGATCAGCTAGAAACGTTTTGATAAAAGAATAGTGAAACCAATCAAAATGATAAGTATCAGAATGAAAATTATATATATATATATATATTCTGTTTATACGTTATTTTTATAGATATTTAAGTAAATGCTCTGTTTATAATAAACAGCATTAACCGGCTTGAATGTCTGAGAAATTTAATAGAAAACATGCGTCCTCCGACAGGAATCGAACCTGTATCCTATACGGAACCGTGATAGAGTCAGACGTTTTATACCCTTTAGCCACAAAGGAAGCGTCTGGTTAGTAAGGTCAAATTACTGTTTTTAAACTACAAATTTACCATGATTTCTCTCGAACGCTCATATCTGCTCGATACAAATAGGATACAGGTTCGATTCCTGTCGGCGGACACATTTTCTATGAAATTTCTCGGACATTCAGGCCGGTAAAGGTTGTTAATACAGTTTATTATAAACAGAGCATTTACTTAAATATTTGTATCCATAAAAATAACGTATAAACAGAATATATATATATATATATATATATATATATATATATATATATATATATATATATATATATTTAAGCTTTTCACCCCAGGCAAGGCTGAAAGCCACTAGCACGCAAGGGGTTACAGAGGATCTGGAGCAAGAGCAGATAGGAGTGATAGAGGAAAGGATGTGGAGAAGGATAGTAGATAGATCAATGCAACTGGAGATGTCGATTGACGTTACATTTGAATAGTTGGAGATTATAGTTGTCAGGGAAACAGGAATAGGGAAGGGTGTTCCACAGGTGTGAGGTGCGAGATATGAAGCTATTGGAGTAAGAGAGACGTCTACACTTAACAGTTTCAACAGTGAAAGTGTGGGAACGGGATGCCAGCCTCGTATGACGCTTGAATTCATGGAGCCTGGGAACCAGCGGTAGCAGCTCATCGGAGTAATTACCATGGAAGTATTTGTAAAAGAGAGGCGACGGCGCGTCTGTGAGAGAGAGACTGCAGACGAGAAGCCAGATCAGAGCCAATTACATTGCATACCCGTCTCTGGATCTTAACAGGAACCCCGAGGCAAACAAGAAGGGGCTCCAGACCATATATGGCAGCAATACTCCATGCATGGGCGAATGGTTGATGTGTAGATTTGGAGGATCGTTTCCGGGGAGAAAAATGTCCTGGCCCGGCACAGAGAGCCAACTTTCCTTGCGGTGGATGAAGCAATCGACTCAATGTATTTGTTCCATCTCAGGTCAGCAGACAGCGTGAGACCGATCAGCCGCAGGGAGGAGCTCCCGAGAAGCTGAGCTTCAGACATTCTAATAGGATGCAGGGGAGGACCCCTGTGGTGGTTAATGGGGAGCAGTTTTACTTTGGAGGCGTTAAAGTTAACAAGCCAATTCCTGCCCCAGTTCACAACCGATTGATGGCCCTTTTCGAGACGAACGGCCAGGTTAATTTTGTCAGCGACACTAGATTTATTTCTGAGGCAGGAGTAAATAGTGGTGTCATCTGCGTAGATGCCAACTTGGGAATCTATGGCGCCAGGAAGATCATTTATTAAAATAATTGTCGGACTTAATCCATTTCATTATATATATATATATATATATATATATATATATATATATATATATATATACACACATATCCAAGTATAGGATTGGTGTATACAGAATAAATTCCAATAGCCAAAAAATACCAATGCATTTTTTTTAATCATTTCACCTCTAGAAAAACGGGAACGCTACGAGTATGTAGGGGGGGGGGGTAAAAGGAAGTGAAAATGAGAGAAAAGACTGAGTATAAAGAGGATTGAGAAAAGGACAAAAGATGAACGGGACTCAAGAAGACAGAAGATGGCGATTGACGTTGCATTTAAATTTTTTAAAGTTGTAGTTATCAGGGAAGCCTGTAAACGAAAAGGTGTTCCACAGGCGGGAAGTGCGAGAAAAGAAACTGTTGGAGTAGAAGTGGTGGTTGCATTTAACTATTTCAACAGTAAAAGGGTGGAACCTAGATGCCACTCTCTCGAAATCTTAATACAATATGACAGTATAAGCAGTAATTTTACAATCAAGGGACACTAAATTATATAAAGATTTGAATAAGGATTAAGAAATCAACAATAAAGTATATGCAGTAATTAAAATTTAACAGCCGAAGAAGAAAAAGTAAACTAAAAAGGTTATGATAAAAAAAAAACCCAGTAAAAAACAAAGAAACTAGATAACAAAAAAATTATCCGTTGGAATTACAAGTTTTTGTTCTTTTTAATTCAACTTCTCCAATGGAATCAAGCGTTTTTACAAATTAAACTAGATAAACATTAATGTGTCATAATCTAAAACATTTACGAATATCACTGTTAATTTAAAAGCTGAAGAAGAATAGATCAATTAAATAGAATAGATCTGTTAAGAACAAATCAGTTTTGATTTTAAAAAAAGGTAAGAAAATAATGAAGAAACGAGCTGAAACTCTTAGTAAAACGACAAGGCAAGATGATACCCCGAAGTGGTTTCTGAATGTCTTCTTGTCGCCATTAACTTCACCGGAAATGTAAACCGTTGTGTATGATAGAAATCTTTGCAAGTAAAACAAATAGGATTGTTTTTTTTTTCTACTTAAGCCAGAATGAATACAGCATATTTACGTGAGTCAGGCTGAATTGTTTATGAAATGTTATAAAAGTACACGGGGGAAAAGACAAAAAAAAGCGCAATAACATGAAAACATGTAATCAAATATGGTGGTTTTCTGAGCGTGGATTAGATGTGGCACACGGCGGAAAGTATGGGGCACCCAGTGAGAATCGAACTCAGTACCCAGTCAACATGTCATGAAATATGTATAACAATGAAAATACTTTTTTTTTACAGTAAAGTTCATCTTGTACAAGGTCCGGGGGTTTGCACACGAGGCAAAGAGTTACGTCAAAGAGTAGTTTATATGGATAGGAGGAGAAGATAACTTTTGACTCTAGACTTGAGCAGGTTAAGATTGTAGTGATCGGAGAAACATCCTCTTGGGAGTCTGTTCAACAGCACAGTGGTTCGCGGAAACAAGCTGTTCGAGTGGAACTTGCTTCTCACCGATGGAATACGGAGGGAATGAAGGAATTATTTCCCTTGGGAATCTGTTTGGTTTGGTTTCGTTTCGTTTGTTTTATGGCATATCAACCTCAATGGGTTATTTAATGCTGACACAATTTTTATTGCTGGTAAAATGTTTTTCTTCAAAAATCTATTTCTGGGAATATTTTTCCTTGAAGAAATCTATAGCTGGTAATATTTTTTTCAAAGAATGTATAGCTGTTTGTATTGCTGGTATTTTTTTTAAAGTATTGCTGATAATAATTTTTCCTTAAAAATTATTGCTGGTAATAATTTTTTTTATTACAAAGTATTTCTGGTATTAAAACCTATTTTTACACAAGTTTGGGTGTTAACTATTTGCCCATAGCTGGAACCCTAACAGATGCTACCACCCCAGGTCAGGGTGGACCTAGGAACACCAGCAATTAAGAAGTGGTTCCACGCTCCTCAAAACCTCCTGCTGGACGGTTTGAGAATCTGTAAATAATTCAAGAGTATTACTATTAATTCAACAGCCGAAGAAGAAGAAATCGATTACAAATTTTCGATCCAATGACCTAAATGGTAATTTTATAAGCGGGGCACAAGGCCGAAAGTATGGAGTACCTAGTGAGGATCGAACTCTCTATTCAAGCGTAATTGATCTAGAGAGATAAGCTTGCTAACTATAACACCACGTCGAAGTGGCCAAAATGATTTTCTAGGCGTAGTTTAGATATAGAACAAGGCCGAAAGTACCTAGTGAGAATCGAATTTACTACTCAAATGTAATCGACCAGGCGAGACAAGCTTGCTAACCATTACATTACGATGAAGTGCCCGTATGATTTTATAAACGCAGTTTAGATGTGGCTCAAGGCTGAAAGTGTGGAGTACCCAGTGAGGATCGAACACACCACTCAGTCGTAATTGATATAGCGAGACAATCTTGCTAACCATTACACCACCTCGAAGTGCCCCGAGCCAAAGACGTAAATGTTTTTAAATAAAAACAAATAAATTCACTCAAATGACAGAGATAAATGTAAACGAAATAAATTGCTAAGAAAAACCTCATCAACTTTAGCATTTTGTTGGCGAATGAGTGAAATCTGATCGTTCCCCGACCCGATATTCGCTGGGGTAGCTGTTACATTGTTTGGGTTCTGCTTACCGTTTTCGCCGAGATTAGCGAGAGGGTTTTGAAAGGAGGAATATGTATTTTTTTGTGTGTGTGTCGACAGCCCTGACAGATCGCTGGAAATTTAACACTTTAGAAATACCATTGTTGACAATCTTTTCGAAGTAATTTGTCGAAAAGGTTAGGCGCTATAAGAAACTTCTCAGAACATTTGCAAATAACGCTCGCTTGCCTAGTCGATATCTGAAAAATAAATGGGCACACACACATACACACACGAGCGCGCATGTGCGCACAAAAGGATATGTTTCTGCGCATGCTCAAGAAAAACACTCAGATCCTAGTAATATCTTATCTGAAGATCTTAGAAGAAAGTTTATTACCATTATTAATTATTGGCTTGTATTTTATTCATTATATTTTTGTTTCCTGTGTAGTAGTTTTTGTAATAGTCTTAGATTGTCCAAAGTTTCGAGATGAACCAATGTTGTTATAATTTGATATCCTCTTCGAGTTTTTGTTGTTTCGAAGGGGCGATGAAGGTCATACCCATACCACAGCTTAGAGACACAACACTTTCCTCAACACATGGGTTTTTCCAGTCAGAGCTACCACCTGCGAATTTTCAATGGTGTCAGGTATTCCCAAGGCGTTCTACGAGGATGAAAGATTCCTGGAAATAATCTTGAGTGCATCGACCACAAAAAAACAACTTGAGTTGCTGTTCGGTACATTTCTCCAATTTGCTCAGCCATGTATAGGTAGCGCTGTATTTTCGTCTACTCCACCGTTAGAATTTTCTTATCTCAAAGCACCGCAACATCGATCAGGTCCCATTCATGGCTGCTTATGCACAAATGTGATATCAGGGCGATTTCTCTCCAAACACTTGTTAGTCAAGATGGTCGTATCGTACATGAGCTTCGCTTACACATTCTCGGTTACTGGTGGCATTGAATGTTCGTACCACTTCTCTGCGCACTCGAGGCCATAGATCCTGCACAGTTCCCATTGTATTTTGAAGGCTATTTTATAATAGTAACCTTTTGGTGCCAACTGACAACGTGTTGCACACATTCGATAGCTTTCTTACACAGTCTGCACATTATTATTAATATTATTATTATTTTCGGTTATTGCAGTTGTTCTTTATCAAGTTATACTTCCAGAGAAAGTGAGAGGGGAAGAGAGATAGATAGAGAGGGAGAACCTTTCACAGATATTTGAATTAAGTGCATTGACAATGAAGGAGATTTCATTGAAAAACACTTTTTACAATAAATATTTCTTTCATCAGCTGCGGAATTACTGGCGTATAATAATTGTGTTTTGTAGATGAAAAGTTCACATAGTTTGTATGAAGATTGAAAAATGCATCGGTGGCAACTATCCGATTCTTTTCAATATGATAAAATGTATATACATTTGAAGGAGAACGGAACGTTATGATGAAAAAAAGAAAAATAAGCAGCAAGAAGAATGAAATGACAATTTCCCATACAGAACGTACACTCAACGAAGCAGGTGAAATTAACTGTCCAAAACGTTTGGGTAATTATGAAAGCAAACAAGAATGATATCAATAATCCAGACAATTATCAGAATGATAATGTCTCATGTCAAAATTGGATAATATTTCTAAAAACGGAAATTGGAAAATGTATCGAAAAGCATTAGATCAGTATTCCGAACAACTATTGGAATTATAATGACTCATCTCGAAATTGGAAAACGTATCTAAAAATGAGATCAGTAGTCCGAACAACTATTAAAATGGCAATGACGCATTTCGAAATTAGAGAACTGTTGTAACCTAGAAAGGGTTATCGAATGAGGAATAACCAAAACGGAGGTTGGAAATGAAATGGCAATCTTTATAACATCAACAAAATACAATACACGCTAGCGGTGTGGAGTAGGTAAACTACTGCTAGTGGTGGACTATTTAGACAGCATATTACCCAACTTACAATAATGTCCAAAGTATTTATGTGTTACTGGGGCATATCCATTAGTGTTCACAGGTACGGTATATATATATATATATATATATATATATATATATATATATATATATATACACACACGTTGTAACCTAGGAAGTGCTACCGAATGAGAAATAAACAAAACGGAGGTTGGAAATGAAATGGCAATCTTTATAACATCAACAAAATACAATACTCGCCAGCGGTGTGAAGTAGGTAAACCACTGGTTGTGGTGGACTACTTAGACAGCATTATTACCTCCAATTACAATAGTGTCCAACGTATTTATGAGTTATTGTGGCATACCCATTAGTGTTCATAAGTACGGTATATAACATATATATATATATATATATATATATATATATATATATATATATAATATATATATACGTTGTAGTGTTAATGGGTACGGTATATAACAAAATGTATCTAAAAAATTAGATCAAAAGCTCGAACAACTATTGTAATTACAAATACTCATCTAGAAATTCCAGAATGGATATTTAACAAGATATCCCCACATATATTGCCTTCTTATTAAGTTAATCTACGGTACAAGTTTACTTATATTTATTCACCCACTAGAGCATGTTTTCATTTCCTCGTTTTCCCTTTAATTTACGAAAGCATTGAGGTAATCGTGCGCAATCATTAATTTTCTGTTGTTTTTCATTTGTCTTTCTTCAGAATTTATGCGTTATACAGTTGAGGGGAAGGTTTGTAAACTGGCCTAGAGTCAGGTAGAGGTGAATTCTGGCAGATTTACAGTCTGCCATGAGCGAAATGACCCAACAATATCTGAAAAATAAAGAAACAAGTGCAAAACCCAGGTCAAACGATTTAACAGCCAGAATGAGATAAAAATGAAAATCAGGGAAGATGGTGACAGGAACAGAAAGATAAAAAAGTTATTGGGAACATAAGAAGAAATATATAACAATAGTTTCTGGATGTATCTACCATCAATAAAGTTGTAGTAGAAATTATAGGAATGAAAGCTATTATTTTCTAAATATTGAAAATCAAAGAACGAATAATATTATCCGGGAAGAAACAACAAAATCAGGCATGGCTGAACATGTGTAAATAGAAATAAAAGGTTATCAGTCAACTTCATTTAGATCTTAAAATGTCGAAATAAAATATGGTGTGTAATTTAAAAGACGTGACACATATATATATATATATAGTTTTTGGCAGAAATATATCTCACATTTTAAACTATCACCTGTGTTGTACTATTGAACTTAGGCAAGTGGTAATGGTGTCTTAATATCTTATTCTAAATTAGGGTCTTAAGGTTTTTTTCAGATATCATCAGTTACCATCATGGTTTGAACCGGTGTACACTGTGCGTTTGCTGTTGAAACGTTTTTTTAAGACTGGTGAATCTGTAATTGCAACACAGAGAGCTTTTCGAGTTAATTTCATGTTACGTCGGAATGATGCCGTTCCCGATAGAAAAACGATACTGCTATACGTTGAAAGTTTCAAGGCCAAAGATTCAGCGCTTAAAAGAAAGCCATCTGGAAGATGTCGAAACGCCCCAACTCTAGAAAAATATTCAGGCTATGAGACAGTCTACACGTTCGGCCCGTTGACATGCTTCTGTTTTGGGATTGTCTGATCGAGCAGTCAGAAGAATTTTAAACACCGACCCGAAGTTCCGTTCATACAAATTAATGGTCGTTCACAAAATGCAAGAATGCGACTGGAAAAATAGCATCTCATGCTGTGACGATATTCTTCACAATGTTCCTGCAAATGCTGTTCTTCTCAAAAGTGATGAAGCTCACTTTCATCTCTCTGGATACATCAGTAAGCAGAATTTTCGCTACTGGACGGAAAATAATCCTAGAGAGATTTAGGAAAGCTCTCTACACACCGAACGAGTGACTGTGTGGTACCCAGTCGCGAAATTTCGTGTATAGAGCCTTTATTTAATTATTTATTTGCTTCTTTTTTTGAGGAGGAGGAAGACCACTCGCTTGCACTAACATGTAACCAGTATGTGGAGAAGCTGCGGACCTTTCTGGAAGCAAAACTCAGAAGCAAATTTCGGATGTGTGGTTTCAACAGAATAGAACAAACAGCGAGAAGCTCAATGTATGCTTTGAAAAAGATGTTTACAGAACACTTGATTTCCTTACACGGTGACATTGGATGGCCTACACGATCTTGCCCGATCTCGCCCGATCTCGCCCGATCTTGCCCGATCTCGCCATCTGCGATTATTTTCTCTGTGGTTAGTTGATAGCTGAGGTCTACAAACATCGACCATCAACCTTTGAAGAATTAAAGGTAGCTATTCGCCAAAAAGTGACAGAATTAACGTTATAAATGACTCTTCGAGTGATAGAAAATTTTAGAAATCGTCTACAACAATGTATGGTGAATAGAGGCTTATTTTAAAAACCAAATGAATAACAAGTCTTGCACTTTGTTTAGACAACAGTGAAATCTTTTTTTTTTATAGCAGTTACCATGTTGTTTGTCAACCCTTAGAATATGGGAGGTATTTCTGACGCACCCTCTATAACTACGAACAAAGTGTTGGTTTCAAAATTATTTTCAAATAAACGCTCAGGAAATTCAAATTTTCTTATTTGCAACCTTCGATTCTTTGGATCGACGCAGGAACATTAAAAATATAAAATAAGCACTATAAACTTGTTAAGACCTCACGGGATTTTGTGAAGGGTCAATCTCTTCTTAAGAACAAACACTGGTTTCCAATTTTGTTCGTTCTCACGATAACAATGCTAGTGTGATTCATTAATATACAGTCATGTGACTCTGTTCTTTTGTGATATTTTTGGCTGAAACAGATGAAAAAGAGAAGAAAAAAAAACTGTACTAAGTGGCCTTTAAAGACCAGAGGCAATAATATACACTAAGTAAAGGCAAAGCCTATATCTGCCAAAAAGTCTTGTTAAAAACATCATGAAGACAAGATTCCGAAAAATCAATGAATGAATGAGGATTGAATATTTAAAATATAATTAATAAATTCTCTATTGATAATACGCCAAGTGTATTTTTATATTTTGTATATAATATTTTTAATTATTTGTTTAACTCTTGTTATCTCCCTTGGATAGGCGAAACAAACGTTGAATTCAGACAACTACTTTCCTGAAATGCATCGATTGAAAGAACCAATCGATGAAACGCGTCTGGATTTAAAACCTATCAGTGTCGTCTTCCATGAGGACAACGACAGACCTCATGTCTCTGTGCTGATCTGGCCGAAATTGATCCAGCTTGGCTGGGATTTTCTACTATACCTACCATATTCTATCTGTCCGTGCACCTTAGGATTACCATATGTTTCGATCCATACAAAATCCTCCTAATGGGAAGGACTTCAGTTCTCTAGAAGCTTGCAAAAGTCAGTCAAACCAGTTCATCACCCAGAAAGCTGAATCATGAACTTGTCTCAAAGATGGTGAAAGGTAACTGAACAAAATGATGGATATGTGGTTGAAAAAGATCTATGTACAAATACCTAAATATTGTCTTTGAAATTCACTTAAAAACGCTAAGAACTCTTGTTCCAACCTAATAAAATATGCTATGCTAGACATATGATAAGGACCTAATTTTCAATTGTTATTAAGTAATAAACTGATCCCCTAAACGTACTACAAAGTAATTAAATATGTAAATGTATATTTAAAGACTCACACATGAAAACCTAATAATCCTATTAAGGAATTAAAATGTCGTATATGCTGTCATTTTTGACAGTATGAATAAGTGTAGGATTTTAATAAACATTGAAAGGAGATTATATAAAATGGTAAATACACTGACAATTCAGACAATTAGTACACTTTGTGTGGTGTGGTGTAATGGTTAAAAACTCAGAAATCGGAGAGTCGAGTTCGAATTCCAGTCGTGTTTGTTACATTCTCTTCTTGAATAGCAGGGCAGACTGGATCCTATAGCCTTGGCTGGCAATCAATCTACCGTAGAAAGATACAGCAGGCTACTGCGGGAAAATCTGCCTAGTCAGTCATGAATAGCTCAAATGTATATCACGTACGGCTCGTAACTGACTGAATAAGTTTTAGCAGTATCTTGCGCCAATTTTCCAGCTGAGATTGTCTAGCTTGAATTGAAAATTAGCACCGTGGCTTAAATAACAAGTCACTCGAGGGAAATATGCAGACATTAATTTTAATTACTTATCTATGTTTAATATTTACTAAGTCAGCAAAAAGTTCAAATATAGGTATAAGGGCGAGAAAATTGTGTTGCGTCTACTTTAAAAGTAAGGAGAGTCTATTTACTTTAATCACTATTCAAAAACGTGGCTTTTAACTTCGTTCGTACACCGAATGTTGGCCCTTTTGGCAAACCCATTGGCCATCGAACAAACCAAAAGAAACTGACAATATGTCTTTGGTAGAAATTTATTAATACGTTAAAATTAGCAACAAGTATTATGTTAAAAAATAAGATTGGGGGATTATGAAAATAGAAGAAAAGGCGAGTGTAGAAAGAAGAGAAAGAAAGGTAGAGAAAAAGCAAAGAATGAAAGTGGGAATGAAAAAAGCAAGAGAAGGAAGAGGAAAAAATGAACGAAGTGCAAATAAAAAGAAGTAAAAATAAAAGAACGATGGAAAGAAGAAAAAATTAGGAAGTATGAAGCATAGAAGGAAAGGTGAAGAAAAATGAAGACGGAAAAAAAATAAGTACTCTAGAAAAAAAGGAAGAAATAGAAACAAAAATGAAGAAAGAAAGAAAGAAAGAAAGTTCACGATAAAGGAAGACGACAAAGGATGCAAACAGAAAAAAGTGCAGCAGAATTAAACTAAAAGAAAAGTGAGATAATAGAGGGTGAGGTAGTAGAAAAACAAGAAGAGGATGAGGTGGAAAGATACTTTAAAAGAAAGGTGTGTAAAGAGGAGGAAACGCGGAATTGGAAAGATGAAATTCAGCATAAATAAAGACCGAACAGAGAAGAAAATAACACAAAAAGAGGTGGGGTGGGGTGTAAGATATTGGGTACATAAAATCAACTCAAAAGTAAACAATCAAAGCTTTGAAAAAAAACTTTGGAAAACTTACATCCAATTTTATCTTCTGACAGATACTCGACCTGAAGAAGAAAAGGAAAAAAAAAATGACATTATTCCGATTCAAAAAAAGCATAAATAAAAAAATAAATTAAAAAAATGAATGAAAAATATACCGGATATACTCCATGTTTAGCGCGACCCCTGAATTTTTTTTGCATGAATTTTAACTCAACAGAAAATAAATTACCTGTGTATAGTGCAACCAGTCACCGAAACTGGATAATTTTTAACCTCTTCAAAAACAATCACTTGTGTATAGTGCAACCGTATTTTTACGTTAAAAAATCTAACCATAAAAACTCGCACTATATTCTCGGGATGTAATGGCTAAAATGCTTGCCAAGACTCAAATCATTCTTGAACCCGCGGAATCTACAGCCAAACCATTACGATGGTTTCTGTACAATGACGGCTTACGGCCACTTCACGTTGAAACAGCAGTTCCCGTTCCCGAAGTTAAGCAACGGCGATCCTGGTCAGTAACTAAATTGGTGATCACTTTGGAATACCAGGTGCTGTAAGCTTGGATGTGTGGAGGTGGTGTAATGAATAATGGCTCGGAATTGGTAATCGGAGACTCGAGTTCCAAAGTGTTGATAAGCCGTAGAAAACGAATCAATCAATCAGTACAATGGAGTACCTTGATGTTGTATAATGATCAGCAAGCTTGTCTAGCTAGAACATATTTATGACTGAGTGGTGAGTTCGATCTTCACTGGGTGCCCCATACTTTCGGCCTTGCGTCACATTTAATCTAAGCGTTGAAAATCACCTATTAGTCAGTACAATGTATGGAATGAAGGTATAAGACAGTACCTAAATGATTTTGAATTCTGATTTGTCCGTATCCCAGACTGCCAACTAAGGCGAGGGAGTCCGTAGCTGGGGAAAAGAAAAGATGGATTATTGTATTTCTGAAGAGCATTTGTGTGAAATTGAACGCAGCAGCCTTGGCCGGAATTTGAACTCGTCTCGCCGATAACCGCAACGCACATATACTAACGGGGTGTTCCATAATCCTGGCTCTGTATCAAAACTAAGCTGTGCTTAATAAATAGCAATTTGCATCTTCTATCTATATCTCTGACATGAAGTATTATGATTACTTACATTAGTCGGACTGTTATCATTATCTTCATTGGCATATTCACAACGTTTCGGCCGTTGTACGCTCCGGCCTTCTTCAGGTGATTACAATATCCTCAAGGACACATGGTTCAGTCGATAAAGACGTTGGTTAGTTCCAGTGACTAGACCCAAAGAATTGTGAGTTCAATACCAGGTCACAGCAGTGGTGAACCAAAATTTGGTGAGTTGAGTTAATGGGAAATAACTGAGACATCTGGAAGAGGCATGGCATGTGGTACTAGAACAATCTACCTCAGTGGACGAAATAAAGGGTTCGGTTCGAAATTACAATCAGCTGAAGAAGGCCGGAGCGTACAACGGCTGAAACGTTGTGAATATGGGAATGAAGATGAGGATAACAGTCCGAATAATGTAAATAATGATATACCTCATATCAGAAATATAGAGAAAGATATAGAGAGACATAGACATAAAGGCCAGAGCGTACAACGGCCGAAACGCTGTGGATATGGGAATGATGATGAGGATAACAGCCCGAATAATGTAAGTAATTTGCACCTTATAACTCAGTGGCGGTATGTCGGATCGTTAGCACAAAGAAAATTTTTTAAAAGTCGTACTTTTATTTTTTTTAACTGCAAACACAATGAAAAGAGTAATGTACCCTCATAATTCTTGCTTATATTACACTTGTAATATTAGATGTAATAGTATTCGAATTTCTTTGGACATATCGTCAACAGCAAGATGTATGAGATTTTTTTTTAAGCATATCACCCCAAGCAAGGCGGTAGTGCCACTAGCACGCAAGGGGTTACAGAGAATGAGAGCAAGAGTAAAGAGGGAGGGATTACAGAGAGTGAGAGCAAGAGTAAAGAGGGATGTTTGAGGAAAGGATAAAGAGAAGGGCGGGTATCAAGCTCAAGGCATCAGAAGATGTCGATTGACATTACATTTGAATATTTGAAGATTATAGCTATCAGGGGAGCAAGTAAGAGGAAGAGAGTTCCATTGTCGGGAAGTGCGAGAGAAGAAGCTGTTGGAGTAGAAGAGACGGCTACATTTAACCGTTTCGACAGTGAAAGGGTGGGACCGAGATGCCAACCTAGTAGCACGCTTAAATTCATGCAGTTTGGGTACCAATGAAAGTAGTTGGTCAGAGCAGTCGTCATAAAATCTCCTCACCCTTCTCAGTATCCTCATAGACCTCAGTACTATTGTAATTTGGAAATTCTATAAGCTTCCTCATATCATTATATTATTATTTGTCTATATTTCTGAGATGAGGTATTATGTACACGATTTACATTGTTGGGACTATCATCCTCATCTTTGTTGCCATATTTATTATTATCGTTGTTATTATTGCTTTTCTCTGGCACTCCTTATTACTGGTTTCTATACTGTATTCATTTCTATGCTTGCATATGGGAACCAGTAATAAGGAGTGCCAGAGAAAAGCAATAATAACAACGAAAATTGCAATATGAGCTCTGGTAAAAATACGCAGAGATAACAGCAAAAATTGCAATATGAGCACTGGTAAAAAAAGGTTGCTGAAGACATTAGGTTTATAATACCCAGAAATTCATACATAGATGTCCTCAATGACACATGGCACTGTGGATAAAGGTCTTATTAGATCCAGTGACAGGACCCAAAGAGTGTGAGTTCAATAAGGCGGTGGAGAACTTGGAGAGGGGAATTAACAGGAGATAACTGATAACTGACATCCATCAGACATGGCACGTGGAACTAGAAGAGCGAGCGAAATAAAGGGTTCAGTTAGACATTCCAACCACCTGAAGAAGGCCGAGGACTACAACAGCCGAAACGTTGTGATAAGTATGGCAACAAAAATGAGGATGATAGTACAATGTAAGTAGTGTTAAATAATAATTATTATTGTTGACTGGTTGTGTTTTGTGTTGCACGCGTTGCTCCCAAATCTCAATTATACTCAAGAGGCAACAAGAAAGAAACAAACAGGGGGCATACAATCAGAGAAAAACAATGTAATTGTGGTTACTGTATGGAAATAAATATATGTAAGACTTCCAAAGAAGGATATGCAATACAATCGATTCTGACTTGGCCTCTCGACTTTAGTGAATCTCCCACCGACATGACGCGACTTCCCTCTGTCTTTTCTACGAATATTTTCATTGCTACTGTTCTGACGAGCTTTTTTCCATGGTGTCTGGATTACGTCTGTTTAAGCGTGCTACTAGATTGGCATTTAGGTCCCAACCTTTTACTGATGAATTAGGTAAATGTAACCACCACTAACCAACAGTTTCTTTTCTCGCACTTCCCGCCTGTGGAACTCCCTTCCGTTTACTTGTTTCTTATTACTACAATCTTAAAAAATTTAAATGCAACGTCAATCGCCATCTTCTATCTTCTTGAACCCCGTTCAGCTTTTATCCTTTCCTCGGTCGCCCAGTCTTTTCTCTCACCTTCACTCCCTGTAACCACCTGCGTAATAGTGGCATTCCCGCCTTGCTTGGGGTGAAATAATAAAAAAAAATACAAATGATTTTTTGCAATTCACATATTTTAGGGTTGCCAAGATTTTGATCCATATATTGGTTTGCTTATTTTGATGTAATTCCTAAACTCCACGTAGCAACAGGTAATATTGTATTGGGATACTACAATCTATTGATTTCTATCTTGACTTCCTTGTATTTACTTAGTCTCTCAATAGATGTGTTTTTGTCGGCTGGGGCAGCATCTTCTATCAGAACAGATAGGTTTTCGACATGATTTTTCACAATTATGTCTGGTCGATTTGCCTGGATTCCCCATCCGTCTGAATGCTGAAATTCCAGAGGATGGTAACCTCATTATTCCGTAAAACCTGTAGTGGCTTATGTTCTGAACACTTCTCTTCGCGGAGGAGGTTGTACGCGCGACAAATTGACTAATTTACATTATTTACATCGTTCAGACTGTTGTCGCCATTTTTATTGCCATATTCACAACATTTCGGCTGTTGTAGGCTCCGAACTTCTTCTTTTCAGAAATATAGACAGAAATTGACATTATTATTATTTTATGCAATTGTATGTTCACACCTGGTATTTGGTCTGATGTGGTGAAAGACAAATTACACCGTCCCCAGCAATTATTATCGCAGACCCCAACAATGCTATAGTCTGAGCAGTTTCAATCATTTTTTGAATTTCCAGTATTATTATTATTATTATTATTATTATTATTATTATTATTAATAGTAGTAGTAGTATTTCAAAAGTGCTGGTAACATAACGGTTATAGGCGCAGAAAGTAGAATCCGCCAACCGAGTTACGTCCGATGTTGTTATGTGATTTCGTAATAATACCCCTGGGAAAGGAATGAATCCATCTCTTGTTTCCCCAGCTATGGATTCAAAAACAGGAAAGATGGAAGCCAGTGTAAAAGAAGGAAAACACTGAAGTTTAAATTCTGATGATTTAGGAGTGGTAACTAAATGGATATATATCTGTCGGGGTTACCTCCTCCTTTGTTCCCTAATTCTTCACCAGGGGTCTCTCTCCCCATACTATAAATACTGGTAAACTTCTTGCCTCTTTCTCTTCTTTCCTTCAGGCCTCGTGTCAAATCCCGCCTCGCGTGGTGGTGAGGTAAATCTCTCTTCTTTCGTTCAGGCTTCGTGCCGAATCCCATCTCGCGTGGAGGTGAGGTAAATCTCTCTTTCTTCTTCATTTCAGCGACAAGATGTAAGCTCTTAGAAGACCAGCGTTTCCCATTTCTAGGAAAACGCTATGAACATTACAACCATTCACCAAAATACGAACGTTCACCAAAGAACAGACACAAATGTTCACACACACACACACACACACACACACACACACACACACACACAAATGTTATGTCTATGTGCCTCGTAATTTGTTTAATACATATTTGTTGATATATATATATATATGTCTTGTTTGTCTTCTTTCATCTTCGGTTGGACAAATTAAGTCCGCCAATTTTCATGTAGTTGGACCTTTTAATATTCTACCAGGAGTTACACACGTGTTTCTAATACAACAACACGTAAATACACAAACCGTCCTCTACATATCTCCATTGTTATGAGAAGCGCCTATGGCTTAATGTACAGATTATTAAAAGATTATTTTATGTATTTGCGTAATCCGTCAAAGATCTGGTGGTTGTTGTGGACAAACTAACAGCAAATCTCATATCTAAACTACATGATCGAATCTCCAATTAATCCAGTCTTACTTCTAGAATGTTTGGCACTGTTACAGCTGCCATATGTTTTGGAAGCATGAACGTTTCAAAACCTTTTCAGTTTCGAACGAATTATTAGTCATTTTTCTACTTCCTTGTTTTTATCTTTATCTTTACTTTGTGGTTTGATGGTAAAAGTTGTATATGGCCGATGTGGCAAACCTTCTTTATTTTCCTTGTTTAGGACCAAGAAAACAGTCTTTGCTTAGATGCGGTGGTCGGCTGAACTTTCATTGTATTTGGTTCTATGTTAGACTCTTTCATAACAATGTTAGACTTGTGTATTT
This sequence comes from Acanthosepion esculentum, assembly GCA_964036315.1. Classification (NCBI taxonomy): domain Eukaryota; kingdom Metazoa; phylum Mollusca; class Cephalopoda; order Sepiida; family Sepiidae; genus Acanthosepion; species Acanthosepion esculentum. The sequence continues at coordinate 61,421,180 of OZ038512.1, forward strand.
TCCTCTTTGCCCCGTTATAGTTACGCTCTGGTGATAATAAAAAAAAATAATGCTTGAATGAATAGGGAAAATGACATTGACATTGCTGGCGACAAAATCCCCGAAGATAGATAGAGAAATAAACAAAGACAGTTGACACAGCCTCGAAAGTTTTTACACACACACAAATAAAAGAATGTATTATTTTATATATATAAGGGCACGTTGAGGCGGTGTAATGGTTAGCAAGCTTGTCTCGCTAGAACAATTACGACTTATATATATATTGTAATTTTCCAAAGTAGTAGCCGAAAGTAGGTGGCACCCAGTGACGATCAGACCGATTAGTGAGTTTGATCGTCACCTACTTTCGGCCACTACTTTAGAAAATCACTGTGTGTGTGTGTGTGTGTGTATATATATATATATATATATATATATATATATATATATATATATATATATATATATATATATATATATATATATATATATATATATATAATTCATTGAGCCTGAAAGAAACTTCAACAGAATGCAGAAAGCACTGGACGGCCGTTTCGTCCTATATTTGGGACTCATCATCCACTACCGAGAATTGAAACCCTGACAGTTGAGTTATCTAGCAAACGCCATACCAGCTGCTCCAACGGGCCTCGGTGACGAAGAGGTAGCAAATCAGACTCAATATAGCTTCGCTCGCTCACATATTCCGTGGTGGAAGTCTACTGAGATTCTCTCTAACCATAGGACTGTGCCCCCTGGAGCCACGACTACTATCACCAAGCCGCTCACTCTAGAGCATTAGAAACCGGTTCAAGCAATGATATACACATGATAGAAATTGTTAGGAGGATTTTGATAATTATAATTAAGTAATTCATTGACTCATTATATATATATATATATATATATATATATATATATATATATATATATATATATATATATATATATATAATTCTTGCTCGCATGCTACATGATGATTTTCGCCCTGTCGAGGACTCCTTACATTTGAGAACGAATGCTCTATTTTATATTTAATGTGTTTCCCATCGTCACATTTCTTTACATTGAGGAAGGAATCTTTTTAACCGTTTTCCGAACCATGAGACACGGTTTCGAATTTCACCATGGTCGATTTGCCCAAAGCCTTGTGAGTGAAATTGCGTGAACGGAACTATTCGGAAGCTGACGATGGTTGTGCTAGCACGAAGTTACAAGTCATCGTGACCGAGGATTTGAGTTTTTCAAGCTGCAGATCATGACAGATTATGCTATTTCCCCCAGAAAATGTAACTAAAGTCCGTTCTGCATAGTGGGTGTTGAACAAACACCGATGAGCTGGTGTCTCTGACAGAGACTAGCAGACTAGTTAGATCAGAAAACTAGAGTAATTGACCTTTAATTCCCGCGGAGCTATGTAAAGTACCAAGTTGTGAACTGGCGCGGGCTAGCTCCCCTTGATGAGGGTGAAAGGAGTCTCTCTGAGCTTTGGTTAGCAATCCTTTTATTTAGTGTTGGTTTCACGATAAAAAGACTTCAGATGGGAAGGAAAACTCATGACAGCTTAGCCCGGTCATTATATTGCATGTGTCTGCCGAGAGGCGTGTACTGGCTGATATTGACTGTGACCCGGAGAGGGTAAACTCCGCGATAATAACACATGAGGACTGTCGTTCGGAGTTTCCGTGGCAAGTCTTTTGCACCGTTACTTTTTTTTTATCGACAGATCCAAAAAGTGTGGATGGTCCGACAAATGCCTTCACCACTTGAAACAAATCATTGTGTTGGTTTCCTGACAACTACATCTAATTAGTTCCACACATAACCGGCTACTGCGAAAAATTCTACGAAACATCAACTTCAGCTTGGCACTTGGAATGTACGAACTCTCCAGGGCAAAACTCAGCACCAGAAAGAAAAACAGCTCAGGTCGCATTGGAGCTAAAGAAGTGCAACATTGATACAGCTGCACTGAGAAGTAACCATCAGTCGATTACATGAAACGAGAAAGTAAAATAAGACATCGTACAGTGTTCCTGCTGCACTTGGGAGATGGCGCTATTCTTGTCTGCTGTAAGGAAGTAACCAAACATTTGAGGAATTTTTTGAAAAATCATTGTATAATGGACTTGTGAAACTATATTCTAAAAGTGTTATAACCTGCCCCTAACGGTTATAATATTGTGGCTCGCTTAGGCTACTCGTCGTAACATCATTAGAAATTCTCCTCGACAGACTCCAACGGACTTCACTTAACTCACTTTCAGTTCTCTATTTAAGGCGTCTTGCCTAGTTCATTTATGTTACCGGGGGTGATTTATTTACAGAACCAAGCCATTTGAACATATACACGTGGTTTTGTATTTTTACCCATTTCTCAGACATAAAATGGGAATGTTGGCTTATATTTGGATCGTCTTATACACGACTGTTTCCGATAAGCTTGATAAATATCGAATGGGCACCTACTGTAGAGCTGTGGATTACGAGTTCGGCGTGCAAACCTTTAACAGTGTAGTAATATTTTAAAACATTCTCACCTGTCCGTGCGGCCGGAAATTATAAAAACGAAATGTTTTGCTTTTGCTTTACTGATGAAGAAACTTCACCGCTATTTTGCCCCCCCCCCAAGTTCCCTCACCGTACTAATCAGCGGTGTGCAGTTAATTTTTCAGTCGATTATGCTATCCGAGCTATACCCCGACAAAGTTATCACGAAGACGAGTACCAGTGGACGTTTTAAAAAAAATATATATAAAACATAACTAGAATTCGAACCTGAATAGCCACGGATGCCACATGGACTTGTTACCACTAAAATAATAATTCAAATCTCTTTATAGAAGTTCAAGATATAGTTCGTCAAAGATCACAAGATGAAACAGTTTTAATATATTAAGTACCGTATTTGACGTCATATAAGTCGCACGTGTGTATAAGACGCACCCTAATCTCAGCAAGGCAAATCAAGAAAAAATTAGTAATTAGTAAAATTAGTAAACCTATATATGGCATATAAGACGCAGGGAAATTTTAAAAGATATTTTTAGTAAAAAAGTGCGTCTTATATGCTGTCAAATACGGTATATTCGTTCAGTAACTTATACTTAAATGTTTATGGCTGTCAAGATAATTCTGTAAGAAATCTGTGTGGCATAAGGCTTGATTTAAGGCGTACTTAATAAAAGAAACACTACTTGTCAATAACTGGCTAAACAAGGACTTAAAAATTCGTTACTGCTTGAAAAACCGGCTCTCGTACGAAAACCGATGGTTAATAACGTTGAGTCTGGTCAGTACTTAGGTGGGTAACTGCTTGGGAATACCAGGTGCTGTAAACTTGGATGTCCGTGTGGTGCAATGCATAAAGGCTCGAAATTGTAGATAGGAGACGTGAGTTCCAATTCCAGTCGAGTTCGTTATATTCGCTTACACGCAAATACTCTTGGGAAAAGTAGAACCTACCTCTTCTCCCTACAGCTATGGGTTAAATAGTAGGACATGTATCAGTAAATCATTATTGCCTCCAAGAAATTTTTACAATCTAAAAATACTTTCTGGCTTTAAATAACCTGCAAAAGGTTGATAAGCTGTAAAAAAAAAAATTAAAACCTTCGTTACTGTGTTGTTTCGTGTATTGCTTCAAAGAGATAAGCTGATGAACCTGTATCTACCTACAGGATATACGAAGCATAAATGCGGAAATATGGAATTATCGAACCGGATATGGATTTCAAATCAAACTGCTTGTGATCCTTTTGTTCTTGAGGGAAGCAAGAATGCACATGCCGACGTTTTGTCTCATTTGACATGCAATGAGGGTTAACAAAGAAGAGAGTAGGTGAATGAAAATTTGAGAAACCACTCTCCCATAATTGTATTATTGCCCAGATTTTTGCTTAGTTGTAATTCCTATTTAATCTTCGATAACGCCAATTTTCCATAGTATGTCGCTAGATTTTAAAAGGAAAGCGGGTCGTATTAGAATGGATCTTATTAGAAAGAATAAAGTCTAGCAGCTAAAAAACAAAAAAATACTCCCCCCCCCAAAAAAAAAACAGCTCTAGAAATAAAATATCTGAATGCCACAAACAATATAATTAACATAACTGACTTTTGCATCCCTCATTGTCAAAGCAGTTATATAAACAAGAGTGTAACGAAACGGATAATGTTTTTGACGACTATGTTAAAATCTGAAACACATACTCTTCTCTCTCTCTCTCTCTCTCACTCTCTCTCTCTATCTCTGTCTGTATCTCTCTCTCTCTATATATATATATATATATATGTGTGTGTGCGCGCGTGTGTGTTTGTGTGTGTAAAATATCAGATAGAGTATATCTGTAAAAGGACAATATGGATAAAGACAAAAGGAAAACTTAACTTAGTCGACGCGTTTCGTCTTTAAGGGATTTAAGGCAAATGCAAGGATTCTATTTTGTAACAAGTATTTATATACACGAGCACAAATGTTATTGGTTTTTCAACATTTTTAAGTTTAGGATAATTAATAAATATTCATCAGGTTAGCTGAAAAGTCATGCAAGCTATGGATGACGCGAAGTGACACAATTCAATGCCTAATAAACGAAAGTGAGCAAGAGATGTTTTTGAATTTTTGTTTTTTATGCAAATTAGTATTTAAATTATTTTAGTTTGGAATTAGTTTATGGGTTATATATTTTGTTTAACATGAGTTTATTGATTTAATCGTTTTAATAATAATTTAATATTTCTAGTCATGTAGAGCTTTTAATTTTAAAAATCAGGAGGTCATTTGAATCCGCTACCTTGGTTCCAACCTTACGGTATCCTCAGGCGATTTTTATCAAATGACCTCTTAACGCTTTATTTAAAAAAAACACAAAAAAAACTAATGAACGCTATATTATTTTAAAAAAATAAATAAACAAACGCACGATGTTGTGTGTAATAGAAATGCAGGAATTTTAAAGTATATATATATATATATATATATATATATATATGAAAGTGAGAGCGAGTGTGCGTGTGTGTTTGGATCTTTTTTTATGAGTCATGTCCCTTCAGGAATTGAGATATTAGAAAAAAATCGCAGCGTAGATTTATATTTTGATAGCGGCACTCTCGAGAATTTTCCTTCTAAAAGAGCAAGTAACTTACTTATAATTTCAAAAACATGATTTACTAACTTTTGTTAATTAGGCATTGAATTGTGTCATTTCGTGTCATACTTCGCTTGCATGACCTTTTTGTTAACCTGATGTATATTTATCAGCAATCCTAAATTTAACAAATTTGAAAAACCAATAACATTTTTGCTCTTGTATATAAATACTTATTACAAAATAGAACACACACACACACATACACACACACACACACATATATTATACGAGGTTATAATAAAAACATTTTACATTGCTACACAAAAGCTTTCATATTTCAATACTATGATTGTACTTCCTCAGGCGACGGTTGGTAACTGGTGATGATTTTTTAGGGAAATGTAAAAACAAAAATGTTACCTCTTTTGCGAAAGTTAAAGTGGGTGGCATAATCTCAGAATTAAAAATATACTTGTGGGTATGTCTCGATTAACTAATTGAAAGTCAGATCCCACGTTAAATAGAAAAAGAAGGTCAGAGGGTGGAGGTAGGTGAGTTTTTCATGTTTAGTTGGATTGATGTGAGTTTGTGACCCTGGGTTTTACGCTGTTTGCGATCGTCAGATTTGAGTTTGTCTGACGATCGCAAATAGCGTGGAACACAGGGTCACAAACTAACATTAGTCCAACTACATATATATATATATATATATATATATATATATATATGTGTATGTGTGTGTGTGTGTGTGTGTGTGTGTGTGTGTTAAATGTTCGCCCCAAGCAAGGTAATAATACCACTAAGACGCAAGAGATTACTGGAAATGACAGAGAATGAGAAGACTTTAGGAGAAAGAACCGAATGCCTAATTCTATACAGAAAACAAGGAATAAGCCACTACTTTTGTTCAAAAGGTGGCTGAACTTATCTACTTCTATTATATATATATATATATATATATATATATATATATATATATATATATATATATATACATCGAGTGAGAGAGAGAGAGAGAGAGTGAGAGGAAGGAGGTGTGCATTTAATTTTGTTGTCGATTATGCTGTAAATTATTATTTTTCTTTCCATTCATAATCACGATTTTCTTAATGTTAACGCATAATTACTTAGTTTAACTAAATATATTACAAGAGAAGATGTTGCGCACCCATCAGTTTGTGAGTGGGGGTATGTTGCTCACCGGTTTTCACTCTGATATACCCTTTATATAATTTTTTATCTATTTCACTGATATATATATATATATATATATATATATATATATATATATATATATATATATATATACCGGGTGTAAGAGCAAAATTGTCCAAATGGTGTAACAGCATGGTAAATTGTCCAACCCACAAAATGTTTAATATCTTAAAAAACACTAAACTAACTGAGTTTCTTTTTTCCAGGCTTCCAGATAAGACATTTTGCCATCTTGACACCATCTGTCGCAAAAATCACTGTAAAACCCTTTGAGTTATTTAGCTAGGAAGAGAGCAGTTTAAAATCGTTTTCTGTCAGCCCCCACCATGTCTTCCCAACTGAGCAATGGTTAGACGAAAACGATCATTCAGGCTTTCAGTAATGGTAACATTCATACTCTGTATTCCATCTTCAAAGTCTATTCAAGAACCATCAAAAGAACAGTGAATAAGTTTAAAAAAGAGGGAACGATAGAGAGGAAAACGGGATCAGTAGGTCACAACAGCAAGAGGATCATCATTTCAACTTAGAGCTAAATACATTCTTACTGTTTAAAGCAGAGTACGATAGTATTATAAAAACCTCGGAGAATTCCAGTAAGATATTTTTAATCATTTCTAAGATACAACGGAGCTTAATCTAACAAATGGACAATATATAAATAAATTTAAAAAATTAGAGTTCGCCGGTTAAATATACTAAAACACGGAGTAAAAACAACCGTTCTGATCATTTTGGCCGCCATGGGTTTTGCAGTAAACCCCTAAATCATCCATAACTTTTGCATTATCCACTCAAATTACACCAAAATCTCAGACAATAACAATTAATATCGTATTTATTGTTTGTGAAAATTATAGAATATAAAACAACTTTGATAAAAAAATATACCTACTTTTCTGACGAAAACAATGCCGTTCTGAACATTTTGGCCGCAACTGTATATATCTCTATCTATAAAAGGCAGGATGTGTGTGTGTAACGAATGCACGGCCGCAATTTTCGACAGATTTGCACCAAAATTTACATGCACATGCTCCAAGTTAGCGGGAAGGCAAAGACCGACTCTGCATTTCCCAACTCCCATCGATAGTGGAAATAATCGATTTTTTCATGCTTCTACGGCAGTTTTCATGTAGTTTGCGGCCATTTTCTACTGGCAAGAGTGAGAGCCTATAGCTGACTGCCACGAATAGGCAGGAAGATTCTATTGGTCAGCGTGAGAACCAGCAGCTGATTGACACTAATGTTAACTAGCATGCAAAAAAAATCGATATCTGCATTCGTCACAAGCGGGAAAAATTTAAATCTGCATGGCACTTTACTCCAATTGGCTCATTCGCTTGCTTTAACTCAACGTTGATTCTGATTCCACAGAACTGGGTTGGGTGTGAAAAAGTATTTGTTGTTAACATTCTTTTTTCATTCGGTTTTTCCAGTTACGAGTCCTTTTTTAAGGCTGATCGTTTTGTGTTCATTTTGTTTAGTTCTTTTTTCGTAACAGATTTAATGTTTAGTATAGAGCTTAGAACAAATTCGCAGTGTGAGATAGGCAAGAAGTAAGACATGTAGCAACATCAGCACGGCAAATGGCACTCCTTTAAAGGCAAGAAAGGGCAAACATATTTTAAGTCAAGTGATAGCGATTGCTGTATGAGTCGTACAATTTTTGAATCAAGCACGGGCAACGCCGGACCATGCTGCTAGTATATATATATATATATATATATATATATATATATATATATATATATATATATGTTAACCCCCACCCTGTATTAAGCACCCAACGAGCACATTTTTTTAATTAAAGTCTCTCGAAAACTCAGGCCGGTAGACGTCAATTGCACTGTCCAAGTAACATTTAGAGATGCCTACTAAGCATGTGTATCCACTAAATATAACGTTTATAGTAATAAGAATATATATATATATATATATATATATATATATATATATATATATATATATATATATATATATATATAAATGACAATAAGAAAACAGTAACTGCTGACGCGTTTCGTCCAATGCGGACTTTTTCAAAGCAAGAAACGAAATGAATTTAATTAAACAAAGAAAATTAATAAAAACAAAAAACAGAGTGTTCTTAGCAACTGGAATGTAGGAAACGCTATTTTCATATTGTTAACTGAAAATGACGTCAGTTAATGTCACGCGTGGAGAATATTTCATTAATCTGTGTTGATGGATTCAACCATTTTCTTTTGATTTTAATATGTTTTTGTGTACATTTGTTTGTGAGAGCAGTAATTTTGTTAGAAAAGGTGAAATAGGGAAAAGGCCTGGGCGTAGATTAATATATATATATATATATATATATATATATGTACGGAGATTATTGAAAAAAATAAAAAATCATACGAGAAAAATTGTATAAACTAATTTCAAATTCCAGTTCCCATTAATCTATTCAATTTTGAACTAAGGCATAACTCCAATCTATCCTGAATTCTGTCCCATCACTAATTAATTTGACCAAAGGTTTGTTGCTAACAGTTCATAATCAAATGAGTAGGTGTGCAAACCAACTCCCTATAATTACTCCACCCACCACCGGGCAGTGAGATCAAAATATTCTTTGATTCACTGCACATTGTTGAACTTTCTTTCTTTCTTTCTATATATCTATATCTATATATATATATATATAATTTGCTTCTGCTTTTCAGATGTTGTTAATTCAGTGTGTAAGAGTGAAAAATGATTGTTAGAAAATGTTCTTGCAGGTTTATCTCTCTCAGTTCTTTCAAAAGTAAGTAATTGTTAGCAAAGTGCTTGTAGGTAAAATGGGGCAATCTTTTGAAGGATTAAGTTTCCCCGACTATTGTTTTAATCTAATTCTTGTTAAGGTCGGACATGAATTAGTTGAGAAATGTGACATTCACTTTGGATAGGAATTCGAAAAGGGCAAAAAGCGAAGACATATTTCTTTATTCTTGAATCTTTTACAGCATTCTTTTGAAAGGTTTAGTGTTCCAGAACGAACGGAAAACGCCCGATATGAAAATTCTATATCATCATGGAAATAAGTAATGTTTGTTTGTTTGTTTTATTTTTTAATATTACTTTTCTCTGTCTTTTTTCCTCTATTCTTTTATTTTCTTTTTATATTATTATCATGGTTTTTTCTTTTTTTATATTGTCTCGCCTTAGCTCCATTTACTTATATTTACGTATAGCAGTAGATCCATAGTTCACCACCTCTACCTATCCATATATATATATATATATATATATATATATATATATATATATATATATATATATATATATATATGTATGTATGTATGTATATGTATGTATATATATATGTGTGTGTGTGTGTGTGTTTGTAGGATCTATAATAGTATCTGAAACATAAGTGAAGGTAATGAGACAAAGTCGAAAAACTATAAACGACACGTTTCGCTGAGAAAGTCGGTTGCTTTTGTCTTCAAGAGGCAGGCATACACTTTCTGGTTTCTGGTCGTCGGATCTGATGTAGTAATGTGATTTCTGTCCTTTCTTATCCTCAGAAATCACAACGCATTCTCCTTATACACAATTTTGTCTTTCATTCTAACCCGACGGAACCGAAAGCAACAATCGTTGTCAGCGAAACGCGTCGTTTATAGCTTTTCCACTTTGTCTCATTATCTTCACATGTCTGTATATGTCTATCTATCTATCTATCTATTTAGGAGAGTTGGTTGAAAAGTTCATAGGCTGACCAATGTGACACTATTTAGCTATGATAATTGGCTAACTAATTAACCATAGAAAACGAAACAGAAATAGACATTCTTAAAGCGAAAATAATAGAGCTATAATGAAAGATAGACTGATCGACGTTAAAAGAAAGATTTTAATTTGTTTACAAAAAAAAAAAAAAAACAGCGGAGAAAACTGTGTGTGAGGTCCAGTCGAGTTTTCGCCGAGGGAGATAGAAAGTAAGGCAAATATGAAATTATCGGCCAAAACAGGTGCTGGTCATAAAAATTTCGGCTGGAGACGAATGCCAATACAGGCAGTGAGAATCAATGTTAATTATCTTTCCAAGATATCGTTTATCTTTTTTCTTGGATACAGGCGAAGAGAAGCAATGTGGCAATTATAAAATTTTGGCATTGTCTCGATATAGGTGAGAGGATTGTTATCATTTACTTGACCAACAGACGCTAAGGTGTCGAATGGCAATTGTAAACTTTTAGCAGTCCCCAGAAAATTGTGGAGAATTGAGATTTGACGAGATAAAAAGAATTTAATTTCTTAACAAGTCAAGGATTCCATGATAAAGCTAACCAGATGGCAAACTTTGACAGTGATTAATGAGACGGTAAGAGCGCTGAGTAAGTGACTTTTGGGTGGCCCAGGAAAAAGAGAACATGTGATAAAAGAATTTTGTAAACAAAAATTCTAGATTATAATTTTAAGGAGACCAGTTTAGCCACACCCGCACTGCCGAGAGATCATTGGTCGTATGGTGGCATGGTGATAGGCGGAGGTGAATGGATGAGAAAAGCGAAGATGATGTTAACGCCCACTGAAGGGATTGGTATGAGATATCAATGTGAGAGAGAAAGAGTCTAGGAGGATAGCTCCCCTCCAACCTTCCTTCACGAACGATGGAGGACCCCCCCCGAAATGGGAAGTGGTTCATTTTCCAAAAATGGGAAATAATTAATTTTGCTGTCCTGACAACAAAGAAATTTCTTGTTATTAATAGAGATTATCGAGAACCCCAGGTCGCGTCGGGCCCACACACCGGGTTTTGGTCGGCACCCATATAAACGAACGACGATGGGTCATTCGACAATAGAGTGGAGTAGAGTTGGAGAAGTTGCAGTTGAGTTGAGTTGGGTTGAGCTGGTTTTGAACCAGGGTGTTGCCTCGCAGAAGCTGACTGAGAGAGATTCCATGACCTCCGACTTCGCCGATGCTACCGATAGCAAGTTATACTGACGAACGGAGTTAAGCCAGCACTTAAAAACTAAATTAGTTGACTTACGATACCAACTTGCTTGAAACAGAGAAGTGTCACATTTCGTAGGAAACGTGATGGGAGAAAAACACGCTCCTGTATACAACAGAAGGATAAAGTTGAATTGTTATTTCTTAACATACTTGAACCTCTTGGGTTTTTCTTTCATTTATTTTTTTTCTTTGCGCTTGTGCAATGTCACCTTCAATTTGGACTCAGCTGACACTACGACCCGACGCCTGATTGACATCGTCTGCCTAAGATCAAAGTCACAACGTGGGTAGGTCAGACTTGAGATCAAGGCAGTTACTCCAGTAACCAGATGTTGCAGGTGAGCTGTGAACAATAGAGTTGGCATTGAACCGGTACAACTGGTGAAGCCGTTAACATCGACAACCAGAACTCGACCCTGGTGCCACATATTGGTGTCGTAACCACTGGATTCGACCCAGAACAGCTGAGTGTCACATATTGGTATCCTGACCAGGGGATTTCGCCAAGTAGCGACGACCACCGAACGACCGGGACACAGGCTGGTGGCAGCGACAAAGAGTCAACTCCAAAACGCCGGTAGACGAAACCTTACAGCTTCGCGCCGCGACTGGGAGTTGACCACGGGCCGACGGCTTGGTGTCACACCAAGATACTATTATGGAATGTGACCAAAATGAGGTTTATTTTCAACATAGTCTCCCCCACCCCAGCCATGTTTACCTGGAAAGAAACAATGCATTTCTGAATATGATGATTTTAAATTAATGTATGCAAACTTTTATATATATATATATATATATATATATATATATATATATATATATATATATATAGGAAACGTGAGTTCTAATTCCAGTCGAGTTCGTTATATTCGCTTACGCAAGTACCCATTGGGAAAGGTATGAATCTAACTCTGACAAATTGAATTTCAAAAACTCCAAAATAATCGTGGTCTGGAGTGGGTCTTCATGTTGCCTGTTTTCCCCTTCATGTCCTCGGCTAATTTCGATTGAATAAATACAGACTACTTCTGTTATATCAGTAACTGCATTAATTCAAAATGTTTTTTAATGAAAGTACATTGAAATAATTGAAGAAGATATATATATATATATATATATATATATATATATATATGAAGAAATATAGTCTTAAGATGTGCTATATTTATGGGATAAAGTGCTCAATACCAGAGATAGAGCGTGTGTAAATATACAAGTGAACATAGAAGTCAACACTTTTAGGCGACAGTCTGTTTCATGCTAGATGCAATCGTCAGGCCTGACGATTGCATCTAGCATGAAACAGACTGTCGCCTCTAAGTGTTGACTTCTACGTTCACTTGTATATATATATATATATATATATATATATATATATATATAATATATATATATATATATATATATATATATATATATATAATATAAAGGCTTAAACACTAATATTTCTTCATATATATATATATACAGTTTAATAAATATGCATTTTTCTAATCACCGATAGTAGGACTCAGTGTTTCATGCACAACGCAATCTTCAGGTGCTGAGCTAAGAGTGGCCTTTACATAATTTAAATTTTGTTGAATATATCTGGTTATCGCAATGATGAGGCAGTCAGTTTTTATAAGGGGATTGTTCTTTAACAACAGCACTCAATACGCGATATTAAATATATTTATTTGGGGGAAAAATGTACGATAAAGTAGAAAAAGTTTTTGTGACGCGTCTCACTCTTTAGGACATCATCAGATTAAATTTGTTATGCTGGTGCAACTACACAAGCGCACGAACGACGTTTTTTTTGGGGGGAATTTTTAAATTATTTTTTTTATATATATATAATCTAGGCGATTTAATTTATTCATTTTCGTTTTGTTTCCATCACTTTTGTTATTAGATATCCAACTGCGTGATAATAAAAGTTCTGCCAGAAATGTTGAAATGTTTAGCCTGCGCGCAAATTTACTGTGAATGACCTCTTTAAACATTTTCGTCGTAGTGAACTGTTTTCTCCTTAAATTTAAATTTCGCAGGATCTCTCGTTTGTACGCATGTGCAGTCGCGCCACTATAACAAATTTAGTCCAAGGAGGTCCTAAAAGACAAAACGGGTCGCACGAAAAATTTTTTCACTTTGTCATACATTTTTTTACTCAATTATTATTCTTGATATATAAAAATTTATATGTCGTAATCTTTTTTTATATATATATATATATATATATATATATATATATATATATATATATATATATATATATATATATATATATATATATATATATATATATATATATATATATATATATATATATATAAAACATTTTTTATGTTTATACGTTCTTTTTATAGATACAAATATTTAAGTAAATTATTATTAACAGCATTTACCGGCTTGAATGTCCGAGAAATTTTCATAGAGAATATGCGTCCTCCGACAGGAATCGAACCTGTATCCTATACGGAACCGTTATGTAGCCTGACATGCGTTTACCGATTGAGCCACAGAGGAACGTTTCGGGTGACAAGGTCGATTTTACTGTTTTTAAAATCCATGATTTTCTCGCGTATATAAACAGAGCCTTTAATTAAATATTTGTATCTAAAAAAAAAAAAAGAACGTATAAACATAAAAAATGTCTTAAAAATAATTGTCGGACGTTGTCCATTTCATAATATATATATAATTGTAAACGAACAAAAAAAAACGATCTAATCAATTTCTATTTCCACCACAACCAAAAAATTGAAATCTGGACTAGTCATAGGATTTTACGTTAGAGCTCTTAGGATATGCATCCCGGAATACCTAAATGAAGAAGAGAGAGATATTGAGAAAACTTTCAGTCTTCGCCACTACCCACATTATTTTATCCTCAACGCAAAAATAACGAGCTTACAAAATCCACAAAACCAAAAAATAAATAAATAAACACAACCAATAACACTTCTAACAAAAATTACACAAAATTCATAATCCTGACCTCCAATAGTCTTTCCACTGAGCTCGCAAACGCATTAGTCATCTCTAATACTAGGGTCGTTACCACCAACTCCAAGACAATCGGAGATATAATTAGGAATAAAAATAAACCCAGCACCGATTCAAATGCCGCGATTTTCCAAATAAATTTTATACAATACAAAAATGTTTATTTTAGACAGACATCAGTCAGTTATGTGCCATGTGTGATACACGCTTAGGCGATCATGTATCTTTCGATACATGATTGACGAGGCAGATTTTTTTCCGCAGTAGCTATTTCTTTCTGCGGTAGACAAGTTTCCATCCAAGGCTAAAGAACTCGGTCTATCCTGCTATTTACCCATAGCTGGTTGGGGGGAAGACGAAGAGGATTCATACCTATCCCAAGGGTATTAGCACGTAAATGAATGTAATGGATTCAACTGGAATTCGAACTTGGCTTGCATTGAAACGATGCTGGACATAACTTTGATTTCACTAATGCTACGCCAATTAAAAGAGAACAAAATACTTTAAAGAGAAAATACATTGAAAACTCAATAATAACTTTATTACCAACAATAAGCACACGCCTAAAACATTACATTGCATCGCAGTCTTTCTTTGAATCCATTCTTAAAGAGTCTGGCTTATATCTATCTAATACAAGGAATACATTCCTAAAGAAGCAAGAAATAAAATCAAAACCCTCCCACTTTCTGCTGCGAGGGTGGATCTCACGAATGGCAAGATAAAAATCCCGACTAGACAGATAAACGCACACAATTACAATTACAAATTATCATTCGTTGTCCACTTAAACATACGAAACTTTTCACAAGCCTAAATACACATAGATTTATCCAACCTCTCAAAGAAGATTTAATAACAGTGAGACATGTTAGATGGATACACGTTTCCGATTTCTTTTTTATCATCTTGTTGGATTCTGATCGACATTTGATCTACATTTGCTCTTCAATTCATATATATATATATATATATATATATATATATATATATATATATGAATTCCCAAGAGGATAGAATCCAGGTAGAACTCAATGTCCAGGACAAAGTAAGAATATAATATAAAAGGCTCAAACACTAATATCCAAAGATTTTTTGAATTGGATCGTGATTACGATTCCATTGTAATAAATTATAACCATGGAATATTAGTGTTTGAGCCTTATATATATATATATATATATATATATATATATATATATATATATATATATATATATATATATATATATGTAAAATTTTATGTGGGTGAATGTTTTCACGATATAATCTATATTAACTCATTGATGTTGATAAAATCTTTATATGAGAATGTTAATCGGAATCGGAATAATTTACAGATTAAATGCAATGACTCATCTCAGAATTTTAGAGAATGAGGAATTTTGAAGAGTGCATCGGCACAAACATCTTGATAAAAACAGTAAAGATGAAGATATTGGTCCATCTTATTAGTGAATTAATGATAAAGTGGCATGTTAAGAAAACCTCATTTTTCGCAAATGATTTGTGCCGCCGAGCCTAAATTAGTTGTCTTTGCCCGAGGGTGTATTCTCTACCACCCACAAGATAACAGACACAGCAGATGGCTGGCACAGCCCTACTGTTTAAATGGCAGATACCAGTGGCCCACTATTCGTGGGATTCCCAGAAAGAAGAAAAGGAAAAAAATCTCACGAGGAAAAAAAAAAGTAAAAGAAAAAAAACAAAGACGAAAGGAAATAAACTCATTATGAAAGATGAACAAGAAAGAGAAGAAAAAATAAAAGGAAAAAAAAGGACGAAAAATGAATAAAGGTAGAAAGGAAAATAATACAAAAAAAAGGGAAAAGAGTAAAAAAACTAAGAAAAAAGGGATAAAGAAATGAGAAAGAGGAAAGAAAAAGGAAGAAAAAGTAGAAAAAAGAAAAACAAAAGAAGAAAGCACGAGAAAGGAAAAAAGAAGTCTAAATAAAGTAAGAGAGCAACCGGTTGGTACAAGGTTTAAAATACTAAGCGATCAAACTCTTCAGTCTTTTTTCTTTTCCCTTTGTTTATTATATATACATATATATGTATATATATATATATATATATATATATATATA
Source organism: Acanthosepion esculentum (assembly GCA_964036315.1). NCBI lineage: Eukaryota > Metazoa > Mollusca > Cephalopoda > Sepiida > Sepiidae > Acanthosepion > Acanthosepion esculentum. The sequence continues at coordinate 61,437,531 of OZ038512.1, forward strand.
TATATATATATATATATATATATATATGTATATATATATATATATATATATATATATATATATATATATACTTCGTTGTATTGATATGTGTTTGTGACCCTGGATTTCACGCCCTTGCGATCGCCTGGCAAAATCGCAAGGGCGTGAAACCCAGGGTCACAAACTCACATACAACTAAGTATGTTCGCTCTAACACTGATATTGAGGACTTTCCAATAAGTACCGCGCAAATACAATAGTTAAATAATATATATAGAAATTATATATATATATATATATATATAGTCTGTGTGTGTGTGCGTGTATGTGTGTGTGTGTGTGTAAGAAAGACACGGTACAACTGTGTGATATAATTTCTGTTCTCTTATGCGTCGTCCTCCCTGCGGCCAAACAGAAACTGCCTATGGCGTCCTCCTACGTGATAGGCGAAGCAATAATTAACTATTCTCACCAATAATCTGTCATGACTTTCAAGGGCCCCTTAATTTATCAGTAAATTATTCCTGTCAAAAGGGTGATAATTGCCTTCTGCAGAGCCATTGCATTTGTTTTTGTATCGACGAAACGACATACGCCTGTACAATGTCACAACAATAATGCCAACTTTTTGCGCCAACCTATTAAATTAGAAAACATGTCTTCCTATAGTGGAGACGCACCTAAGACAGGGCGATGTTTCCTTTCAGATGAATAATCAGGGTGATCAAGTTACAATGGCGAAGGCAGCGTTGTCTGAATTCAGACGATGCATCCGAAAACTTCAAACGGATAAATGATTTACAAGATTTTTTTTTTCTGTTTTTGATAACGGTTGGTAGGAAAGAAAAGTGGTTCACTTTGAAGCGACCACCGTATCGTACTTTATTTGTCAACTGAAGAATAAAAACAAAACATTAATTTCAAACACAAAGAATACAAACACAAAAACTACAAGGTGAATAGGTGTATCAACGCGAGGTCGATTATAGTTATTTACTTGAATAAACGTATTAAATGATATAAGAGTGCCTAGTCAGGTTAAAGGGTAAAGATAGGAGTATGATATTAACACTGTTTACATTATTCGAACTGTTCCCATCATTGTTGCTATATTCACGACCTTTCGGCCGTTGTACGCTCCGGCCTTCTTCAGGCGATATTTCTTGGAATTTTAAACTAAACCCTTTATTTAGCCCGCGGAGATAAATTGTTCTAATTCCACGTGCCATGCCTTTGGATATCACCGTTTCAGTTATTTCCCCTTGATAACCCTCCAAGTTTTGTTGTTCTGAGGTCAGAATATTGAACTCAAAACTCTTTGGGTCAAATCACTTTTGGATCAGTCAACCAACGATTTTATCCACTGGGCCATGCATCCTTGGGGGCATGGGTGAGCGAATATTTGGGGCTCATAATGTCCCAGAAACCGTTTTTTACCATCTTACTCATATTACAATTTTTGTTACTTTTGTTTTTCTCTAGCCCTCTGTATTACTGGTTCCCAAATTATATTCATGTCTATGATTGGCCGGCTTAGGAGATTTTTGTCGCCTAGCATATGCGCTGATTCCTTACATTTTCGTATTTTCCAGTGATGTTCTTTGTCTATTATTCCAGCTTAATCTCACAGAGGGTGGTGATCTCCTTGTTATCTCCATATATAGCCAGTCATACCTGATTTTCCTATTTGCCCTCATAATACAGCCTTACGTTGTTCCTGTAGTCTTATCTTAAGAGGGCAGCCTGTTTCTCCTTTATATTTCATGTCACAGCTGCACGGGATGGCGTACACGCAGTTCTTAATCATGCCCTCCCCTTTTTGAAACCCTTTTGCGAGATTTAACTTTTGTATATTTCTACTGTGTCTACTTGAAACAAAATAACCAAAAATTGGAGGGTAAGTACTTTTTCATGGCCAAATTTCTCGAATTTGGCATCTATCGATCTCAATCTGTTCGTAGATGCTTTTCAATCAATCTGAAAATCTCTCATCCTTTCCGTTAAATTTTATATTCCTTCATAAGGATGAATGCAAAAATTTCCAGCCTTTATTATTTTTAGCAAACTTTAATTCATATGAATTCATAGCATGGATATTCAATTTTTTTCCCAGACAGTTTTCAGATTAACTGTTTATTTAATTATAAAAGTTTGATAAAACCTTAGGGGAATTTTACGATATGTTAAAACGGTCATCCAGGCAAGGAGCATATTCCGTCCTAAAGGGAACAAGTATGATATAACTGACAATTGTGATTTTGTCAATGCCAGTCCTTAAATCTGTTTGTACGTATCCCAGTGTTTTCTTATCTGTATTAATCTGTTCGTATCTATTTCAGTCTTTTCATAGTTGCCTATCAAGCTTAACATCTCACTCTTTATTTCTCTGCCAACAATTTTGTTCATATCTATCTATCTATCTATCTATCTATCTATCTATCTATGTAAATTTGCGTCCAGATGCTTACATTTCACCTTTCTTAACAAACCTGTTGTCACAGTGTAGGGTATTTACAAAAACAGCGATAAAAATAAAAGCAAGCGTGTTGATGAAACTAGCATTTAAAATTTACTGCACCGACATCATCAGCCTTTCCTATCGGTGCATAAGCAGCAGTTTCATTTATATCTGCATCCATATATATATATATATATATATATATATATATATATATATATATATATATATATATATATATATATATATAATTGAAGAAATATAGTTTTAAGGTGTACTATATTTATGGGATAAAGCGCTCAATATCAGAGATAGAGCGTATGTAAATATAGATATAAAAGTGATCATCGAAGTCAACACTCAGAGGCAACAGGGTGTTTCATGCTGGACGCAATCGTCAGGCCTAACGATTGCGTCCAGCATGAAACAGCCTGTCGCCTCTGAGTGTTGACTTCGATGATCACTTTTATATATATATATATATACATATATATATATATATATATATATATGTATATATATATATATATATGCATATGATCCTATCACTTAGAGCATTATCTATCTATCTACTTATCGAAGTCTGCTATCTCTCTCTCCCCCTCTATCTCTTTCTCTCTCTCTCTCTCTCTCTCTCTATATATATATATATATATATATATATATATATATCGAGAGAGAGAGAGAAAGAAAGAGAGAGAGAGACGAGTTCGAATTACAGTCGAATTCATTACATTCACCTTCCTGCTAATACTTTTGGGAAAGTATGAATTCTCTTCTCCCCATCTATGGGTAAATAGCAGGACAGACTGGGTTCTATAGCCTTGGATGGCAACTGGTTTACCGCAGAAAGAACTGGTAACCTACTGTGGGAAAAATCTGCCTTGTCAATCACGTATCGAAAGATACATGATCACCTAAGCGTGTATCACGCATGGCATATAACTGACTCACACACACACACACACACACACACACACACACACACACACGCACACGCACACACAGAGAGAGAGAGAGAGAGAGAGAGAGAGACGCACACACACCTTATATATATATATGGCTGCTATCTATCTCTCTGTCTATCCATTTATCTATTTAACTGTGCTTTTACTTGTCTATTTTATGTCTTTCATTAATATTTTTTTTCACTATTTTCAATCAAACTACCAGTGATAAAATAGTGAAATCCATTACTTTTCAACATTAACTTCGATCTTCGCCAATTCTGCACTGAAAATAAGTTCCAAATGGGAGCGGTGAATCTTAATGCGTGTCTATGGTCTTTACTGCCTTGTGTATTTCTTCAGACTATTAAATACAGGGTGTGAGGGGAAAAACGCTAACATTTAGTGCCTGCCAGAGCAGACTTGTTTTCTCTTGTTAAGACAAACTGACCTCAGCAGCCAACGAATAATCAGGCTTGAAATATGAAACTGATAAGCAGTACCTTCTGGGTGAGCGTCAACTTTCAAACCTGGAGCCTTCCCTCACGCACGCACCCCCACACAAACAGAATGCCAACATTACTCTTTTAATGAACACCTTCCGTTGCTAGACTGTAAGCAAACTAAACCGCTATCACAAGAAAGTGGGTTCAATTTTTTAAGTGAAATAACCATTGCTCCACACCCGAAAAATCTTCACATCTTTCGCTAATCCGACATATTTTGTCTATATTTCTGAGATGAGATATTATGTACACTATTTACATTATTCGGATTATTGTCCTCATCTTTGTCGCCATATTTATTTGAACATTTCGGCCGTTGTACGCTCCGGCCTTCTTCAGGTGTTTGGAATGTCGAACAGAAACCCTTTATTTCGCTCACTGGGTAGACTGTTCTAGTTCCACGTGCCATGTTTAATGGATGTCAGTTATCAGTTATCTCCTGTTAATTCCCCTCTCCAAGTTCTCCACTGCCTTAACCGGGTATTGAACTCACACTCTTTGGGTCCTGTCACTGGATCTAAGTAACGCCTTTATCCACTGTGTCATGTATCCTTAAAGCAGTGGAGAACTTGAAGAGGGGAATTAACAGGAGATAACTGATAACTGACATCCATTAAACATGGCACGTAAAACTAGAACAGTCTACCCCAGTGAGCGAAATAAAGGGTTCAGTTCGACATTCCAAACACCTGAAGAAGGCCGGATCGTACAACGGTCGAAACGTTGTAATAAATATGGTGATGAGGACAATAGTCCGAATAATGTAAATAGTGCCGACATATTTTGTATGTTTATGCCATACTGGAGCTTCAGCAATACTATAACCTCAGCTTCTTTCTTATTATGAAAGTTATTAGAGAGGCCGTTATGTAACAGCTCGACTTCGTGAACGATAATATGGAAGGTCTTCACCCATCTGATGCTGGAGCGCAGGGAAACTCTCAATCGTGCCTTACGACTGGTAACTACGAATTATAAATGGACAGAGTACAGAGACAGATGTAGTGTTACATTGAATTGTTGGCAAATATCCGGATATTTCTTGCCAGCTGCTACGACGAAGATAAATTCTATCCCCGCAATGATAAATCCCGTCACTGATATAATTACAGGATGTTTATACAATTTCTGCGTTAATAATCTGTGTCGACCAATAAAAAAAACATCTCGCTTCTTTTTTGTGGGGGCGAAGTCTATTTGAATAGAAGAAATCCGCATAAAAGTATTTTATCGATAATGTATCGGTGTTTTAGACATATTTTTACGTTAACGACAGCAGCGTCTGAATGAATAAAAAGGACCGTTTACGTGTAAGTTAGTTCTATATATCAGTTTTGCACTCAGTGAGGATCAAACAGACCTGCGAGACGAGATTGTATTAAGCTCATCTATTTATGGTACAAGTAACTGATCTGAAAGACTAACTTGCTAAATGTCACACTACATTTGTGCAAATACGATTATTTAGAAAAAATATTTATAAAAGGTCCCATGAAGAAAAACTCTCATCCCACATGATCTTCTGTCTTTATTTAATAAATTAATTTCTTTTACACTATTTACATTATTCGGACTATTGTCCTCATCTTTGTCGCCATATTTATTACAACGTTTCGGCCGTTGTACGCTCAGGCCTTCATCAGGTGGTTGGAATGTCGAACTGTCGTGCCATGTCTAATGGATGTCAGTTATCAGTTATCTCCTGTTAATTACCCTCTCCAAGTGGAACTAGAACAGTCTACCCCAGTGAGCGAAATAAAGGGTTCAGTTCGACATTCCAAACACCTGATGAAGGCCGGAGCGTATAACGTCCGAAATGTTGTAATAAATATGGCGACGAAGATGAGGACAATAGTCCGAATAATGTAAATAGTGTACATAATACCTCATCTCAGAAATATAGACAGATTCAATTCTTATATCAAAAGTTTCTAAACAGAAAGTATCTAATAGAACATCATTTCCCATTTTCATTTAATGTTTTAATTTTCTATAAAAGCTTCAAAAATGAAAACTTCTCATCTCACATGATCTTCTATTTTTATTTAATAAATTCATTTTTTATCAAAAGTTTTTAAACAGAAAGTATCTAATAGCACATGATTTTCCATCTTCATTTAATGTCTTAATTTTCTATAAAAGGTTTCCAAAATGAAAACCTCTTATCGCACATGATCTTCTATTCTTATTTAATACCATAAATTTGCCAATAAAATTGAGGTCTGCTGAGACGAAAATCGGATAAACTTTATCTCTACTGCAGTATCACAACATCAGAAATGTACTTTTGTAATGTGATGATTTGTCTTGCGCGGCGAGAAAGGTCTGGTTTCTGACTTGGAAATGGCTTTGACGTCTTTCAAATGCACCTGGTAGGAGGAAATAGCGTGGGCGTTTTGACTCAGATGCGCGCACACACGCGCGCACACACACACACACACACACACACACACACACACACACACACACACACACACACACACACACACATATATATATATATATATATATATATATAGAGAGAGAGAGAGAGAGAGAGAGAGTGCTTTCGGGCAATTAGACAGTAGAGAAGCGAACAGAAGACGAGTAGAAGTTTTCCTCTTCTCTTCTCTGTAGGTAGGGCGAAGATGCGAAGTTGTGAAGTTGGGGATCTCTGAAATTAGAGAATCCATTCAGAATTTCGATGTTGCAACTATTTTCTTTCTTCTCGTCTTACTTGGCCTTTAACCTCACGTAGCCCGCATCCGGCATACCTAAAAATCCCTAAAAAGAAAAAAAAATATGACTCTTATTTGCGACTTACGTATGATCACGGGCCTGGAGCACAGACACGTCTGTTATGTTACATTAGACTTGTTGGCAAATAACCGGATATTCTTTTACCAGTTCCTATAACGAAGTGAAGTAACATTCATATCCATATCCTGTCCTACCAAAGATAAGTCTCCGTCACTAATAATATTGCAGGTTGTTTGTACAATTTCTATCTTATTTAAGAATGGATGGCACGGTGGGGACAAAGATGCTAAAGAGTCAACCATTTCTTAGAGCAGAGATTCTCAACCAGGGGTAAATTTACCCCTAGGGGGTAAAAAATTATATAGTCGGGGGTAAATAATTGAAGTACCTGATAATTTAAAAAATAATTCAATTAAATTTAGTACTAAATAAGAAATCAGTATTTTGAGTGTCGCTTAGTATTTTTTTTTTAGTCACAGTATTTTGGCTAAAAAAAACCTTAGTATTTTGAATGAAAAAATCATTCATTCATTTAGTCACGAAATTGTACATCAATGCTTTATGATGGCTATGAATTTTTTGTATGGGAGTAGGGGGTAAATGGAGAAATACATAAAGCCGAGGGGGTCAATGATGAAGGAAAGGTTGAGAATGGCTGTCTTAGAGCAACAAGAGACAGGAAGTTGGGGAGAGTCATGATTACCCACGTACTAAATTGACACGGTACATAAAAAAAGTATTTATATAAGATTTATTGTCAAATCATGCTGAAACAGCAATTCTCGTTAGATTAACGAAGTTAAGCAGTGTAGAGCTCGGTCAGTACTTAGAGAGGGGACTGGCTTGGAACAGCTAGTAACATAACCGAAAGCCGTGCACAAAACCGGTTAGACATGGGGTTAGCAACTTCATCCGGTAAAACCTAATTTGCTATGGTAACCACAGGTAAATGTTGTTGAAAGCTGTGGCCCGATACTCCTCAGTGGAGCCTATGAGACCAAAGGAAGAGGAAGGAGGAATATATAAGTGAACATTGTTGACTCCAATGTTCACTTTTATATTTACATACGATCTATCTCTGATACCAAGCACTTTATCCCATAAATATAGCACACCTTAAAACTATATATATATATATATATATATATATATATATATATATATATATATATATATATATATATATTATAAGAGATTATCATAAAAAACATTTTGAAATCGCTACACAAAAACTTTCATGTTTCAATAATATGATTGTACTTCTTCAGGCGATGGTAAGTAACTGGTGATTAAATAATTTTTAAGGAAAATTAAAAACAAAGTATTACGTCTTTTCCGAAAGTTAAAGGACGTGGACATGATCAGAATTCAAAATAGACTTGTGGGTATTTCTTGATTAACCAATTAAATGTCAGATCTACGCTAAATAGAAAAGTAACCTCAGTCGGTGGAGAAGGGTGAGTTATTTTTTCATGTCACGATAAACCGGAACATAGACTGGTCATCATTGATGATTGCGGAAAATATGGCAGCGATATATATATATGTGTGTGTGTGTGTGTGTGTGTGTGTGTGTGTGTGTGTGTGTATACAATAAGAATTATAGTCCTTATTTTAAACTAGTATATTCATCTCAAATTCAACGATAGAGCATGGAGCCACACAGTTGGCATAAATGAAAATCACAAAGTTAGTTTAATGAAAACAAGAAAGAACAGTTGATATAAATTAATTGCCATACGTGATACACTTGGGCGATCGTGTCTCTTTCGATTCATGACTAACAAGGCAGATTTTTCCCGCAGTAGGCTACCTTTTCTTTCTGTGGACAGTTGATATACGCCAAGTTAAACAAAGAAAAATGCTGTCATAAAACATGCAGAAGTAAAAAAAAAAAAAAAAAAAAAAAAAAAGAAAAAGGTGGAAAAAAACATTAAAACATGGAGTGCGTAAAGAAAAAGAAGAAAAAAGAACGCATGGAAAAGAATGAAAAACAAGAAGAAAGCGGTAAGTTGAGAAAAGGAAGAAGATAAAAAGAAAAGTAAAAAGAAAGAGAGATAAGAGAGAAAAATGAAGGAAGGAAAATAGAAAGAAAGGAAGAGACTCCAGAAAATGAAGGATAGAAAGAAATAAGTAGGGAAATATGCAACCCGAGAGGAAGAGAATAAATATGAAAGAGAGAAGAGGAATAAAAAGACGAAATAAGAATGAAAGAGAAAAAAAAAGGAAACAGAGAAGACAGGAAAATAGGCTTAGAAAAGAAAGAGGAAATATCACACAGAGAAAAAATGAAATGAAGAGAGAGATAAAGAAAGCCAAAAAGGTGAGAGAGGAAAAAGGAAGAGGAAAGAGAAAGAAAATGAGGATGAAAAAAGGAAGGAAGAAAAGATACGACATGAAAGAGAGAAGGAAAGATTGAAAAACAAGAAGGAAGGAAGGAAGATAGGAGGAGGAACTTTCCGTCGGAGTAGATGCTGCGGTTGTAGTATCTGTTCCGTACCGGAGGCCTTCTCTCCCCACTACCCCGTTGCGTGGACAGAATCCTCGGTCTTGTTCCGTAACATTTCCGTAGCGGTGGTATGACCGGCTATGACTAGCTTAGACAGGTTCTGACCAGCTTAGACAAGCTATGACCAGCTTAAACAAGCTATGACTATCTTAGATCAGCGGCCTGAGTGGAAACACTCAGGTCCCCACGTTAAAAACCGACCTTGTGTCACAACCTGGCTCAGTGGGGGGCGTCAAGCTAAATCCCAAGAAGGAAGGAAGGAAGGAAGGATATGAGATTATAGAAAAGAGAAAAGAAAAAAAAGAAAAGGGTGGATAAGAATAAAAAAGGGAAGAAAGAAGAAATAAATAGAAGATAGCAAGTGAGAGAAAGATGTAAAGAAAAAGTGCATATGAAAAAAAAAGGAAAAAAGAAAGAAAGAAAGCATGAGAGAAGTAGACTGATAGAAAAGGAAGAAGAAAGTTTGCACGAAGATATTAAATATCGAACGTAGTAGAAACAGCCGCCCAGATTAAATACCATTTAATGACCCAGAAATTGACATACAAGTGTCGATTTGCAAATGTTGACGGAGTTAAAACAAAAACAAAACTCGGCCTCCAAATATCGAGAGAATAAAACCATAATTAATTTCCGTCACTTTTGATTCAATACAACAATTGTGACAGGTGTGTCGCTCAAGGTCTCTACCAGCTTCATATTTACTAAGCTTTACATGGTACGACACAAGGCTGAATAGAGAAAATGACAGCGAGTAAGATTGTCTTCAAAGTGGGATCAACCACCGGTAAAGATAAAATATATGTCGATATTCGGCATCGTGCTCGAACAGTAACTTTCAAATTGTGATAATAACGAAGATTGAAGCAGACGGCTATAGATAGACAGATGGCTGTAGATAAACAGATGAAAGCAGACGACTAAAAATTGACAGAGATGGCTATAGAGAGACAGACAGATGGAAGCATACAATGATAAATAGGATGACAGGCGGTTATAAACAGAAAGATAGAAACAGACGATTATAGACAGACAGACAGATGGCGATAGATAGACAGAAGCAGACGACTAAAAATTGATAGAGATGGCTATAGATAGACAGACAGAAGCTTCTTTTTATGTGCCATGTCTTTTCAGGACGTGGGCGATCATGGCCCTCCACTCCCCCATCCCTTGTTACTCTCAACAGGTTTTATGTTTCTGCCAACTCCTCCAGACCACGCTCCGCCATTCACCTGCCCAAGCCCGCCACGTATGTCATGCGTTGCTTTCCCCTGTCTCTTTTCCTTTCTAATCGCCCCGTCAGTGTCAGATTCTCCAGGCCCTCCTTTCTCATCACGTGTCTCAGAAATTTCATTTGCCTCTTCTTTATGTTAAGCATAAGTTCCCTCCTTGTTTGCATTCTCTCCAAGACCTCATCGTTGCTCACATCCTCGGTCCATGATATCTTCAGCATCCTTCTGTAGAACCACATCTCCGCCGCCTCGAGTCTCTTCTTCATCCTTGAGGATACCGTTCAACATTCGCTGTCGTATTGGAGGACATATGTCACGTAGCAGATCAGTACTCTTTTCTCCTGTTTCGCAGTACTGTGCCCAGCTTCTGGAATGCATCCTTGGCCATCCCAAGCTGTCCTTCGTCAGAACACTTCCCAGATACTTAAACTTCCGTACATGTTTAATTTTAGCGTCCTCGACCTGAAAATCCTTTTTGGGCACATCCTTTTACTGATGACCATGCATTCTGTCTTCTTGTAGTTTATGGTTAGTCCTTTCTTCTCGCTCTCCCTCGCTACCTTCCGTAGGAGGTTTTGTAGATTCTTTTCTGTGTCTGCTATCAGTACCAAGTCACCTGCGTATCTTATGTTGGTAAGGTTGTGGCTGCCAATGATGAATCCTGGTAGGATCTTCAGTTCCCTGAGAATTGCCTCGCTGTATAGGTTTAATAAGTCCGGTAAGAAGACACATCTTTGCCTTACGCCTTTCTCTATCTTTGTATATTCGCTGAGCTTATGCATGCCGTTTGCTGCCAGTATAGGTTCTTGATTATTCTGATATCTGTCCCGAATATATCAAGGTTGCTGATCAGTTCTAGCAGGTCCTTGTGGCGTACTTTGTCGAATACCTTTGTGTAGTTTATAAAACATAGATACACGTCCTTTTGCATATCTACTGCTCTTTCCGATAACATTCTAAGCATGAATATCGTGTTCCTTGTTCCGGTGTCTTTGACGAACCCGCACTGTTCTTGTCCTATCTCTGGTCCGATTCTGCTGCGTGCTCTATTCATCAGAATACGGATGATGAGCTTTGTGACATAGCTCATTAGGCTGATTGTTCGGTGGAGCTTGCATTCGTTTGTGCCTGGTTTCTTAGATAGTGCTATGAAAATAGATCTGCTGAGATCTTCCAGTACGTCCCCACTGTTGTAGATTTCATTTATTGTTTCTGTGATCTTGCCTATGCCAAATTCATCTAAGGCTGCTAGAATTTCCGTTACGATTCCGTCTGGCCCTGCTGCCTTGTTTCTGTTCAATTTGGTCAGTGCAGCTTCTACTTCGGTTTTTAGAATATCAGGTTCGTCGGTAGTTCTGTGTATTGCTGGTTGTACTCTTTCGTCGTGGAAGAATTCTCCAGTATATTCGTCCCAGCGTTGAAGAATTTTTCCTTCTTAAATATGAGTGTTCCGTCCTTTGATTTTAACCAGCCTGTCGACGAGAATGTCTTCTGTCCTGCTAGTTGCTTTATCAGTTTGTGCATATCTCCTTTGTTGATGGTACTCAATCTCTGTACTTCTGCATATTTTTTATTTAGCCATTCTTCTTTAGCCTGTCTGCATTTGTTCCTTATTTCTTTGCTTAATTTTCTGTATTCTGATCTCTATCTTGGCAGAGTTTTCTATCTCCTTTGCATTATGTCTAGAATCTCCTCTGTCATCCATTTGTTTTTTTCTTTTTCATCCGTACTCCTTTGGGATGACCTCGTTTGCTGACGTCACTAATGTGCCTCTTAGTGATTCCCATATCGAGTCTCCATTTTGTCCTTTGTATATTCTTTTAACATTTTCCATATATTTTTCTTTCAGGTTCGGGTTGCTCAGGTGTTTGTTGTACTGCAGCTTGGGTACGGCGTTAGACTTCTTCTGCTTCCATAGTTTCACTCTTAGCTTACATATAACAGGGCGATGATCGCTCTCGCAGCAGGCACTTGGGTAGGTTTTTCATTGAAGCACACAATAATAAATAAACTGACAGACCGTTATAGACAGACAGCTAGAAACAGACGATTATAGATAGATAGATGGCTATAGATAAACAGATGTAAGCAGACGACTAAAATTGACAGAGATGGCTATAGATAAACAGATGCAAGCACACAATTATAAATAGACAGACAGACGGTTATAGACAGATAGAAACAGACGATGTTAAATAGACAGACAGATGGTTATAGATAGACAGATGGAAACAGACGCCTGTAGATAGATAGTTACAGCTATAGACAGATATAGATAGATGGCTATAGGGAAACATATAGACGACAATAAGAAGACAGATGGATATAGAGTCAGATAGACGGCTATAAATAAAAAGATGGAAGCAGACGGCTATAGACAGACGGATGGAATTAGAGATCTATAGACAAATGACTATAGACAGACAGCTATAGAACAGACGTCTATATGCAGACAGCCAGATGGCTATAGAAGAACAAATGGTTATAGGCATATAGACTATAGATGACTACAGACAGGCAGACGGCTATTAATAGACAAATGGAAACAGACGGCTATCAACAGAAAAAAACAGACAGATGCTTAAGTGAAATGGAAAACTTGGTCAGTTTTTAATAATTTCATTTGTACCCTCTTACTTCTTCAAATAAGAGAAGGCAGCGTGCCACCTATCTAACATGTTTGTGTGAATGGATAGTGGAACGGGGACCGGAGGATTGATATAGACAAAAGTTGCTAAGGATTATAAAAGACAAGAGATGGTGGCGAGCCATGATCGCCCACTTCCTGAAAGCCCATGGTATGTAGATGATGATGATGAATGCGAAAGGATAAGATTAACGATTCAGAATATGAATGAATAACTTATCTCCAAAGACTGAATTGATGAAAATCGTCCGAAAAATGTGGGAAATGATTAAAACACACGAATTTCAGATAACAGGCAATTTATAATCCTGCCTTAAGATTATCCCTTAAAATCCTGAAATGTCATAAGATCTTATATTGGGTGGGAGATAGTAAAGAATAGTATATTAATCCAAAGAAACATGAAATAATGATAATGACTTATGTCCGAGGAAATCTGAAGAAAAGTAGTGATAAAAACAACAAAGATAGAGATACTAGTGAATTAATAGTGAATTGATGACAACGTTATAAAACTATCACCCAAAAAACAAATTTTACAAAATTAAACCCATTCTAGGAGAATGGCATCATGGTCTCAGACTTTTTCAGAAGGAAGAAATCATCCTATTAAGAATCAAAATAGGACATATATATATATATCACTCAAAATTCACAGCATGTCAGGAGGCATATAATATACAAAATATTTGAACCCAGGGGGGCGGCAATCTACGGAACGCGTGCCACACGTGGCACGCCAAGCAATTTCCAATGGAACGCAGCCACAAATGACATCACGAAGTCAGAACCAATAACGACTACAACGCAAAGAAGATATTTAGCTGTATCAAATTTAATGTATGCTAAAGTATATATACTATATATTACTATATAAAATATATTGTAGAACAGGTATATTGACCTTGACTTGTATAAAAATACGTATGCTGCTGGCACACTGAATGATTTTAAACCCTAAGTCGGCAAATAGTTAGTAAACGTTTGCCGACCCCTGTTCAAACCGATTGTAATGCCCTTGAACTTATATATTAACGATTTTATAACATTAGTCATGTTAGGAAATCGTTGACGTATAGGAACAAAATCACTACAATCGGTTAGAATATTGTTATATAGGAATAAAGTGTCGATGCCTACACTTGAGTTTGAACATAGATCGCCAATGTGCAAACACAGGCGATCCCCTTATTGAACTAAGTAGACCACGTGACCATAGAAGACACGCATGCATGTAAGAAGTAGCTGACGACTAACGATCTCTATTTCTAGTCTATCCTCTATACTATACGGATCGCTATTTCTACTCTATCCTCTATTACTATACGGACCGCTATTTCTACTCTATTCACTATACTATTTCTCTTTTTTGGGTCACTATACGGGTTACTATTCGAGCGAGTATTATCGAGCAAGTACTATTAGTGCGAGTGCTATTCAAAGGCGTCTGGCACCAGTATTGTTCAACGGCGTTACTATAGTTGTATCTGCGATTACAAAGTCTCGACTACAGCGAGCATTACGAAAGTGACAACGAGTATTCGTTGGCATCATAAAAGTGGCAACGAGTGTTCGTTGACATCACAAAAAATGTTTTAGAGGACCTTTTCAAGAAGATAAAAGTAGAGACTATCCTAGCCTACTTGAAGGAAATTGGTTTATACTACAAGTTATAGCACTAAATAACTCCGTTCGAAATGAATAACTGGAGAGTGATGGAACCAACAATCCAAAGGATTGTTTACAAGCCATATATTTGAAAAAAAAAATTTTTTTGGCGTTAAATAACCGCCAGAGTTGGTATACCGTTAAAATAGAACAGAGAGAGAAGCAAACAAACAAACAAAACAAACAAACAAAAGAAATGCATACAATTTAAAATTCATGAGATAAGTGTGGTAGTTTCGCAAGAATGAGATATTTCCTCCTCCCTTTTGTACTTGTAATCAGCTTGATACTTCTGTTGAAGAGCGTCACTTTCGTGAAGGGCTTCTTGTTTTTAATTGTAGTTAACATGTAATCAGACACATATCCCTCACTTATGTTGAGTGGCTTAAAATAGCCTCAGTTATTTTTTCTCTGGTTTTGTCTTTCGTTACAAACAAATGCAACGTTCGCTATCTAACTAACGATTTTAGAAGTGCTCTTCTCGAATTCAACAAAAATAAAATAATCTACGAAGCTATCCGGAAATCATCCAACCATTTAATATAAACAAAAACAAAGCCTACCTAAGACAATAGCTCTTTAGTGTCAAAGTACCCTCCTTGAGATCTCACACACATATATTCCAGCGTCCCACCCACATTTCATACTGTCATTAGCCACATCGTCCAAAGGCTTAAATTGGTATTTCACTTGTGGAAACAGTAAGTTAAAATTAATAAATAAATATGGAGTCAGGTAGAAGGAATTTAAATAAAACAAAAAATATACTTAAAAATCATCTTCCTTATAAAATGTCGAAACTGTGACCCATGCGTATCACTATTATGTAATTCCCTTATAACACGTTGCCATGTTATGTAGAAGTATGGTAATGCTATTAGTAATGGTATTGGTATTTGCCGTTTCCCTATAAGGAAATATTTGGTATTCATTAGCCGAGCAACCAGTACTGCTTTCGGTTGAATTTTATAAAATCTTTCTCTTAAAACAACTTTTATGAAAACAAGGTTTTTCAAATCTATTAGATATTATCACTCTTTCCAGTATGGATGGAGGTTTCCTTCCTAACCTTTTATTTGAAGTAGTGTGGAATGTTAACATCTTCATTATGACATTATTTTCTCTTCTCAAGTCCAGTGCCTGTTATCGCTCTTTCCAGTATTGATGGAAGTTTCCTCCCTAACCTTTTCTTTGAAGTAGTGTGGAATGTCAACATTTTGATTATGTCATTATTTTCTCTTTTCAAGTCCAGTAGCAGTTATCACTCTTTCCAGTATTGATGGAGGTTTCCTTCCTAACCTTTTCTTTGAAGTAGTGTGGAATGTTAGCATCTTATTTGATTATTTTCACTTCCAGTTACATGTGCTATCCATTTGAATTGTTGCTGTTGTTGGTAGTCCTCAAATATTGTGGTTTCAGTTATTTGCTATGTCTGTCAGGAAAATAAACAAATGTCAGAACCATTTTTAATGGAATTTTATTTCATATATAAGACCCGCGGGAATTTAAGACCTCCCACTTAGCGCATGAAATATTAAAAATGTGTTTTAGTCTTAAAAGTGCTATGGGAAGATTTTACGACTGCACCTGTGCTGTGATGATAGCGTTCAGCAAAAATGTGCTCTTATTTAACACACATTAGTCCCCTGCCTATTGAGTCAGTTTGCAAATAATTTTTGTGTTATCTACTCGTGTTCAGTTATTAGGCGAGGTTTGGTAAAGCAGTGTTGAAACGGCCCTGTGAACTTTACGATGGTTGACAAATTGAAGCAACGTACCTGCGTCAAACTTTGCATGAACCTCGGCAAATTTACTACTGTTAGTCCCGAAATACTTCGTCAGGCTTTTGGCAAGCAATCTTGAGGTCGAACACAGGTTTCTGAGTATCGTGTGTGTTTCAAGGACGGTCGAGTGTCTGTTCAAGATGTTGAGCGTTCAGGGCAACCAATCACTTCTTTAGCTACGCACCGTTGGAATATATCGGAATCTATTTATTTTCTGGGTGTGACCTTCAGCTCGTGGCCCATAGATCATATAAAGGAGGCCGATTCAAAATGACACCTTTTGCCAAGAAAAAAAAGAAGCAAAACACAAAAAACGTATGACTGATGAATATTTATAAGGCTCGGTAACTGGAGCGACAACACTAAAGTCAGAAAAGTAAGATATTGCTGCGCCAGTTCAAGACCAAGCATCTCAATAATTGTAAAGTTAATAAAAAAAACTCGTATTATTGTTTCTTTATATAATCGATCCTGGCATCACGACTTTGATCACTTTCTCACCGACGTGAAGTGGCTTCCCTACAAATATTTTCATGGTAGTGCCTTGATTCGTGCTATTAGATTGGCAACCAGGTCTCACCGCTTTACTGGCGAACTAGCTAGATACAACCATCAGTTCTATTGTAATAGTTTTTTTTTCGCACTTCTCGCCTGTGGAACTTCTTTTCTATTTCTGGCTTGCCAGCTACATGCAATCTTCAAAAATCTAAATGCAACGTCAATCGCCATCTTCTGTCTTCCTGAATTCCCTTACTTGATCCCCCCCCCCACAATTCTCCTCACTAAAGTCTTCTCATTCTCTTTCATTTCCCTGTACGCACCCCTGTTGCGTCCTAGCGGTATTATCTCCTTGCTTGGGGTGAAACAATTTTTAAAAATACAGTCTTTTGTTCGTAATTCCTTTTACAATTAAAATAAGAAAATATGGTTGATTAGTTTTAGTTGTTTAACAAGAGATGTAAGAAACATTATATTCTAAAAATCATAATCATTATAAAAAGAAAATCAGATATTGTGCCCTGAAAAAGTACGCGAACCTAACGGGTATCGAACACACGACTAATAATCCGCAAGAAGGATTCGCTAACCATAACTAAGTCGACCTTCTTTTACTCAGCTTAACTTAGTATGGCACAAGGTGACATGTACTGAACACCTTGTGAAAATCGAACACACTATTCAGTAGTTATAGTCAACCAGATGATTCTCGTTAACCATTACTCCTACGACGAGACGCTCTTGGACAGGACTGAGTGGGAGGGTTCATAACCATTTTTATTTTTGTTTGAGAAATAATTCCGTGAGTAAAAGCAGAAGCCAACGATGTGAACGGAAACATTTTACTTATGACAAATGAGTTTCATTACAAATCAGACTAAATAAAGATTGTGGACGCCCATCTCCTCTCCATGTACTATGTAACAGGTTCTATTGAATTATTCCCTGATTTGACCTATAGTAAGTGTTGGATTTAAGAAAGGCATCAATAGCAAAAGAATAAAAAAAGGAAATGTATTTCTGACCACCCAGATCGTCGAAATACAATTACAATGTTGGGTCATTCATTACATTTCTTGGATGGTAGATGGACAATGGCAGTGCAAACTGTCTCAGCTGTATATAGTACAAACTGTCTCGAATGCAAATTATCACTTATCCTAAGAGTGCAAACATTTAGCGTTACTGTCGGTTAAAATTCATAACATATTTCTATTAAAAAAATTGTCAGGGAAATAAACTTCCCAAGTCCTCTAACTTATATTACTAATATGAATGGATTTCTTCTTTCCAACTTTCTATTTATGGTAGTATGCAATTGCAACATCTTGATTATGTTATTATTTTCTCTTTGAGTTTCATGTGATATCCATTTTAGTTGTTGCTGCTGTTGGAAGTCTTCAAGCTATATGAGTTTTGTTATTTGGTAATGTTCTTTGGGCTTATGGCCACAAAACATTGAAACACCAGCGCCCGTACGGTCACCGAAGTTGAGCAACGTCGAGCATGTTCAGTACCTAGATGGGCGACAAACTGAGAGTACCAAGTGCTGTAAGCTTAGATGTGCGGGAGGTGTAATGGATAATTGCTCGGAATTGTTAATCGGAGAGCCGAGTTCCAGTTCGAATTGGATTCGTTATATTCACTTATATGAAAATACCTTTTGGAAAGGCATGAATCCACCTCTTCTCTCCCCAGCTATGGGTTAATTAGTAAGATGAGTGTCACTAAATCATTATTATTAAAAAAAAATCTTAAAATCTAAAAAATATTTTCCGTCTTTAAAAAACATGCAAAGTGCTGATAAGTCGTAGAAAATGAATCAAAGTTCTTTACGAGTCTGTAATGCCAGTCTATGAGATCTGATGAAAAATAGTTTTCTCCAAGGTTCATTTGCTTGAAGCCATTTTTAATGCTCATTTCCTGTATATGCTTTTAGTATTTTCTATATCATTGTCTGGGTAATCACAAGAGGGAATGAAAGCATTGAGGGATTTGTTTAAGAAATTCTATCTGGGACATCAAGGGTTATATAAACAATGAATAATCATATCAAATGAAGTTCTTTGTATACCTGTTGTATTTGTAGTCACGTTGTTAAACAAGTCCTACCTTGTGATATCATAAGTAATGTAAACAAATAATATAATACTGTTTTCTCTAGAATACCGAAAACATAATGCAGTGTGTAGATAAATAAATAAATTTAAGGTTGTGTGCAAACTCAGCAAGTTGGTTATAACATTATTTTTTTTTCGAGTTACATGTGCTATCCACTTTAGTTGTTGCTACTGTTGGAAATCTTCAAATGATGTGATTTCTGTCATTTGATACAGTTCTTTGTCATTCTGTTGCGCCAGTCTCGAGATCGACGCAAGACAGTCTTCTTCAAGACTCAACAAGTTTAAAGAGTAAAAATTGATACAGGTCTAGAGAGTACACATTTTCATGGGTAACAAATAGACACAAAACCAGGAGGTCAAATTTGGGACGAGTACAAATTACCACTTGAGTACAACTAGATACCGATTAAGAGTAAATATTGCTATGTCTACAAAGAGCCACGGGTACCAACTGAAGTATTCGAATGGACAGTGTAGAGAAAGGTCTCGAAACTATGGAGAGTATTGGTATCATCTTTAGCAGCTTTTGACAAAGAATTCTGCTATACAGAAATGGTTTTCTAATAATAAAGTATATAAAAACGAAAACTGGCGTTTTTTTTTCGGTTTGCATCACGTGGTTCTGGTTCAGTTGATTTAGCTTTCCGCTTCTTTGATAAAATTTGGCCAAAAGTTTTTGCACTAGATGAACTCGCTCTGAAAAGATCGGGTTTTCTGAATCAAATATTTCTGAGTATAGCACAAATATCACATGGGCGAATTTGTTGTAGGTTAGGTTGAAAGAGCAGAGAGAAAACATAAACAGAACAAGGCAAATATCACAAGAATTCATCCTTATTGGAATATGAAGTGCTTAGAGTTGGTAGCTTTTAGTAGATTTCAAGTGACAACAAGTTTCAGTTCTTTAGTACTTTCCTCACTATTTTAAGCGGTTTTTGTAATTCTGTTATCTGGGTGAGCAATCTGTTTGTATTTCAAAATCCGGGGAAATTTGTTTATCTCAGACAAATTCTGATTTGTACGCTCAAATTCCAGTTACTTGCACAGTTCTCAAAGATAGTCATTCCCACCCAATCATGCCTGCTGTTAAACTCCTTCAGAGCTAATTTGCTGCGTTCTCTTATTCTATATATATATCCACAAATTTACCTTTATTATTTTGCTTTGTCCTATCGTTGTCTTAATATCGTTTGTTGTGATGCACCCGTTCCAAGAAGTTGTTAAGAGATCCCATTCTCGTATCATTACTGTTTATACTCATTGACCAGTAGAAACTGGTGTCTTTCAGTGGAGATCAAGTGATAGCAAGTTTGCTTAATCGCCCTGCGTTGGTTTGTGAATTTGATGACATATTAATTGTGAGTTCAAAATTTAATTCCGAATCCACTGCTGACTTCTATAAGAAATATGTTTTGTCAAGCGGAAAATATAAAATGCTATTAAATAACACGAAAATGATGCTATCATTATTTTGTGAACAACTTTTTTCGAAAATGAAATATACTAAAAGTCGTTTAAGAACGAGGTTGAATGATGACCACCTAGATGATGTTTTTCTCCTGTTATCGACAAATATTCCACCTGATGTGGAGAAGTTATCAAACAATAAGTAGAAACAAGTGTTGCATTAAGTAATTTGCCATTTTTAACTGTATTTCGTTTGTAGTAAGGAATTTGTATTTTTCGTTGATTGTGTCAGTTGTTATCCTGTTATTCCAGCAGTAAAATAAGGAAACTTGTTTAAATAATATAACATTAACTTTGTATTTTCTTTTTCTTTAAGCCGCCAGGCCAGTGTTTTTCAACCAGAACCCTAAGGTTTCGCAAAAGGTCCCTAGGTTTCCGCGAGAACAGGTAAGATAAGCTAATGCACTTTTGACTTTTTATTTAATTTCATATACGTAATATCACTGTCCGTCCTGGGTATGACGTTAAACTGCATCCGAGTCCTGGGTAAGACGATAAACTACATCCAACAGCAAGGCCTCTGATCAGGAG
The DNA here is from genome assembly GCA_964036315.1 of Acanthosepion esculentum. Lineage (NCBI taxonomy): Eukaryota > Metazoa > Mollusca > Cephalopoda > Sepiida > Sepiidae > Acanthosepion > Acanthosepion esculentum. The sequence goes on from OZ038512.1 coordinate 61,458,622, forward strand.
GTTTTGAGGAGCGTGGAACCACCTCTTAATTGCTGATGTTCCCAGGTCCACCCTGGCCCGGAGTGGTAGCACCTGTTAGGGTCCCAGCTATGCGAAAATAGTGAAATCCCAAGGTGTGTCCACGTCCTGGGTATGACAATAAACTACATCTGCGTCCTGGGTATGACGATAAACTACATCCGCGTCCTGGGTATGACGATAAACTACGTCCAACCAAAAGGCCGTCGATCCGATCAATCGGCTGGTCATGTCATGCCCCATCACATCTAACCCATCCCAAAACAACTACAACTTACAATTAACTTTCCCACCCAAACCCTACACTAAATATACTAACACCTTACCCCTAATAGCTATACGTTTTTGAAACAATGATGTTGCCAACTACACTTTTTTGAAACAATGATGTTGCCAGCTATATGTTTTTGAAACAATGATGTTGCCAGCTATACGTTTTTGAAACAATGATGTTGCCAACTACACTTTTCTGAAACAATGATGTTGCCAGCTATATGTTTTTGAAACAATGATGTTGCCAGCTATACGTTTTTGAAACAATGATGTTGCCAGCTATACGTTTTTGAAACAATGATGTTGCCAGCTATACGTTTTTGAAACAATGATGTTGCCAACTACACTTTTTTGAAACAATGATGTTGCCAGCTATACGTTTTTGAAACAATGATGTTGCCAGCTATACGTTTTTGATATATCTAGTAAATACTGGATCTGGCATTAAATAACCCATAGTGGTTGGTATGCCATAAAACCCCAAACAAACAAACAAATATTACTGTTTACATTCTGTTTACATTTATATTATAGCTATATGACATTGCTTACTCTTTATTTTTTATGTTTGAGTTTAGAAATGTTTTTGTGTGAATGAAAACTTCCTGATGAAGTATTATAAGCGAACAGTATGAATTTTATTTAACATTACAGAAAAACTTGACAAAGAAGTATTCATTTTTCCATAAATCAGTTATTCGAAAATATATATTATGATATTTAGCACGAGAACTACGATGAAAATAAAATGAGAAAGATATGGTATATAACTTTGTTTTTGCGCAGGGGTTCCTTGAGACATTTATTTTAAGGGTTAAGCAATTTAAGCACTCAACTAGGCTGGCATCTCGCTCTCATTCTTCTCTGTCGAAACTGTTAAATGTAGCCGTCTCTTCTACTCCAATAGATTCATGTCTTGCACTTCTCGCCTGTGGAATTCCTTCCCCATTTCTTGTTTTCCTAATAGCTATTCAAATGTAACGTCAATCGACGTCTCCAGATGCCCTGATCTATCCCCTAACCGTCTCTTCATCCTTTCCTGTATCACTCCTCTTTGTTCTCGCTCCAACTCTGTAACCCCTTGCGTGCTAGTGGCTTCCCGCCTTGCTTGTAATTGAATGCTTAAAAAAGAATTTAAAAAAGAATGAAAAGGTTGAGAAACGCTGCTCTAGACCAAGGCAGCCTTGTGGACGGAACAGTCTAAAGCTAAGACAATTTATTATAGTACATTTGCTATCATGTCCCTCCTCCGAGACAACTGCATAGCTTTCTAGTCCGCTCTCTCCAAAATGTTGCCGAACCCTGTTATAGACTCAGATTCAGTACGTGCAATAAGAACTGTATTTTAAAAAATAATAAGATGAGGTATGTATAGATATGAACAGTGGAACTGAGACACGTACCACCGTAGATTAAATAAAGGCTTCAGAGGGAAATTCCCTGAAGGTTACGCAGATTGACAAACACCCGAAATGGACTGGAGTGAACAACTTGTGGTAATAACAACAAAGATGGGGACAATACTTTGCATGTAGATAATGTAAATAATGATAACTCCTCATGCCAGAAATTAAAAGAGGAACCAATCGTCCATAACCCTCTTCAGTATTCTAAAAGTAATTATGGTTTTCATTCCTCTTTAGACTGTTCCCAGTACACCGATAATGATGGGGTAGAATTGTAATATTTTGAAAGTTAAGTTTTTAATGAATCATAAAAGGGATAACCTAAAACATCCACTGGCGAATTTGCTCTCGAACTAGGCCGGGGGGGGGGTAAAAACACAACAAAGATGAGTGTTGACTCAAAATCGCCATGCTTCATTCTCGATATTTCTAGCATTCTTAATTTGTCTCATTATTTCATACCGCTTCAAGTTTGCACCACATCTTTTGAGCCTACCGATGGGGATTAGTTGACAGCAAGTCAAACTCAAATCTCTCAGTGTACTCGCAGGAACCAGCACTCTCGTCATTGATAGAATCTCAATCCCTCTTCGAATCTCCAATTTATCTCGATTCCAAGGACCTCGGCACGGCTCCAAGTGTATCACTTATTATGAACACGTGTTATTTGCGTGTATGTTCCACAGAATAGTCAGCTCCCGGGTAAAGTCCTGGTATTTTTATATGTTGTTTTTTCTCGTTTTTTTTTAAACGTCACACCGTGATCGTTTATAAATATCAGCTCAGTTTTTCTTGCTTTGATTCGGTAGAATGTCTGAATCAGGAAACTACGGAGTATTTGACACTTTTTTCAAAATATATATTTGTAATTTTAAATTATATTTTCGATTCTATTTTTCAACCGGAAAACATGTCACGGCAAGTCTTAACTGACACACTTTCAAAATGGCGTTACACCTAGTGATCATTTTACTGTAGGCGACAATATAACGTAAAATAATGAAATATATTGGATAACATAACATAATTTTGTTTTCATATTTCACTGGAACCGTTCTGTTTTAGTTTTCCGAAAATATCGCTTTTGGTGTTATTGTAACAGCTATTATATTAGCATGTATTTTTTTAAAAAATCAATCTTTGCTGGATTTTCTTTACTCAAACTTGACCAAAAGCCACATTTAAAGAACATTTTTTTTATTCTAATAAAGGTAAAAATTTAACTAAAGCGCAGTTATTTCCTGATAATTTCATACTGGATAATACTGGGTATATGCTAAGATTGGATGAGAATCTTATACTATGAGTTAATTCTAGAGAAACCACGGACTGATTCGAAAACATAATGTTTATCAAATAGACCACTAACTGTTATTGTCTTTTAATACAATGAAGGGGACCTTCTTCCTAACCTTTCGTTTGAAACAGTGTGGAAAGTCAATATCTTGATTATGTCATTTTCTCTTCGAGTTACATGTGCTATCTATTTTAGTTCTTGCTGTTAAAAGTTTTCAAGTGACGTGCTTTCGTTTATTTAGTAAAGTTCTTTGTGATTTTGTAGCCCCAGTCTACAAGGTTACCAATTGAAGTATTAGAATGAACAGTATACAAAGAAAGGTTTCGAAACTTTGGAGAGTATTGGTAGCATCTGGCATTGAGCAATTTTCGACATAGAATTCTGCTATACAGAAATGGTTTTCAAATAAACCAACCAAATGTATCAATCGACGAAATTCGCCTGGTGTTAGATTTCGGAAACAACGTAATATTCTCGGTCAAAAGTTTTTACTGCTTGACTGAAAGGTTTTCATTCATCTGCCATTTTCAACAGATATTGCGTCTTCCGACTAGCATTTGTTCCAATCTTTACAGAATTCTCTTAATGAGAAAAAAAGAAAATCAGTTGCTTGCGAAATTGCCAAAATTCCTTCGAGCATTCTTGAAATATGTCTGAAAGATAGCAGAATATCGTAGAACAAAACAGTCAATCTATTAATAAAGTCAATCTATCAATAAAGTTAATATAAAAAATCAAAAGTAATTTTATTTAATAAATCGAACATTTTGTTTTCCTCATAGATGATTTCAGATGTTATTTTCATACGGACTAATGGCCTTGTCTATGCGGTTATTATCACAACGTTTCGACCGTTGTGCTCTTCGGCCTTCTTCAGATATATTTCAGGGAAATTGAACTAAAGTATTTATTTAATCTATAGGAGTAGATGGTTCTCGTTCCGCTATCCATTTCTAAGGACAGTCTTGGACTTATTTAGTACTGCTACGTTATTCAGCTATGTGACTAGGCAGATTTTTTCCTGCAGTAGGTTGTCATCCATATCTATCGATCTACCAATAGCTGGAGGGGGGGGGAGAAGACGATTCATACCTTTTCCAAGGGTATTAGCACGTAAGTAAATGTAATGGATTTGACTGGAATTCGACCTCGGCTCTCCGATTTCTCAATCCGAGCCGCTATCCATTACTCCATCGTGCCCCCATCTACGTTATTACTTTCCCTTCCATGGAGTTTAAGTGTGTACTACACGGCCCAGGGATTGAACTCAGAATCACTATGACAGGAACCACTAGGCTATTGTCACGTGGGAGCAGGATTGACATACACTTGGAGAAGGAAGGAAAACACAACAGACTAAATGTTATGATAATAATAACAAAGATGAGGATAATTCAGACGGAAAATATCGAAAAACTTCTATTGTCATTATTTCGTAAGCATCCGTTTATTTCGCGATATTTTAAATATAGACTCTATTTGACCAAAATTCAGCCCTTTGATGCTATATGGAGCCCGTGCACTGCCCAAACTAGATGGACGGCTCTCGGCCGTACCGACAAGTTCCAAAGGAATTCAGGGCATTACATTTGGGGATGACTTGGCTGCAGGTGTTGCTGCAAAGTTGTCGGTGTTGACAGCCAACTGCTTTCAGGGCTCCACCCTAGGTTTTCTGTCTGAATTTGCTTCCATAGCCTTGGATATGATTACAAGTCAGTAGAGGTTTAAAATCAGCGTTTTCCTTCTCCTAGATGGACTGCCTTCTTGGGATGTTGAACTCCATGTATTCAAGCAGCTGAGGTGCCAGTTTTCTGCCTTTTGCCCATTCTCTGGCTTAGTGCTGGATTTAATTTGTAGAGGCTATTTGAGATGCATGCCACAAAGCATTTTATAGACAGTGGGAGCTTGTCAACGTTATGAAAACCTCTAGAACATTATGTATGTATGTATGTATGTATGTAAACATTATCTACATTGTATTTTAGAAGCTTAAAAAAAAATGACTTTTTTTTTCTTAGCTTCAACAGAAAGTGTCGTCTTTCCTTGAGTGTCGAATAATGAGAACAGACGAGAACATTTATATGGTCCATTAATGACGTTGCTTCATGCTGAAAATGATAATATAAAGAAGGAATCATTTTGAAATATTGGGATAAAAACAAAAGATGAGGATAATTGAGAGAATAATTAATTGAATGATATTGATACCTCATCTTGAAAATTTGCATAATGCTAGTAAGGCCATAAAAGTACTCACCATAATCTGCAAGGCAGTGGAGGTTTAAAATCAGGGTTTTCCATCTCCTAGATGGACTGCCTTCCTGGACTGTCGGAGATCCCTCTGCTCGAAGCAGCTGGTTATATATCAGTTGTCCGCCTTCGCCCATTCTCCGGTTTGGTTTGGTTTGGTTTGGTTTATTTTGTTTGGCATACCAACACCTCAATGGGTTATTTAAGGTCGACAAGATTTTTAGGATAGATTCGTATGAATAGAATACGTATTAACATTTTATTTTTCCAAAAACGTTTTGCTGATATTATTTTTTTCTTTAAAAATGCATTGCTGGTAATTTTTTTTTCAGAAAATGTATTACTGGTATTTTTACTATAAAAATCTATTTTTATACTTTCATAGTGTTTTGACCCCGTAGTGTTTTGGATGTTAACTATTTACCCATAGCTGGGACCCTAACAAGTGCTACTACCCCGAGTCAGGGTAGATGTGGGAACAACAGCAATTAAGAAGTGGTTCCACGCTCCTCAAAACCTCCCAATCAAAGGCCTTGCTGTCGGATGTAGTTTATCGTCATACCCAGGACAGTGTCCGGTTTGAGCTTTATCTGAAAAAACCGCATTGTTTATAAGTCTCATACGCGGTTCAATAAAGTTAATGTAAAAAATAAAAAAAAAACTTCGATTTTTACTTAATAGAGAAAAATCAAGTTTGTTGGTTCCCCAAAATTTGCAGTGCATATACGGGTGGGCGTGTCGGGTAAATGTTGAATTTTCCTATTTCTGAGAGTGCTGCAACTTGTTTTTTAAAACCTGAACTACTCTTCAGGAGTAAGAAAATTTTCAGCACTTGATTTCCTTTCTCGTTCCTCTTTCTAAAGTGTTGGTGTATTTGTATCGTATTACATTCATCTTATAGCGTTATCTGGCTTGAATTTACCAACTCGGGTTACTCCAGCGCCCAAGCGACATGAAGTAAATACACAACAGCAAACGCGGAGATAGGAAAGCAGAAGAGAGAGGAAGAAAATGGTGAAAAAAGAGAAAAAGGAAAAGAGGAGGAAGAGAAAAACAGCAGAAAGTGATATAAAGAGAGAAGAAATTACACCAAAGGGAAAGAAAGAAAGAAAGAAAGAAAGAAAGAAAGAAAGAAAGAAAGAAAGAAAGAAAGAAAGAAAGAAAGAAAAAGAAGAGGGAAAACAAAAGAAAAAGCAAAGGGAAAAAAGGAAAGGGAAAATGAAAGGAGTAAAAAAGGAAAAGAGGTAAAGAAATGCAGAGGGAAAAAGAAAGGGAAAATGAACAAGAAAGGAAAAAAGAAAGGAAAAAGGTAAAATGAAAGTGTTAGAAAAAAGAAAGAGTAGGAAAGGAAAAAGAAAGAGTAGGAAAGGAAAAAGAAAAGGAAGGGGAAAAGGAAAAAAGGGGGAAAAGGAATGGGAAAATGAGAAAGGAACAATTGAGGAGAAAGGGAAAATGTATTGGAAAAAAAAAAGAAAGGGCAAAGGAAAAAGAAAGAGAAAAGGAAAAAGAAAGGGAAGAGGAAAAAGAAATGGAAAGAGGAAAAGAAAAGGAAAAGAAAGAGAGTATAATTAATAAATTATAGGTTGTTTATTAAATGATTTGATGGCATAAAAGCCTCGTATTTAACTTTCAGTATTATAGCAAGGCAAAAGTATACAACGTCATCCTGGGTATGACGATAAACAACATCCGTGTCCTGAGTAAGACGATAAACTACATCCAACTACATGCCTCTAAGCAGGAGGTTTTGAGGAGCGTGAAACCACCTCTTAATCCTCTTAATTGCTGGTGTTCCCAGGTCCACCCTGACCCGGGGTGGTAGCACCTGTCAGGGTCCCAGCTATGGGCAAATAGTTACCCCCCCCCAAAGAGGATCAAAACACTATGAAAGTATAAAAATACATTTTAATACCAGCAATACATTTTTGAAAAAAAAAAGAAGTTATTACCAGCAATACATTTTTGGAAAAAAAAATTATTACCAGTAATAAAAATCTCGTCGGCATTAAATAACCCATTAAGGTTGATATGCCGTAAAACAAACAAAACCAAATCAAAACCAAACCAAGTATACAACGTGTGAGTAAAATAGCCTACAAGATATCTCAGCTTCACATATAAAACCCAATTTGGGCTGAAAGACATTCTCAGAGGCTAACAAATGGGGTCATTCTGGGTTAGCTTTCTCTTTTATCATAATCTTGATCTTCACCGGGTGTTGAGCACAAATGTTCTTGGGCCAAATGAAGTTAAGCTTAATGAATATCTATGAAAGTTAAAGAAACTCGCGATGGAGCAATGTGATTAGAAACATTGATTTAATCTACAAAGAAGTTAATTACCAAACAAGCTTATTCCTTTGCGTAGAGCGACTCATGTTCAAAAGCCTTTAGAGTTAATCTTCAAACGGGCCATATCCTGTCGAATCCAATAGTCACATATTTTTTCCCCACCAACTGGATCTCATTTCGCTTAGCTATGTAAGAGAGTGAACATTTAAGATCTCAATTTTTCTAGTCTAAGCCGACAGAAACTAATTTTCTTCATGAAGAGAAAAAAAATTATATATATATATATATATATATATATATATATATATATATATATATATATATATATATCGGACATTGAGTGCTAGTGGTAATACAACAGTGCTCGATGCTAAAATTTATACTAATAATAAATATGCATTTTGTTCATGACCGGTTGCACAATTCTATGAACGAAGAACAAAGTGTATATTTCTTCTTCTTATTATTATTATTATTAGTAGTAGTAGTAATATATATATATATATATATATATATATATATATATATATATATATATGATTATTTATTTTTTTAAATATAGTTCCATCGCTACACAGGAATTACCATGTTTTAAAACAGAAACTAAAATTTTAAATTTAATTACAAAATTAAATTTAAAATCCATAGCTTCATTCCATTCTCAAGCGATTTTTCCAAGATCGCTTGAGAATGGAACGGATTTTAAATTTAATTTTATAATTAAATTCAAAATTTTATTTTCTGTTTTGAAACATGGTAATTCCTGTGTAGCGATGGTACCATATTTTTAAAGTAGAACATAATTATACAGTATTTACATTAGTCGGACTATTGTCCTCATCTTTATCACCATATTTGTCACAACGTTTCGGCCGTTGTACGCTCCGGCCTTCTTCAGGTGGTTGGAATTTCGAACCGAACCCTTTATTTCGATCACTGGGGTAGACTGTTCTAGTTCCACGAGCCATGTTTGATGGATGTCAGTTATCAGTTATCTCCTGGTAATTTTCCCTCTGAAAGTTCTCCACTGCCTGAACCGGGTATTGAACTCACAGTCTTTGGGTCTGTCACTGGATCTAACCAACGCCTTTATCCACTGTGCCATGTGTCCTTGTTTTAACAGCCATCACCTACCTACTATATTTTTATGTTCTGCCACCTATGATTTCCCTCATTACACCCTGTTCCGTAGTGAAAGTATTACCATGTACACTGAGGTCTACTTTCCGGTAACCCTCTTTTATACTATCTTTCGTTCTATAACTATAGTTCCTTTATATATAAGCTCATGTAAGAAGTGTGGAAGGTTAGTGTAAATACATATTAATTTTGTATATGTATTTATATCTTTACGTGTATTGAGATTCATAAGTTTGTGTGGTGGCTTGCGTGTATTTACACACACTGTTATATGCACTTATGCACACATGCGCATCTACATACGTATACGCTTTTCACCTTTGTTTTTCCTTTATTATTATTTTATCTGCACCCCACATTTTTTTTTACAATAGATTTCCAAATTTTTCTCATAATGTTTTATCCTTTTATTTGTTCTTTTCTTTTTTTCTTTTCATTTTATTTTATTTAATTATATTTTATTACTATATATTCCTTTGTTTCTCCTCACTTTTTGTCTCGTCAGATGTTATCCTAACTACAGCCCGTCTTTCTGAAATTGAAAAGTTATTCCAACTAAAATTTCGTTCTGAAATAGACAACTTGGTCGAACAATTTTCGGCTACACTGGCCACACGTGAGATATCTCTCCCACTCTGCAACCTATGACTATGTTTACATCTATATTTACAATCTCACATCCCACTCCCCCTACTATTAATAACGCTTTTACACCGATCAAAATTTTTAATTTAAGTTCATTTTCATAAAAAAAGTTTCGCACAGCGAGGAATCAGACAGAGATCGGATTTTTGCTAATAATATAATCTCCACCAGAAAATGCACCGTCTACAAAAACATCTGTCGGTGAGCAATTCCCATTTTTTTTTTTTTGTTTCTCGCTCCGTTGATACAGGCGCATCCGAAAATTCTGGACTTAAAACCTTTTTCTCTGTGCTTCATTTTTGTCACATGGTTAATAATTTTATTTAATCAATGTTTTTCGTACTGATTATATTGGTAGCCTTTCGTTTGTCATTGTTTTAGTAACTAACCTATCTATTTTACACACACACACACACACACACACACACACACACACACACACACACACACACATATATATATATATATATATAATCCTGACGGGTACTTACGTTATGTGACTAAATTAGGTGCTTTATCGGGAATTTTTTCGTTCTTCTTCACTGACACCGAACTATGCGAGTGGTTCTGAGAGTCTTACCAGCAAGGAGCCCAGCCGGCTGCATGTCAAATCTGCACATAGGAGTGCACTGTCGTCAGTATATCCAGGGTGGTGATGATACGTCATTACTGGGCATAGGGCTTCCTAGACTGAAGGCCATAGCAATGGTGGTTGATTCCTCTGCTGGAATTAACGGCCACGTGTCTATATCCAGGGCGAACCTTCAAATTAGGGGACATCAACTGTGATTTTGACCTGGAGAGTCTGTTTCATGTCAAATTTACGCAAGGCACGCTACAAGTAAATGAATACCCACGAGATATTTAAAGGGAGCCAGTCAGGTGTTCAGCTGTGCAGCGACCTTACGACTATATCCGGTCAAAGAAATGATGATGAGGAGGATATTTTGGGCGCCTCAGTTTGGGTATAATGCGTAAAGAACTAGATTTGGACACGATAAATACTGGATCAAGTTTGATCCACAGATGGAGTTTCATCCATGTGACCATACACAAGACTCGGCTAAGTTTAATTATTAAATACTATAACTTTTAACTCCATACCGCGATATCATTAAGGATAGATCTGAGAATAGAGTTCAAATTCCGACCAAAACCATTTCGCACAAATGCGCGCAGGAAAGCTATGAATGCAGCTATGGTTTTAATAGAAGGACATAATGGACATTCTAGCTTTAAGTGGAAACAGGTCTGGGATAAGGACAACTGTGAATTCAAAACCGGTTTGGGGCTAGCAACTCCACCCTACTGACTTCATAACAGAACCACCTAGCGCGATGAAGCTGCAGTCATGTCGCAGTTAGCTCCTCCTCAGTTCCTTAATCCTTCAACAGGGGTCGCTTTCCCCTGAGTATAAATACTGGCTGACCCCTCTCTCTCTCTCTCTCTCTCTCTCTCTCTCTCTCTCTCTCTCTCTCTCTCTCTCTCTCTCTCTCTCGACTTAGGTCTTGGGCCGCTACCTCGCGCGGAGGCGAGGTAAAATCTTTTTTTTTCCACTTACACCAATATGTGACCTCTCACAGATACAGCGTTTCCCAAATTCCGGGAGTGCGCTAAGAACAATACACGTACGTACGAACACTTACAACACACACACATAATTCCTCCATACAAACTCTATGTAACAGTCCATGTCTTTGTTTAACTTGTTTTGTTATTAATATATATTTGTTTACCCATATATATCGGTCTTGTTTGTTTTCTTTGTCTTCTTTGGACTTAATTAAAGCCCGATATTCCCATGTAGCTGGACCGACCAGCAGGAAAGTTTAACCTTCTGATATCTCTTCACATCTTCACCCCCCCCCCCACGGTCCGCTACAATGTATTCCATAGAAAGTTCAAAGTTTCAACCCTCTGTGATGTAATAGTAAGGAATTGAGACTATTTGACCATGATATGTAGTATGCCGTATCCTCATTGGAAGCTCGGCGAATGTAGTCTTATACCAGGCGAAAGTAAACTTTGTAAATACTAAGTTTTTGTAGACGTATTATTTTATTCAAATTCTTAAATAATTACACGTTTACAAACATTTCATTGTTTATATTTTCTTTTCTTAAGAATGCCCAGAAGTTCTTCCTTTCTTCTTTTTTTATTATATTCTCCGTAATAAATATTTACGGACGTATCAGTGTAATGGAGTCGTAGAAAGGGAATTCACTTGACTTTGCTTGCTAGTTGTTGTCTCTGCTTTAACTCCTGATCGACTGATTTTTTTTCTGGTAACCCCTCTCATTTTTCCCGGCAACATGATCTTCTGCCTTCAATCAATTCCATATATTTTTGTGTATTTCTAACCTTTTAACTTTTAAGTAAAAGAAACACCCCTTTCTATTCCGTAAGCAATCAGACCTGTTTTTTTTTTAATTACTTTTTATTATTATTCTTAAATCTAATTTAACAACTTTTATTATAAATTCAGCAACAAAGAAATATTCAGAATTAATAAAGACTATTGCGACAAGATTTTAACCATTTCACCCGAAGCAAGGCAATAAAGCCACTAAGACGCAAAGGGTCACTGAGTGTTAAAGAATATAAAAAAAACTATTAAGAAGAGAAAACAATATCAGAACAATAATTAAGAAGACAAAGATCAAAGTTGACTGGGAAGCAAGAATCCTGAGGAGAGTTCCACAAGCGATAAGTGCGATAAAAGGAACTGTTAGCATAGAAGTTATGGTTAAATCTAGCCATTTCAACTGTAAAATGATGAGACCTACTTGCCAATCTAGTACTACACTTAAATTCATAAAGTCTAGGTGCCATAGAGGAACGTGATATGTATTTGCATGATAATACAAAATGTGACACAAGGCCCAAAAGGGGAATGAGCAAAGGATGGTCTTCATCTGTCTTAACATTAAACTTAGCTAACCACAAACACTGACTCAAACCTACCACAATATTCTTAACATAAAAAATACGCATTCTTACTTACCTTTCTTACGACATCCTCCATAATACCTCATTGTCTCTATGAAAATCCTAACTAGTCCGCATATGTACAATTCATTGTCTGTGGGGGGAGGGGAATAAAATAACAATTTAAAAGAGGAATTTAATAGAAGAAAGTACATCAGAACAATTACAATGAAAGTATTTATAAAACAAGCACTGGGAAGCTACGTTTCGGCGGTGGAAAAGTGAATGAAGTCGAAATGTGTTATATACCGTATCTATGAACACAAATGGGTATGTCCCAATCCTCATAAATACGTTGGGCACTATTGTAAGCGGGGGTAATATGCTGTCTAAGTAATCCATCACTAGCAGTGGTTTTCCTGCTTCACGCCGCTGGCGAGTATTGTATTTTGTTGATGTTATAAAGATTACCATTTCATTTCCAACCTCCATTTTGGTTATTCCTCATTCAGTAACCCTTTCTAGGTTACAACAAAATGCCAGGTCAGGGCCAATAATGTATACAATGTATAACGCGCATGCAAACACACGCCACTTCATTTCTGAATTGGTAAGAAGTCAAGTGTGCTTAGAATTATTAAATTATCAAAAGAGCAAAAATAAGTATTAAAAAGCTAAGAGAAATATTAGTCAATATTATACATTATTTTTCAACATAATAAAATGAAAATATAACTTCAGAAAAAAAGGGTAAATTAATTTCTGAACTTTCTAAAAATTAAAATTTAATTAAACGAATACATTTTAAAATCCAAAATTCATATTTAATCAGAAGAGGTAGCTGAGATGTTTGGGATACATAATGAGGAAGCGAGAAGTGCGATAGATAAAATTGTCATAGGACTTACGGTTAAACCTTAAGTTCTATGACAGTTTCATAATTTTTGTAACCATTTCAACTGTAAAAGCATGAGACCTTACTACCATAGGGGTACCATAGAGAAAAGTGTTTTCTTATCTGTATTAATCTGTTCGTATCTATTTCAGTTTTTTTATAGTTGCCTATCAAGCTCAACATCTCACTCTTTATTTCTCTGTCTACAATGTTGTTTATATCTATCTATCTATGTAAATTTGCATCCAGTTTCTTGCATTTCATCTTTCTTAACAAACATGTTGTCACAGTGTAGGGTATTAAAAAAAAACAGCAATAAAAATAAAAGCAAGCGCGTTGATGAAACTAGCATTTAAAATTTACTGCACCGACATCATCAGCCTTTCCCCTCGGTACATAAGCAACAATTTCATTTATAATTGCATCTATACACACACACACACACACATATATATATATATATGTATATATATATATATATATATATATATATATATATATATATGTGTGTGTGTGTGTGTGTGTGTGTGTGTGTGTGTGATCCCATCACTTAGAACATTATATATCTATCTATGTCTGTTGTTATCTATCTAAGTCTGCTATCTATCTATGTATCTATTATTTATCGAAGTCTGCAAGTTTTATAATTTTTGTAACAGTTACATCTAACCATTTCAACTGTAAAAGAATGAGACCTTACTGCCAATCTAGTACTGTGCTTAAATTCATAAAATCTAGGTAACATAGAGGAAAGTCTATCAGAACAATTACTATGAATTCTATATGTTTTCTCGTCTTGTGGTGAGGTTATTAGAAATCTAGCTTAGAAGACTACATATAACTGTACCAGAGAGCTCCATCCTGTTCTACACTTTTAGTATTGTGCCAGACTAAGATAATTTAGCTTGTTCTTAAAAGCAGATTGTAAACAGGAAATCAATTCACCGAGAAAGAATCTATTTCTATCTTTCATGGGTGCCTTGCGTTCATCTAAAGGAAATTCTCTTCGTGACTTTTATCTCGTGTGACGTCATATATTGATTTTGTTCTTCGCCAGCGAGCGTTCTATCATCAGGAGATAATTCTAATGACGTCACAATGGCCACCAGTCTGTAATGAAGAGGTAATGTGCTATATTTGAATATCATCAAAACTGATCCTTGTTCATTTAGTTACCGCTTCTGTCGTTACAGTATACGCCAACACACTCTCCAGTTTACAAAGGCTACTTTGTAGCTGATATAGATCATTTCTTATTTCACATTGGAGTCAGAAGTCAATGTTATATATAATACAAGTTTACTCGTACGGCCATAAATAAATGGATAAAGGACTATCATATTTAACTAATTTTAAAAATGCATTGCACTTATAAAATACTTGCAGCCATACCCAGATGGTCGATCAGAAAAAGCGTTCAATTAGAATGGAGCAAAAACGGTATCATGTTTAGATGTAACAGAGTCTATTTTCTTCAATTATTTTCAAGTACTTTCATTAAAAACATTTTGAATTAATGCAGTTACTGATATAACAGAAGTAGTCTGTATTTATTCAATCGAAGTTAGCCGAGGACATGAAGGGGTAAAACAGGCAACATGAAGACCTACTTCAAACCACAGTTATTTTGTAGTTTTTTAAATTCAAATTTTCAGTGTGCTACCAGAGATGTAAAAGAGGATACATTTATAAAGCAATTGTTAAGTTTAATGAAAATTGGTTGAAAGATCAACGAAAAATAAGAAACCAATAAAAATCGCCATTTCTTGCTATTTACGCGAGTTTTCACTATATGGGTGGACTCAATTATCAAGTTAAATGACTGTTAAACAATCAACTTAGTGCTGGTTAGAATTGAGTGAAGTTTGTATTAGATTGCTTGAAAACTGAGGGAGTTTTCAGTTTAAAATTTGTGTTGAAATTGATTTTTTGTTTTACGCGGTTTTTCGCTAAACGTAGTGGCGTCGAAATACAAATGAGGTATTGTTGAACTCGTCACGATTTAAGTAACCTACATACCGAGTTTAAGCGAAATCGAGGGAAAAAATTGAATTAATAGATAGATTATTGATATTTTTAAATTATCGATTTTTTATGCCAAGAAAATATCTCTGACATTGTACAATGTATGTGCCAAATTTGGCCAAAATCAGTTGGATGAATCTCGAGTGAAAAGGTATCACACAGACAGACACACAGACATCATCTGTTTTATATATAGAGATGAAAATCTTTATGGTGCTATGTATTTCCTTGCCTATGTTAAATAGTTCCTAAGACAAAATTAAAATCGTTTGCCTTTTATCTATGTTATAAATAAAAACATTTATCATAAGACGATTTTTCATATTCTTTCTATTTAAAACTTTAAAGTTGATTTATCTACAGTGGATTACAATTTGAGAAAATATTTCTAGAATAAATATGTTGAGGAATTTTATTCCGTTATCGGAAGAATACACGACACAAATATGGAGCTTTACGACCACATCACGTTGAAAAACCGATTCCCGTACGATCACCGAAGTTAAGCAACGTTGAGCTTAGTTAGTACCTAGATGAGTGAGCCCATGGGAATACCAGGTACTGCAAGCCTGGATGTGCTGTTGGTGTAATGGATAATGAATTGTTAATCGGAGAGCCGAGTTCGACTTCTAGTTGGGTTCGGTATATTCACTTACGCGGAAATACCCTTTGGAAAGGTATGAACCTACCTCTTCTCCAGTGCGCTGATTATCATATATTCAATACAAAAGACCCATAAAATATTTTAAAACAAAAAAAAATGCCCCTCCTGACAAACTCAATGAATCTCTCTCTCTCTCTCTCTCTCTCTCTCTCTCTCTCTCTCTCTCTATATATATATATATATATATATATATATATATATATATATATATATACAGTTGCGGCCAAAATGTTCAGAGCGGCATTGTTTTCGTCAGAAAAGTAGGTATCATTTTCTATCAAAGTTGTTTTATATTCTATAATTTTCACAGACAATAAATACGATATTAATTCTTATTGTCTGAGATTTTGGTGTAATTTAAGAGGATAATAAAAAAGTTATGGATGATTTAGTGATTTACTGCAAAACCCATGGCGGCCAAAATAATCAGAACGGTTGCTTTTACTCCGTGTTTTAGTATATTTAACCGGCGAACTCTAATTTTTTTAAATTTGTTTACGTGACGATTCGTTTACTAAACATTAGTAAGAATATCTGCAGTGTACTTTATTAATATAATACCACTTACTCCGTTACCAATTCGTCAGCAGATTATTAAGCTTCGAAAGAAGGATAATTTAAGTATTGGGTCTATTGCAAAGATTTTTAACAAGTCAAAAAGTGTTGTTCACGGTATTCTTAAGGTCTACGATGATTGTGGTTCGTGTGAAGCAAGGAAGTCTACAGGTAGGCCAAGAAAAACGACCAAGAGAGAAAATCGTGCTATGGTAAAGTTGGTTGAAACGGACAGATTTAAAACTGCTGCTGCTGTTTCTCGGGAAATGAGCATTGTACTGAAGAAAACTTTATCTCGAAAAACTGTGTCTCGTCGTTTAGTTGAACATGACCTACAAGCAAGAGCACCTGCAGTGAAGCCACTGATCAGCTCCAAGAATAAAAAAGTGTCGTCTTACCTTTGCAACCGAACATGTGTTGTGGTCTCAAGAAAAAAGGCAAACGGTGCATTTCAGTGATGAATCTAAGTTTATGTTATTTAGCTCAGATGGGAAAAGGTACGTTCGTTGAAAAGTAGGTGAAAAATTGTCGCCTAAATGCCTTAAGACTAGTGTTAAATTCGGTGGAGGAAGTGTCATGGTTTAGGGGATGATATCTGGAGATGGTGTGGGCCCTTTGGTGCGATTACATGGAAAGGTAAATGCAGGAGTTTATAAACAACTTGTAAAAGATCATGTCTTGCCTGTGCTGAGAAATTCAACTAAGCGACCACCCATATTCATGCAGGACAATGCTCCATGTAACAAGGCTAAGATGGTCATGAACTTCCTCAAGGCTGAAAAGGTTATTGTTATGGATTGGCCTGCTCAAAGCCCTGATCTCAATCCTATTGAAAATGTGTGGAATATTCTAGGAGAACGTTCGAAAGCCGGAAATCCTAAAACAACCGAGCAATTATGGAATGCCCTTCAGGAAGAATGGAATAAAATCACCCAGCAAGAAATTGAAAATTTAATTTCCTCATGCAGTCGAAGATGTCAAAGTGTGATTGAAGCTAAAGGGTTCCACACTAAATATTAAATAATTCCAGTATTCTCTGTCGTTTTTTATTATTTTGTTATTTTTTCAACCGTTCTGATCATTTTGGCCGCCATGGGTTTTGCAGTAAATCACTAAATCATCCATAACTTTAGTATTATCCTCTCAAATTACACCAAAATCTCAGACAATAACAATTAATATCGTATTTATTGTCTGTGAAAATTATAGGATATAAAACAACTTTGATAAAAACTTATATCTACATTTCTGACGAAAACAATGCCGTTCTGAACATTTTGGCGGCAACTATATATATATATATATATATATATATATATATATATATATATATATATATATTGTCCGATTCACACTACTCCCCAGTCTTTTGAACCGGAGTAGAGGTTCGTCCCTTGTTTCCTGTTTAGGATTGCGTTTCCGGTCCCTTCTAAAGTCTACTTCAACTCTATACTTTTAACGTTTCCGCATGAACCCTGAAATTTTATTTGTTAATTAAACCTTGACCACTTCAAATCTAGAATCAGCTGTCAATCTTTCCTATTATCTTGCTATTTCTTACACTAATGCAACCCTCTACTTTGAGTGGCCCTTGAGCCTTGTATTGGGTAAACATTAGTAAGAAATATATATATTTCTCTATTTATATATAGTATGTGTAACACTTTTCAGATAACACAGAGGTACTAGCCAGACGTATCGAGCCATATTTGAACAAGCCTGTTTTTACAGGTATTATGCTAGTATGTAAAAGAAAAAGTAAATATTTAAAGCCAGGTGTAAAACATTTAAATCTAATCAGTAAAAAAAAAAGTTTAAAAATATGTGTGCAATAACTAGATGAAACTGAGCGAGAATTGCAATTCACGAAAAAGATATGCCACAGAAAATTATTATTATTTATTTATTTATTTTATTTACTATCTCGACTTGATCAGCCCCACACCTCTCCTAAATTCTTCTTGACTTTATCTTTGAGTGGATGCTTTTGTTGACAAGCGCATACCAACTTTTCCATCTGTCAGTCTGTAAATCCGCCATTTTGTTTGTCATAAATCCATACACACATCTACACGCACAGGTTATAGTACAGACGCTTGCATACACAAATAAGTTGATTATAAAAGACGACACGTTCTACTGGAGGAATTCACGAAGTTTTTGTATTACATTTTCCCCATGATACAAACGCCTGCACGAGGTAAAAAAAAAGAAGACATTTAACGTTGGCGCCCAAAGCACACGTCGTAATGCTGTGTCTAGCCAGGCAATCTCAAAAGGCTTAGGGCTGTGTAGTGCGAGGCAATCTTGGCTGCATCTAGGGAGGTAATATCGAAAGGTGCTCGGCTGCCTATAGCGACGCAATCTCGGAAGTCACAGGACTGCGTTTAACGAGGCGATCTCGGAAGGTACAGGGCCCTGTCTAGCGAGGCAATGTCAGAAGGCGTACGATAAGAACGATGTAGTGTTGTAGTCAGTAATGTCATGCTAATCGTAATTATTCACTTTCCCTGATTTTGAAGCCCCAAAATCAGGGGTGTACATTATACACGCGAATTAAATATTAACCTTTTTCCAGCCACTTTCATCGCCATATTCAAGATCAGTGATTTTAAACCAGTGTGTCGCAGCACACTGGTGTACAGTGAGTGGATCGGAGGTGTTCATCGAAAATTTTTAAATGTCATTAATTAAAGTATTTTCAAAAGAGGTCCAAAACACAATAAGTGTACATATCAAAATTAAAACCTCTTTAAATTGATTATACGAGTATATCATTGTTATACTAAATAAATGTTGGACACCTCGAGGCGGTGTAATGGTTAGCAAGATTGTCTCGCTAGGACACTTATGACTGAGTAGTGAGTTCGATCCTCAATGGGTGCCCCATACTTTCGGCCTATTGCCACTTCTAAAATATTCTTGGAAAATTACTATAATAGATAATATAATTATTTACATTATTCGGACTGTTATCTTCATTGCCATTTTTACAACGTTTCGGCCGTTATGCTCACCGACCTTCTTTAACTCAACTCTCCATTTTTTGGTTCACGTGGAACTAGAACAATATATATATATATATATATATATATATATATATATATATATATATATATATAGAGAGAGAGAGAGAGAGAGAGAGAGAGAGAGAGAGAGAGAGAGAGAGAGAGAGAGTGTGTGTGTGTGCTGAAAGAAAGATATGAATTTATTATCGTGTAGGAGGCGGGGGGAGAGAAGGAAATGGAGAAAAAACCGTTCTCTCTTTCCACCCACCTCTCTCTTTCTTTCCGCCTCTCTTTTCCACCTCCCTCTCTTTCCACCTCTCTCTCTCTCTTTTCATCTCTCTTTCTTTCCACCTTCCCGTGATTGTGTGCGTGCTTATTTATATTTCAGCTTTCTTTAAACAAACAATATTTTAAATATTTTTATTTCAACTTTCTTCAGACAGACAATTTTTTTTAATGTTGAAAGCAACTTCAATAACTGCAGATAAATGTATTTTTAAAATATCTCTACTTTCACAAACTCGTCATGAAACTAAATGTAAAACAGTAACACAACAAGGTTGACCCAACGAGTCACGTGTGGTCTAGTAATTAAATATAACTCTGCTATAGATGTCGGCTTAGCTAAGTAAATATACAGACAAAATTTTACTAAAGCGTAGCTTAGTACGACATAAAGCACTTTGTAAGGGTCAAACTGCCAACACTCACAAAGATTTGTAAGACTAGGTTCCTGTAACAATACTCTTACAGCTGGTACACTTGGTGAATATTTAATAATTTGAAACAGAATTTCAATGGTGGTGCTCAAAGTAAGCGCGAAACGCCAGTAATTATCTGTTTCACTAGTAATCACTCTATGGCAGGGCTAATTTAGCTTGGTTCGGTGTACCGAGCAAGCATTCTATGAGACAAAAGCTTACTGTAACAATTAATCTATGACAGGCGTCCTTTAGCTTGGCCCAGAGCACCTAGCAAGCATTCTATGTGACAACAGTTCTTTTTTTTATTGATTGATTTTTTTACGACTTATCAAGCCTTTCTAGGTCATTTAAAGCCAAAATATATTCGGATTGTAGGAGGTTGCTTATAGTAGCTGATATTTTCATATGGTCCCCCATCTAAATACTGACCGTCCTCAGCGCCGCTTAACTTCGCTGATCGATTGAGAAGCTGTGATGCGACAATAGACTACCATAACAATTATTCTATGGCAGACATAATTTTGATCCGGGTACCAAGTAAGCATTCTGTACTACCAATCTTATCTGCGAGAGTAACTTACTATAAAGATCACTCTATAGCAGCAGTCCTAAGTCGATATTGACTAACTTTATTTTAGTCTACCACAGGTGGAGTAATGGATAGTGGCTTGGATTGAGGAATCGGAGAACCGAGTTCGAATTCCAGTTGAATCCATTACATTCACTTACGTTCTAATACCCTTGGGAAAGGTATGCATCCTCTTCTTCTACCCCCAGTTATGGGTAAATAACAGGACAGAACGGGTTCTATAGCCTTGAATGCCAACTGGTCTACCGCAAAAAGAAATGGCAACCTACTGCGGGAAAAATCTGCCTTGTCAGTCATCTATCGAAAGATACATGATTGCCTAAGCGTGTATCACGCATGGCACGTAACTGACACAGAATTCAAATTTGGTTCACTGACCCCACTCTCTTTGCTGATAACCATTAAGCTACCCGCACCTCTAAATTTTGAGAATTATAGATATAGATTGAGTGAAACTAGAAAGCCACGGTGGAGTAATGGATAGCGGCACGGATTGAGAGCCAAGTTCAAATTCCACTCGAATCCATTACATTCACTTACCTGCTAATAAATACCCTTGGGAAAGATATAAATCCTCTTCTTCTCTCCCAGCTATGAGTACATAGCAAGACAGACCGGGTTCTATAGCCTTAGATAGCAACTAGTTTACCGCAGAAAGAAATGGCAAACTATTACGAGGAAAAATCTGCCTCCTCAGTCATGTATCGAAAGGTACATGATCGCCTAAGCGTGTATCACGCATGGCGCATAACTGACTGACTATGGGTAAATAGCAGGACAGACTGGGTTCTATAGCCTTGGATGGCAACTATTCTACCGCAGAAAGAAATGGCAACCTACTACGGGAAAAAAATCTGCCTCGTCAGTCATGTATCGAAAGATACATGATCGCCTAAGCGTGTATCACGCATAGCACATAACTGACTGACTATAACAGCCGCCCTAAGTCGATAGTGACTAACCTTATTTTAGTCTACCACAAAGTTTTAATAGTGGAGATCCAAATAGAAACGCTACATTATCAAGGGTCTGAGTTTAGTTTCCCACAGCAATCATTGTGTCGTCTTTTTCATACTTTTGAAATTGAGCTGAATTTGGTAGAAGGTCGCAATATTCAGCCATTGAATGAAGACCAATTTCATTTTGCCTGTTGGTGAAATTTGTTTATCATATCCCCACGGTAAGCGCTCATCACTTGTGCGCTTTCGAATAAGTACGCAAATGAACATTTGGGTAACCATCTGATAACTTCCACCGGGCGAAATGTTTGACGTTAAAATAGCAGAATTTCTTTTATTGTTTCGTGATTTATCGTAGAGATGAAATAAGAAAGCTTCAGACCCGATTATCATCGAAATCAAAGACGAACAGCAAAGGCGCATTGCAGGGATTTTTTTTTTGATTGGTATCAACCGACACGTACGAAATAAAACGAAAGACAAGAAAAGCCCTATAAAATTTGATTGGTATCAACTGACACGTACCAGATAAAACTAAAGACAAGAAAAACCCTATAAAATTTGATTGGTATCAACCGACACGTACCAAATAAAACGAAAAACAAGAAAAGCCCTATAAAATTTGACTGGTATCAACCGACACGTACCAAACAAAAGGAAGACAAGAAAAGCCCTATAAAATTTGTTTGGTATCAACCGACACGTACCAAACAAAAGGAAAGACAAGAAAAGCCCTATAAAATTTGATTGCTATCAACCGACACGTACGAAATAAATTTATTTTTTAACTTCGCCCCATGTTACCTTTTCCTATATCTTACCAAAACCCGCCTAGTAGCTGAGATAGTTTGCACAACCTAATATTCTTTCCTTTATTACTAATTTTTTTTTTTTTTTTTTTTTTTTTTTACAGTTTATCAACCCTTTGTGGGTTATTTAAATCTGAAACATTTCGGATTATGTAAATAATTCTTTTTCTTTGCGAGTGAATATTGCACTTAACATTTTTTTTTTTTTTTGTGATATCTAAATCCGATCAATTAACCCATAGCTGGGACTGAAGATAAAATATACAAATGTTGTAAAAGTAAATTTAAATAAATTAAGTTTAAAAAATAAATTTGTAAAGTAAGTATTGCACTTAACATTTTTTTGGTGATAACTAGGATTTTCCCTGGTATAAACCCGACCAATCAAACCATAGCTGGGATAAAAGAAATCGATTCATTGATTCATTGCATTCTCAAGGCTATTTGTGCTTAAGTTAACTTGACTGGAATTCGAACTCGGCTCTCAGATTTCTCATTTCCACCATCTGCACACCCCTCTTTCTTTTACTCCCACTCTAAAAAACAACCCTTTTATCATATTTCTATTTTTTAAAATTACTATATCCTATTCTTGATTAGTTTCTTAATCGTTGTTTATTTTTATCACATTTTTAAACAAGATATCCTTCTTTGGTTATTAACCATTGTGAGCCCTGCGTTCCTGAACAATTTTAACCCTTCTGTCTGAGCTCCTAAGTCAAAATTCACAAATAATTGGTATGTAATGTTTCACGATAGATATAGAAATAGTTACAAGTTTTTACCCAGCGTTCAACCGGTGGCTAGTCATTACGTCAGTTTTCTCTACCACCGGTAAAGCGGTGGTCAGGGCTCAAAGGGTTAAATTAATTACTCGTAATACAACACAGCTCTTTATTATTTTTTTAATACTAGTAGTACCTAAGACTTACAAGTTAATTCTACTCTTTCAGTGTAAAGAATAAATGCTATAGTAAAATTTTGAAAAAAAAAAATTCGGTGCTTATGCAAAAATGACACTGTTGGTTTACCCCATACATGTAGAGTGACCTTTCCGATATTTCGACATCAATGCAGATATCTTCGCAATCATTTATAATAAAGAAAAAAAACGGCAAGAGAAAAATCAGAAGAATCAGAATGTAAAAATTTCTTACAAGCCTTCTCGTTGACGTTTAAAAAAAACAAAAAAACTAGATGCTGCAAAGGGTTGTCTCTACTCAAGTCAGTAGCACGTTTTCCTTTCCGTCGTCTTAGAAAGCTCTGTCCATCTGTAAAACGGGGCTCCGCTGATTGGCCATTAAGATTCATATGACCAATTGTACATGCTAATCAGGAAAGATTGAGGGAAGTGGTCCTAATACTGCTTTATTTTAAAAGTTTTAAATGGCCAGAAAAAAGAAGTATCTTATAAAGTTATTTGATACGTTCTATACACATTTGATAAAAACTATAAACCTTTGATGCACTCTATAAGTACTATCCATATGAAACATGGACACTGTTGACAGAAACAGAGAGAAGGATGCATGAATTAATTTCTGAACTTTCTAAAAAAATAAAATTTAATTAAACGGATATATTTTAAAATCCAAAATTCATATTTATTCAGAAGAGATAGCTGAAATATTTGGGACACATAATGAGGAAAGAAGTCTAAGAGAAATTGATACTCACAAGGTGTAGTGAAGGAAAAAGAAATATAAAGAAAATAGCAAGTGACCTTCTTGACAATTTTAAATAAATCCATTGCGAAAAATCTACCATAAAAACAGAACCGTCCTAAAAAAGAAAATTATTTATAAAAGCATCAAAAAGCAAGAAACTGTGGAGATCCAGCAACGCCTACGTTCTTAAGGGGCATAGCAGAGAGAGAGAGAGAGAGAGAGAGAGAGAGAGAGATTAATACGGTCAATTGGATGGAGGATGATTGTGTGGCGCAAAACCGGGAAAATGCAGGATGTGAAAAGCTGACTTTCACCTGCGCCTGAACATTGACCTTTGACATTAGTGGAAAAGAAATTGTGGCGAACTGTTTACTGAGTTTAGCTGTGTATGGCACAAAGTTTCATGAGGCCTCAGTTCACTACAGTAGTAACAATCCAAGAGATTAGCTTACAGGCTACCGCTCCATGAAGAGGCCTCCTGTTGATAAACTTATCAATATAGAAGGTCATAACGGGCGCGGAGGAGGGGGGTAACTACAGTATTAATTATCAGCGAGATTGCTCACTAGTGATGCACAACAACTCTTTAATATATAGTAAGCATAGATTAGTACCGGGGTCGGCTACATACGGCACGCGTGCCAAGGGTGGCACGCCAAGCAATTTTCAATGGCTCGCAACCGCAAATGACATCACGAAATAAGAACCAATGACTACTAAAACGCAAAGAAGATATTTATCTGTTTCAATTTTAATATATACTAAATTATATATACTATGTATTACTATATAAAATATATTGTAGAACAGGTATATTGAGGGGCGCCCAGTGAGGATCGAATTCAGAATAGTAATAAAGGATTGCGAGACCAGTTGGCTAAGTAATACACAACTGCAAGATGCCGATCATGGCAGATCAATATATATATATATATATATATATATATATATATATATATATATATATATATAAGTGAACATTGAAGTCAACACAAAGAGGCGACAAGCTGTTTCATGCGAGGTGCAATCGTCAGGCCGATTGATTGCACCTGACATGAAACAGCCTGTCGCCTTTGAGTGTTGACTTCAATGTTCACTTTTATATTTATATTTACATACGCTCTATCTCTGATATTGAGCACTTTATCCCATAAATACAGCACACCGTAAAACTATATTTCTTCATATATATATATATATATATATATATATATATATATATATATAAAATTCGAGACAAAAATTAATAATATTGATAATAAGACTAATAATATTTATTGTATATTAATAGGTCTTTTGACCAAATGGAAGCTTGATGAGAAAGATTTTTAAAAATTAAAAAAAAAACGCCCGTGTCCTTTATCAACGAGACAAGAAATAAAAATGAAATCAGACTCTTTTCCGGAGATTTATTTCTGTTTTTTTTTTCCACATGTGTTATATGTTATATTACCGTAAGAGATCTAAATAGTTTTGGTCTAGTTATTTGCCTCAATTAGGGTTTTGAAGGATATAAAGACGTTCTTCGACAGAATTGAGTCACTCTCAGTCACTGTGTGTTTATCTGAATCTAAAAATAAACACGCTAAAATTCACCTGCACCCCGTACCGTACGCTGACGGCTTAGTGGGAGAAGTTCGGACTGGCGCAAATTCAGTCGGGTTTCGGTCCTAGCTAGAGGCAACCGGACGTCTAGCCACACTGATGAGCTGCGAAACAGTCTGTCTGTGGATGACAAATATATATATATATATATATAAGTGGTCATTAAGTCAACATTTATGAAACTGACTGTCACCGCTGGGTATTGACTTCAATGCCCACATTTATATTTACATACGCTCTACCCTTGATATTGAGCACACGAATATAGCATACCTCTAAAACTATATTTTTATGACATTTTATGGTCGTATTCAAGGTTCAAGCAGCTCAGTTCCTAGGAACCAACTGCCCAGAGACCAACATATATGATTCGATTATGGTGGTGACGTCTTTGTGCAGAACCAACTACACTAAGCGCTATAGGATATTGAACCCGTTACCCACATGAGCAAATTACAAAATATCTAGGTAAAAACATTCATAATTCCAAGTAATCTTAAATTAAAATAAAATATTATTTTACATTTAAGTAAGACGTCTTTATAATTTTATTTATTTGCTGGTTCTCTCCTTATCAGTTTGAAATAAACAAAAAAATGAAAACAACACTAAAAAACAAAAAACTAAAAGAAAAAATATATAGTTTGAAAAATGTATATAGGAAAACAACGTAAACGGATAAGCATCTCTATGTGGACAGATTACTGGCAAAAATACGAATTGTATACGAAATGCTATTTTTATTTTGGTTGAAAGATTAATTTTAATACAAGATAAAGATACGAATGCTCATTCTCAAAGCAGGTACGACCCTCACTTAAAAAAAAACTGACGCTAAATAATCTTTGTAAGTTTTTATATGAGTTTGAATCTATAATTCGACAGCCTTAATGGCACAAAAAGCATTTGTTTTGTACAACAAATACTCATTTTTCAACAAACTTATTGCCTTTCAACGCACTTAATCCAATGCTTCTCTTAATAGCAAAGATCGGATATTATACAATGAAAATGGCAGATTAAATTTCAGTTAATACCCGTGTCAACTTACAAATTTATTGATTAATTCTCATTATACATACATACACACATACACACACACACATATTGATAAAATAGGAAAGAACCGTTCGATTGATAATCCGAAGTTCTTTAGTATTTTTGTTTTTATTTAAAAAAAAAAAACAGTGCTCGATACACAAGTGGAGCCTAGATTATAATTATTTTTAAAAAAATATGATTCCATCGCTACACAGGAATTACCATGTTTCAAAAACAGAAGCTAAAAACTTCCAATTCAATTATAGAATTAAATGAAATTAAATTAAAGCACCTAGTTGTGATTTCATTTTCAAGCGAATTTTGAAATTTAATTTAATTCTTTTTCCTATTTAACAATATATATATATATATATATATATATATATATATATATATATAATAGATATAAGAGATATTTAAATAGGTAACACATACACACACAATCCCATATTATCTTCTGTTTGAGATTTTTGATACCCTAACCAGGCAAAATGAATTCGATTTTTGGTATGGGAATTGTAAACTCACTGACTCATTGTGGGCAAAGGCTAACGAGCTAATCTGGCTATTAATGAGTAGTGAGTTCGATTCTCACTGGATGACCAATACTTATAACAAATTCTACTAAATTTATTAAATTCGTGTTTATGCCAAAATAAAAACACAATTGATTTTCAAGGGAGGCAGGTAAGCCTTCCCCTTTTCCCGGAAGATTGGCGCAACACAATCTCTTCTTGTGTCGTACTAAGCTAAGCTTAGTAAACGTTTTTGAAATGAGTACTAAAATTACGTTTGGATAAACAATAACATCAGTATTGCTCAGCGATGGGAAAACAGAAATTTAAAATCGTATCTATTTGAAGAAAAACAGTCCGATTAAAAAAAGCAGTTACCTGGACATCAATTATGCTACTGTTAAGAGATAAAAGGAAAAATCAATTAAAATCATGTTTGTAGACATCTCTCTATGATAACAAGATATAAAAGAAAAATGTAAGCCAGAATAAATCCGTCCGAAAAAAAATCTGCACATATAAAAAGGGGGAAGATTTAACAGGAAGATGAAGAAAGGAAAAAACACTTACGTCACTCGTCGCTGAAGTGTAGGGCATTCCGTTGAAATATTAAAATTCCCAGTGACGGAGGCAAAAAAAGCAGGCTCTTGCCTTCCAAACTAACTTGTTGCAAACTTCGAAATTCATATTCATTACTAAGTAATGTCACAACACAAACAACGCATTCTCATTGGTAGACGAAGTGCTCCCTGACCAACCACGTGACACAAAAGTATAATGAACATAGCTTCACTTCCAACTTCAGCGTTTTTTGTTTTTACTTTTTTGTTTTTAAGATACGGGAGTAGGGAACATTACTATCACTAATACAGGTGAATGTAATATATATATATATATATATATATATATATATATATATATAAAGAGAGAGATATGTTGTGTGTGCGCGTGTCTGTGTGTGTGAGTGCGTGTGTGTAAGTGATGTGAAAATTCACGTCAACTTCACGAGAAACCGAAGACAGTATAAAGCATGGTTTTACGTACAGACACACACATGCATGAACACACACACAGACACACACACACATATATATATGTGTGTTTGTGTGCAGGCATATATATATATATATAAATACACACACACACACACACACACACACACACACACATATATATATATATATATATATATGCACCTGAGTTAAAGGTAGCAAGGTTTCCTACTCCTGTATCTTAAAAAAATACAAAAAAAAACGCTGGAGTTGGTAATGAATCTGCGATTGCGTTCATCACACACACACACACACATATACTTATTATATATATGTACAGTGTAACCGGGATATAAGAGAAACCCTGATATAAGAGAGATTTTCTCTGGTCCCAAATTAGAGCCTGTGTTAATGTATATATAATAGACCAAACCCTGATATAAGAGAAACCCGGATATAGGATACTTCTTCTCCGGTCCCGACAACTCTCTTATATCCGGGTTACACTGTATATATTTATAAATATATATATATATATATATATATATATATATATATATATATGCAAATATTCATATTCATACATCTACGTATATGCTTTAATATATTCATACATACTTAATACTTTTATATATATTATTGCGTTTCTTTCTTCTTCTTCTTCTTCTTCTTCTTCTTATTATTATTATTATTATTATTATTCAAAAACGTTTTTCATCTGTTTATTTGTTTTCGCGTTTAAAAAAAAATTGGTCTTTGGAAGGTGAATAAATCCTTCATATTCTTTGCCTTGGGAATGCGTGAAGCAAGATCCTGTTTCACCTTTGACCTTTTTCAAATTGTTATTTAGCTTCTTGTTTTCAACTCCTTTTTTGCTTCTTCCTTCCCCATTTTCGACGACTGTAGCATCAAGACTCCCTCCCCCTCCCCCTTTGATGTCTTTCATTTTCAGCTTAAGTAAGAAACCATTTATTTTCAAGGGTACCAATGCTGCATTTGTTAACTGCTAAACTCAGCTCAGCTCTGTCAAAATTGGGGTTAAGATCGCGTTGTGAGAATGTTTGGAACAGGGAGAACGTGTTTGCCTAAAAATTCAGCATTCGAAATCAAGTTTTTTTTTTTATTTGAACTCGAACAAAGAAATTGCGTAACAATTACAGTCCCACCAGAGAACTATATTCCTTTCTAGCTTTGCCAGAGATACATGGCCTTTACACCTTCCACCCCTCTCCCACAGACACAACATCGTAAAGTTCTCATGACTCTTTCGCTATTTTCATGAGAGATATTCCGACGAGCTATATTCCCTAGTTATACCAATTCCGACCTTCACAACTATGGCCCGCCATTTGCATGTGCACAGGAATGGACCATCCTCGTCCCTTTTGTATTTCATTTGTAAGAAGGAAGTTCTATTCGGACTGCTTCTTCCCAAGGAGCTGCTACTTTATGGAACAGACTCCTGAGGGAATGCTTCTCCAACCACTGCAATCTTAACCTCTTCAAGGTTCTTGTCAACTGTTAACTTTCCCACCGATCCTCATAATCTGCAAATCCTCCGCTTACACCCATAAAATATTCTCATTTAGTAGCCCTCTATCTTGAGTGGCTCTTGGGATTTGTATTGGGCGAACATTTAGTAAACACAAAAGCTATATAAGCTGGGGAGATTATATTATGCCAACCTTTCAAATAAGTGATGTGAACCCGAAGTAGGGGCCACGGAAGGAAAACATGGAACACGGGTTAGAGGTAAGAAAGATATATTAAACAAAAGTTACAAAGAAAAGTGTAAGCAGAGCTTACTATCCAGTGGTGTCCGATATTGGTATCGTACGCGGCTGCGCATTACTGGTGCTACTCCTCATGATTCACATAATAATATAGTACTGGGAGAGTCCATGATGTAGGGAAGTATTGGTCTCACAACAATAAGGTGGGCCTGTCTTGGAAAATCCAAATTTATGGCTTTCGACCTGGAATCGAACACGAGCCTCAGTTGGAAAAATGCAACTCTCACTCAGCAAGAAGGCCATTACTATTGTTATTACTGAAATGCAGGTAGTGAGAAGTTCGCAAGAGCGGAAAGAAAAAATCTCAAAAACTAGAAGTTTTCAAACTTTTACAATTGAATCCCTCATATCCGGAGTGCCTCATATCCGGAGTGCCTCATATCCAGAATCCCGCATATCCGGACATGATTTCAATGTGTATATTTGAACTATTTAGCTGATATGTAACTGATTTGAAAATTCTGTTTTTCAGGAAATTTACTTTGGATAATTGCTTATGCTTATTTCACCCTAATGGCTTGTATTGGTGCAAAAGATGATGGGAATAAGAAGAAAAGAACAATTTTGGAGTTATCGCAAAATGTGGACATCGTAATCAGACTAGACCGATGAATTAGAGCGCAATGTAAATTTAAACCGGAAATAATGTTCTATTTCCGGTCTAATTCTGCTGTGCAGATTCATTAAAGATGCTGGGACAATGAATGCGATATTTATGCCCAGAATGAGATCAGAAAGTGTAATAAAAATGCAGAAGAATGCACATCTGTATTTTATAGATCATGCAAAATCGGTTGATAAAGTGTGTCACAAAGAACTGTTGGAACTTCTAGTTAACCTTAAGATGAAGCTTTTCTAATGCCCGTTTGTAGGAGAGACTTTGTAAATCACAGATACAATAATAGTAATGCCTTCGAACAATACTCGGTCAGACGCCACCAATTCCCATATATATATTTTTTCCTTTACTCTCCTTTATTTTCCTTTTATATTTTCCTTTATTGGTCTCTGGCGATCCGTGTTCAAACCCAAGTGTCGGCAGGGACACTTTATTCCTATGTGACACCTTATCTTTATAGAGGACATCCTCTGGAGTCAATATTTCTTCAGCTTAATTTCTATTCCTATATGACATATTTTTTCATAATTATGTATCATTCTCTGCTATATAGGAGTTGATATTGCATAACAGTTCAGCACACTTTGTTTCTTTTCATTATAACATGTGCAGAAGCTATAAAATTTATTTTCGTATTTTTTTGTAATGCCCGTTTGTAGGAGAGACTTTGTAAATCACAGATACAACAATAGTAACGCCTTTGAACAATACTCGGTCAAACGCCACCAATTTCCATATATATATTTTTTCCTTTACCCGTCACTTGGATCTAATCATTTCAAGATGAGGTCGACTGTGCTTGGTCTCTGACGATCCGTGTTCAAATCCAAATGTCGGCAGAGAAACTTTATTCTTGTATGTTGTAGCGTACCTACGGACGATAATGAGTATGTCCCCCTTCACATAAATAGAGTAGTAAATACTGTATGTTGGTCTGCTGGGAAGTGTTTTAATAGAAAACCGAAAAATGCGACACTAAAATACGAACATCAATTAGGATAGCGAAAGTTGCTTTCCAAAAGCTAAGCAAAGTATTAAGAAACGGGAAATACGACGTTGGAAATAAAAAAAGACTACTGAAGACATAATATCAGTCCTCCTATATGGCAGCGAATGTTAGCAATCTTCTCACAGATGACGAAACTTGAAGCAACAGACATGTGGTGCTACAAAAGGATGCTGAGAATACTATGGACCAAGCATGTGAGCTGAGACAAAGTTTTAGAGAAAATGGAACCAAAAATAGCCAATTATATTTAACATCAGAAAGAAATAGTTGAAATTTCGAGGTCATATAATGAGGAAAGAAGGTTGGGAAAATTTGATGCTCGAAAGACAAATTGAAGGTAAGAGGGACAGAGGAAAACAACGCATAACCTACCTAGTAAGCTTGAGTAAATAGACCGTGGAACAAGTTTTAGGAGAGATAACATAAAGACAAAATTTATTAAGAGCTACAAAAGATAGGAAATTATGAAGTCCTGAAGGGACACGTCACATAGAAGAAGAAACATCACAACAATTATGGGTCAGAGGTCAAAATAGATTCATGTTATAACTCGGTCAAAAATTATGACTTAATATTGTTCACATTTTCAGATACATTTCATGGACTAAATATGATAACTAAAGATAGAAATAAATTTTTGTTATTTTTTTAATTTAGTCTTAAATTTTAATATATTTAATTTTTTTAAAAAATTTAATAAATATATTTTAATCTTAAATACTAACTGAATAATAATTATTAAAGTTCTCCGGAGAGTAAGTTGAATATTTGAAAAAAAATGAAAAAAGAAACGGGTTAAAAATTATATCTTAAAACCATAAAATGAATTTAAGTACGGTTCCAAGGAGAATCGAACTCAGAATTAACTAGCCAAGATTCCTTAAAATATAGCAAAACCAAAGTTCACCATCCTATTCATTTCCCGCCGATAAGAAGATATGATTAATGTGCTGTCCGAACATTTTGACCCTGAGAAATTAAATTCGGGGATTTGTTTACATTTATGTTATCTGTTCAAAACGTGCGTGTTCTTAAAGAAAAGAGTGACACAGATATTCTTTTAGACAAAGAAGGCATCTGAGTTTTATTTAATTTTCAAGCTTGGGATTTGTTTGTTTTGATGCTGTCCGCCCAAAACACTATTATCTTAGAAATAAAGAGGAAAGAATTTTAAACACAAAAGCGAAGATCATGTGGTTATTAACAAACCTCCTAAGATTAAGAGGGTTGGGGTGGAGAAATTATTTATATCAATGTCAAATTTGATGGGGGTCATCTATATAAACTAGAACCCACTAGGCCCAAGTACTCATACGGAAACAGGCCCAGGAGGAAGTCATCTCAGAATTGGTCTATATGGCTTCGTAAGACAGCCGTTGCTAAAGAACACACCTGCAATTCCTGTGGCCGGAGCGAAAACAAAAACACAAGCATAACAGAAAAATTGAGTGCGACTCTAGTTATTACTTTCTCAAATCACCATCCGGCAGTAGAGAAATTGACTTTCCAGTAAATAATAAAAACATTTTATTCATCAGTTTTTCTTCATCTTCAATAAACCGCACTTCCCGACAGTGGAACTCCCTTTCTCTTACTTACTTCCCTGATAGCTATAGTCTTCAAATATTCAAATGTAATGTCAATCGACATATGATGCCTTGATCCTGATCCTCATTCTTCTCTATATCCTTTCCTCAAATACCCCCTTTACTCTTGCTCTCACTTTCTGTAACTCCTTGTGTGCTAAAGGCATTCCCGCCTTGCTTGGGGTGATATGCTTAAAAAATCTGTTGTTAAAGTTATCAACAGTGTTGTGCATTTTTATTGCAGACCTGATTCCCAAAGTTGTCCTTGAACGCAAAAGGACAAAAGTTAGTACAGCCACAGACAGGAATTACGTAATTTTGTCTGTGCTTCAAATATTAGAAAAGACTTGTCAAAATATGACGTCATTTTTACGGCATCTGCAGTGCTGCAGCGTGAGAGAGATCCCCGAAGTAGTAGCTCCGAGCGTAAAATTCTTATGGGTGCAAAATTTCCAAAGAAAAAGTAGTAGTAGTAGCAATAAGAAATTTAAAAAAAAGTACCGTGCCCTCCCCTTTACACAGACCCCCAATAAATTCAAAGGGTTATCCAATTAACCCATTTTCAGGGTTTCATTAAGTATAAAATTTACAGGTAGAAATTAGAAGATTGAATCAAAGGGCCGGGCCACACCGGCGATGTGAAAGTGAAATTTCCACTTCATTAAGCTTTGAAAAGCATCTGGCCCGAGGCTTAAATTAGCGAAGATCCCGCTGGTCGTCAGCTGTTAGTGAAAGCCCCGCACTTTAATGTTAACGTGTATTGACTTTGAACATACCGGAAATAAGCTGTTTTTTTTTCTTAATGAAATAGCTGTGGCATCCGTTAGTGTGGCGGTAACGCGATAGCAGGATCAAGATCTCTTGAAATCCTGCCACCAAGTAATGTTCTAATCAATATGACTGGAGGGAGGGCTAATGGGTCACTCTTGCTTCCGGAAGAAACATCAATGAGGCAGTTGTGATAATTGGGTCTATATTCCTTGAGAAATCGGTTCATTATAAAAATAAACAATTATAAAATATTCTATCAAATTGTGTGCAATTGTGACGTGAATTCGTCGAGAAGTTATCCTTTCCATCGGCAAAGTTTACTCACTACCTCATTAGAATTGGAATAAAAGGCAGCTTTAAATCAAAAGGGCAGTAAATACGAATAAAATGTTAATTTTAAAACTTGAAATAACGTTTAGAAAAAATTAGATTGTTTTCATTAATTTTTATTTTTATCTTTTCACCCCAAGCGATGCGATAAAGTCACTAGAGGGTGACATTGAATGAAAGAGAATGAGAAGACTTTAGTTGAGAGGATTCGAGAATGAACAGAGTTCAAGAAGACAGATGATGACGATTGACGTTGCATTTAAATTTTTGAAGATTATAGTTATCAGGGAAGCAAGAAATCGAGAAGGAGTTCCACAGGTGATAAGTACGAGAAAAGAAGCTATTAGAGTAGAAGTAGCGGTTGTATTTAGCTAGTTCAACGGTACAACTTTGAGACCTAGTTGCAATTTAGTAGCACGCTTAAATTCATGTAGTCGGGGCACCATGCAGAAAATGCTCATATGAACAGTTACAATGAAAATATTTGTAGAAAAGACAGAGAGAAGCCACGCCACGTCATTAAGAAAGCAACTGATGTCGCGTTGCCAAGTCAGGATCGGTAAAACATTAGAGACCCTTCTTTGGATTTTGTCAAGAATCTCGAGATCTACAGCGGGAGCACCAGACCAGATATGGCAGCTGCACGGACGAATGATAGATTCATAAACGTGCAAAATGGTGTAAGGCACGGGGTCGGCGCCCTGCGTCACGCGGGCCACACATGGCACGCCAAGCAATTCCAATGGCACGCAACCGCAAATGACATCACGAAGTCTGAAACAATAACTATTGCAACACAAAGATATTTAGCTGTTTCAATTTTAATATATATTAAAGAATATATACTATACATTATTATAAAATATATTGTAGTACAGGTATACTGACCTTGACTTGTATAAAAATATATATGCTGTTGGCACACTGAATAATTTTAAAACCCTAAGTAGACACAAAATCAGCCAAAGGTTGCAGACCCCTGGTGTAAAGAATAAGGAAATTAAATATATCAAAATATTTTTATTAAATTAAAAAATTAAATATATTAAAATTTAAGACTGAATTTAAAAAAAAAAATACCCCAAAACTTTATTATTATCTTTAGTTATCATATTTAGTGTATGAAAAGTATATGAAAATGTAATGTATTATATCGTAATTTTGGACCGAGTTGTAACATAAATCCAAAATGTTACTACTTCTGCCGCATAATTGTTGCGACATTTAGTGTATGAAATTTGTCCTGAAATAATTGATATACAGTAGACTCATTCATATCCGGAATCCCTCATATCCGGAATCCCTTATATCCAGGATCTCTCATATCCGGAATCCCGCATAATCGGACATGATTTTGATGTGTATATTTGAACTATTTGGTTGATATGTAACTGATTTGAAATTTCTGTTTTTCAGGAAATTTACTTTGGATAATTGCTTATACTTATTTATCCCTAATGGCTAGTATTGGTGCAAAAATCAGAGGAAAAGAACAATTTTGGAGTTATCGCAAAATGTGGACATCTTAATCAGACTAGACACTGATGAAAGTTCATTGTAACTAATGGCTGAGTTCAACATAGGAAAGTCAACATTGTATGATATAAAATCTTCCAAAGAAACTATTCTCCAGTTTTCATACTGTCACAGTGAACAAGGAAATAAATAAAAAACTTGATTGTGATGAAACCTGGACTGAGATTGAAAAAGCTAATGAAAAGGTTGTCTGTTTTATGGAAAGAAAGCCAGCATTCAGCTATGATGATTGCAATATCACACGCAGAGTTAAAAAGTTTCAAGCACAAAAGCAAAACTAAATGCGGAAAAAGTTGAGAATGACATGAGAAGAGAAAGAATCATCATGCAACAGCGATTAAAAAATCCTCGTTACATTATTTGTTTTGCATACGTGGCATCCTTAATTTAATGAATTTTCATTAACATTACATAATTTATTTCTTTTTCCTTAAAATCAATTCTGTTATATTTCACTCGCCATTAACTTATTTTGTTTACTCTAAAACACTGAAAATAAATCTGATTTCAGTTCTTTTATTTTAATCTAAATATAACCCCACATATCCAGACTTGGTAACCAATTCCTCATATCCGGAAGACCTACTTACGTTGTCAGGGATTCTACTGTATTTATAAACAAAGGATGTGTGGGTAGCATAGCGTTTAGCGATTCAAAGCAAAATCGACGAGCCGATTTCGCTTCGTTCACTTTAGCACTAACACCCTCGGAAAAATTATGAATCCGTCTATACTCAAAGTGTGAATTGAATAGCAGGACTAACTTGCCTTGAGTTGGAAACTAGGAAAAGAGAAATTCAGAATTCAAAACCAGCTTGAAGAGGGAAGGGCTTTGTCGCCTAGACTCACCGCTGCTGCTATGACTGCAGTACATATAGTGCCCCCTACAAACTTTTGAGACATTTTTTGACATCTAGTATACGATATGAAAAAAATGTAGCCCCTCTTTTTAAGAACTCAGGCAAACTATCTGGTCCTTCAAACAATCACCTTGTTAGTCTTCTCCCACAAAGTATTTGAAGCTCTAATCCAAATTGGTTAATCAATTTGAGGTGTTAATGTTTTAAATGTTTTGCTCGTAAATTCTCTTCAAATTCTACTCTTGACTTATCTGGGGTATCTTTGCCTGACTTCCCACTTAGAACTAAGTCTCTGTTGAGTTATATACATATAACACCTTCCTTAGTCTCTGCTATCATCTCTAAACTGGATCCTCACGAAGCATGTAGACCTGATCGAATCCCTACTATAGTCCTTAATAAACATGCTTCTGAACTGGCTCCTGTTCTCTCTTAACTTTACAATAAATGCCTAATTACTGCTTGCTTTCCTGCTTGTTGGAAATCCTCTTCTGTTGATCCAGTCTTTAAGAACCCAGGCAAAATTATGAGCCTTCTACCACTATTTTGGTAAACTACTAGAATCTCTTATCATCTCTGAATTAGTTAATTAACTCACACCGCAGAGCGTTCTTTCAGATAAGCAATATGGCTTTCGCTTCTCTAGGTCAACTGTTGATGTATTAACAATTATTGCTGAAAGAGTCTATCAAGGTTTAGATAGGAATGGTGAAGTCCGAGCTGTTGCTTGGAATATCGCGAAGTCATTTGACAGGGTTTGGCATATTGGTCTTCTTCATAAGTTGAAGTTTTCTTTTCTTG
The DNA here is from genome assembly GCA_964036315.1 of Acanthosepion esculentum. NCBI lineage: Eukaryota > Metazoa > Mollusca > Cephalopoda > Sepiida > Sepiidae > Acanthosepion > Acanthosepion esculentum. The sequence continues at coordinate 61,496,203 of OZ038512.1, forward strand.
ACATAAAATGTGTCAAAACTGCCCAAATATGCTATATATCCGAGCGTGTTTTCGGCTATTCTATTAACCATTATCAAAGATTTTGTTTTTATTTTTTTACTTTTTAACTGAACATGTAGATTTTAATAAATGTGTATCTATAGTTTGTGGCCGTGTTCATAGTTGATATTATTGAGTGCTGGTTTCTTCTTTCTTATTATTAAGCCTTCTATTATTTTTACCCTTTTTTACATGTAGAATAGAATAGCCGAAAGCGCTCGGATATATAGAACATTTGGACACTTTTACACACTTTATCTCCAGAAAAGAAAGTACTGTCAGCCGACTTTAATGAAACTTGTGTGTGTGAAAAGTGTGTGTATATAAATATATATATATGTGTGTGTAATATATTATATATATTATTATTTATATATTATATCCGCTGTACTTATTAGAAAGCGCTCAATATCAGAGATAGAGCTAACATATAGAGTTTTCTCAATATTAGAGATAGAGGTAAGAGATAGAGCTAGCATATAGAGTTTGTCTAACGATCGCAAAAGCGTGAAACCCGGGGTCACATATGGGGGGTGTTAGTGTGTGTGTGTGCAAGTGTATGTAGGTGCGTGTGTCTGTGCTAGCATGGATACTTGGTGTTGCGTGGAGCCAAGATCTTCTACTTTGCTCCACATTTTTGTTTGAGAAATTTGCGTAATTTTTATTTATCTGCCTCTCCACTTTGGTAAATTTAACATGTCGCTTCAACGTGTACCCTCGCTAGGATACATGGGGTTAGAGGCAAATATTACCCTGTCACTCTTGCCACTTCCCTCCTGGAACGTCTCAGCTGTCAGGGACAGAAAGCTCCCTTTTTAAGTGCAATGGGAGAGGTTTCGCCTAGTGGATGCCTCCCATAGAGCTGATAATGTTACCTTTACACAAGGGGAGTTATCTCCTGTGTCAGGTAAGTAGGTATTTAACTGTATGACATCTCGAGAGGATATATGAGAAGGTCGACTTGAAAGTGGGTTAGTGGCCCAAATGTACGCAGACTGGGGACAAAAATAGTTCGAGTCACCTCGGTACTCCCAATTTTGAGGACTCCTCAGACATCAGGTAATGTCCGAAGGGGAAGTAAAGCTTTGTGGGTGACGGCCTCTGAAGCACGAGTACATAATATCAATTTTCAGCGTAGGCCAGGGGTATTTATCTGCGCACCCAAAATGTGACACAAGGTTGGAGTTTAATGTGTCATTTCAAAAAACTGTGCAAAAATTAATCTATCGACCTTGGCGCTTCCCCTTTCGGGGACGCCTCAGGCCCCATCGCAGAGGAAAGATATTACCGGGGGAGGATGGACCTGCGGCTTGAGTTGATATTCATTTCAATCTTCTTCGGCTGTGTTAGGTAAATATTGAGAGATCTGCGTATGATGGTATTGAGTGAAATTGTCATAAAATGGTATTGATCGAAACTGGCTTAAAATGGCATTGAACGAAATTATCTTAAAGTGGGACTAAACGAAATTGTCGTAAAGTGATATTGAGCGAAATTGTCTTAAAATGATATTGAACGGAATTGTTTTACACACACACACACACACACACACACACACACACACACACACACACACACACGCACATTCTGAAATCATGAGCCGTTGCATACATACAAAAAATCCTCTTAATCTGATATGAGGCTGGATAAAAAATGTAAGTACATTTCAGTTAACCCACCCACCGATACATTTATAATACTCTTGCTTTTCTTTTCCTCCCACTTCTTCTTCTTCTCCTTCTTCTTCTCCTTCGCATCCTCCTCTTTCTATCATACCCAACGCTGTGCGTTTGTTCATTTATTTTTTTAAAATAATATAGCGTTCATTAGTTTGTTCTTTTTGTTTTTTTTAAATAGAGCGTTGGGTGGTTAATTAATACAAATCGCCTGGGGATACTGTAAAGTTGAAACCAAGGTAGCGGAATCAACTCATCTCCTAATTTTTAAAGTGTAAGTATATATACAGTTGCGGCCCAAATGTTCAGAACAGCATTGTTTTCGTCAGAAAAGTAGGTATAATTTTTTATCAAAGTTGTTTTATATTCTATAATTTTCACAGACAATAAATACGATATTATTTGTTATTGTCTGAGATTGTTGTTCACGGTATTCTTAAGGTCTACGATGATTGTGGTTCGTGTGAAGCAAGAAAGTCTACAGGTAGGCCAAGAAAAACGACCAAGAGAGAAAATCGTGCTATGGTAAAGTTGGTTGAAACGGACAGATTTAAAACTGCTGCTGCTGTTTCTCGGGAAATGAGTATTGTACTGAAGAAAACTTTATCTCGAAAAACTGTGTCTCGTCGTTTAGTTGAACATGACCTACAAGCAAGAGCACCTGCAGTGAAGCCACTGATCAGCTCCAAGAATAAAAAGTGTCGTCTTACCTTTGCAACCGAACATGTGTTGTGGTCTCAAGAAAAATGGCAAACGGTGCATTTCAGTGATGAATCTAAGTTTATGTTATTTGGCTCAGATGGGAAAAGGTACGTTCGTCGAAAAGTAGGTGAAAAATTGTCGCCTAAATGCCTTAAAACTAGTGTTAAATTCGGTAGAGGAAGTGTCGTGGTATAGGAGATGATATCTGGAGATGGTGTGGGCCCTTTGGTGCGATTACATGGAAAGGTAAATGCAGGAGTTTATAAACAACTTGTAAAAGATCATGTCTTGCCTGTGCTGAGAAATTCAACTAAGCGACCACCCATATTCATGCAGGACAATGCCTCATGTCACAAGGCTAAGGTGGTCATGAACTTCCTCAAGGCTGAAAAGGTTATTGTTATGGATTGGCCTGCTCAAAGCCCAGATCTCAATCCTATTGAAAATGTGTGGAATATTCTAGGAGAACGTTCGAAAGCCAGAAATCCTAAAACAACCGAGCAATTATGGAATGTCCTTCAGGAAGAATGGAATAAGATCACCCAGCAAGAAATTGAAAATTTAATTTCCTCATGCAGTCGAAGATGTCAAAGTGTGATTGAAGCTAAAGGGTTCCACACTAAATATTAAATAATTCCAGTATTCTCTGTCGTTTTTTATTATTTTGTTATTTTTTCAACCGTTCTGATCATTTTGGCCGCCATGGGTTTTGCAGTAAATCACTAAATCATCCATAACCTTTGTACTATCCTCTCAAATTACACCAAAATCTCAGGCAATAACAATTAATATCGTATTTATTGTCTGTGAAAATTATAGAATATAAAACAACTTTGATAAAAACTTATACCTACTTTTCTGACGAAAACAATGCCGTTCTGAACATTTGGGCCGTAACTGTATGTATATATATATATATATATATATATATATATATATATATATATATATATATATATATATATATATATATATATATTGGTTAATATGATCATGCATTTGTTTATTTCTTTTTATCACAATGTTTGAGGGAGAGGCCCTATTGAAGGCATTTTTAAAAGCCATGAATTTCAAACAAGACTTCCATCTCATAGTTTAAAAGATCATAAACAAGATGTAAATGTTCATAAATCCTTCATCTCGCAATATCATACAAAGCGTGATTAAATATTCGCCAAATACTGCGTGGGACAAATGAAAATCTGTAATCTAAGAATGCCAGGCAACTTCGGGCGTCATAAAATGCATGAAAATATATAAAGATATTCGTTAAATACAAATATATGAATGAATATTTTTCTCTCTCAGAAAGCCAGAAAAAATTACAAGGTTGAAAAATCCATTCTTCTCGTTAACCACAAAAATAAATATATAATAAATAAAAAAAATATAAAGATTTATTCCGCCAACACCGGAAAGACCTACGCACCCAGATTCTAGTCTCTAATCTGTTTCTAGATAACCAGTTAAAGATTCAGGATGTTTTTATTATCACCTCTGCTGAACAACTCTTGATAAAAAAGACACGTTATCTTTCGTTTTTTTTTCTGTAGAAAAGAAACTTCGCTCTTTGTTCTTTCTATCACTTTCTCCCTCATTCCTTGCAAATTTCATTACTTTTTCTTTTCCATCTGTGGCCTTTCTTTCCCCCTTTCTTTTTTTTTTATTCATACCATTTAAGAATGTTTGTGGAGAAACTATGAAATCTCCACAAACATCTTAAATGCCTATAATTTATAACAGAAACCATTGGTTTATACCAACGGCTTCCCATACTTCTCGTTTTTCACTCTCGCGTGGTCATGTGTGACGTCATGAGCTGCGACGCGATTTTCGTTTCCTTGTCTCGTAAATACGAGTTTGTCGTTACTTTGAGCTTATTCAAGCAGCAAGAGTGTACTATTATTGTAGTTTTGTCTGTGTGTTGTTTGATTTATTGAAATTGTCATCTTTGATAATGGCTTATGTAAGCAGAAAGCTTAGATTGGATTTAAACATGTATCAATATGGTGTTTTTGTTTCGTCTTTCAACGATAATGTGATTAAGCTTATCAGACAATATGAAAGGAAATTACTTAAAATAAATAGACAAAACTTGTCTATATTATTTAATGAAACATGCATTAATATATATATATATATATATATATATATATATATATATATACAGGTAAAAAAATCCGTTGGTATATAATCCAAGTGAGTCCTAATAATATAAAATATTAAAACTGATCCACAAAAAGAGCTCGGTATATTTATTATAACAGAACATATATATTACACATCAGAGAAATCCAAAATTACCTCATGGGTATAGTCTATTTCATCCGATAGATAGATAGTTTATATTAAGAAATGATATATTAAATTATGTTATTAAGGAATAAAAATAACGATAACTATATTATCCATTTAAAATTTTTAAGATAAGTTAAATTATTAAGAAAACAGTCCATACCCAGTAATATATGTAAAAAACAAAAACAAAATAAATACGATTTATTGTTAATATTGTTATATATCTTATATAGCATATTTTGGTATTTTTTAGTAGAAACCATTTTTTTAAAAATAATTGATAATTAAAAACTTCGTTCGATAAGACTCCTTTTTCGACCTTTCTTTAGTTTCATTTTAAGACTTCACCTTTCTGATAACCCAAATTTCGGGTTTTAAGTTATTATCTGGGCTGAATTTGTGGAGCTTCTTTCCTTTTAAGACAGATAACTTCCGCCCTTCTCTTACCACAACACGGGCAGTCTGTATTGCTGAGCCTTCGATATGGGTAGGCTCTGTATCAATTTTTTATCTGTTGTCTTTGTTAAGTTTTAAATTTTAAATCTCTAGTTCCGATACGAATACAGTCCATCCGTCTGTGTTGAATAAGACTGACGTATTCGGCTTCAGTTGAAATAGTTAATTTTGGATTTGTCTGTTTGTAAAATATATATATATATATATATATATATATATATATATATATATATATATATATATATATATATATATATATATATGAATGAAAGGAAATTTTATCCAACATTATTTCTTACTTTAAACGTTATTTTTATTGTATACACGCTTTTGAGTTTCTGTCCCTGTATTTTTTATTTTCTTAAACAGTTAAATTAATAACAACTGTTCTAAATTAAGAAGTTCTCATAAAGAAATATTGTGCTTCCGACAGGTATCGAACCTGCCTTCCTTCATGGAAAAAAGTGATTCAGGTTCGATTCCTGTCGGTGGCACTAAAAATAACGTTTTTGTTTTGTTTTGTGTTTATACAGTATGGTTCAACTTGTACAAGGCCACTCGTGATAGAGTGTTACGTTAAGAGGTAGTTTATACGTATAGTAGGAGGGGGAGACAACGGTTAAGCTTGAACATGTTAAGATCGTAATGATCAGCGAAACATCCTCTTGGGCGTTGGTTACACACAGCAGAGGTTCGCGGGAAGAAGCAGTTCGAGTGGAACTTACTTTTCACCGATGGAATACAGAGGGAATCTGGGTAATTTGCTACAATATGTTTTATGGCGTGAAGGTTAGATCTGACAGAAACAAGGAATGTAGTTCGTCCGAGCACTTTCCATGGTAGCAGCAATAGAGCAGCCAGAGGTTTGCCACATCCCGCCTGTGAGAGAGACGTTTTAGGGTGAAAAATAATTCGTCATCAAAAAGGACTCGGAAACGCTTTTGAATTCTATCGAAGAATGAGCAGCGCCCGGGCAAATATGACAACAGTAGTCCATTTTCAGCCTAATCTGGCTCTTGTAAAAGTAGAGGATAGCATGAGGAGTCAGGCGTTACATGGAGCCGACTATTTTTCCTGCATCTCTGGTGATCGTAAAAGGTCAGGGGTGAGTTTAAAACCCAATTGTGCATCAAGTAATGGAGTTCCCATCCAGGTGACATTCGTTCATTGTAACTGGCGGTAGTCTGCGAATCGGTCGCCGATGATGGAATGTAACTAGTTTGGTTTTGCATTGAATGTAGCCAGCCCCCCACCCCAATAGATAGTGCTAGATCGGAAGAGAGATCAGCTGCCAAACTCTAGTCATCAGGAGTTTCAGGTGCACCCGTATATAGTCATATCATCGGCGTAGATTTCTACAAATGATCTGAGTATATTCTTAGGCAGATCATTAATGTAAATAAAATAAAAAGCGTTGGCCCGAGAAATTACTCCTGGGGGATGCCTGCGTTGAGCGACAGGTCCCCGGAGTACTGGTCATTAACAACTACATTTTGTTAAGAAGGATTTTATAATTAAGAAAACCTTTTCAGTGATTCCATAACTGGAAAGCTTGCGTAGAAAACCTTTCTGGCACTGTTGTGATAGAATGTCTCATATCCCCTATCGCCAGTGTGAACTCTCTATATCAGTAGTTATATATAGTGAGCACAGGATATGCCTAGGGACTTACTACGGCAATTAGTTGGGGATTCGTCTCCACCTAAGTTGGTCGAACTCTCTGCCTTCGGGCAGAGAGGAACCCAGACGAGTCTATGCCGAAGGACAGAGTCTCGTCTGGGGTGGTAGACAGCAAACCGACCCCATTTTTACGGGGAATTTTTGCCTGATCCTACGGGCTTGGATACCCCAGGTTAAATTCTGCCTTGTGCCATATCTGACCGCGTGGGGCGGTTGGCAAATATCCTTGTTTCGGCAATTAGTTGGGGATTCGTCTCCAGCTATGCTGATCGAACTCTCTGCCTTCGGGCGGAGAGGAACCCAGACGAGGCAATGCCGAAGGACAGTGTCTCGTCAGGGGTGGTAGACAGCTACTCGACCCCGTTTATTACGGGGTCTATGGGGAATTTTTGCCCGAGCCTACGGGCTCCGTTTTGCCCCACATTATAAAAGGCCTTGTGCCACATCCTGCCTCGTGGGCGGGGGTAAATAACCTTGCTTCGGCTGTTAGTTGGATATTCGTCTCTAGCTAAGATAGTTGACCTCTCTGCCTTCGGGCGGAGAGGAACCCAATCAGAGCTGTTCAGTGGGGCATAGTCTCGTCTGGGGAGGTAGACAGCTACCCGACCCCGTTTTTACGGGGAATTTTTGCCCTTGCGTATGGACTCGGTTTTGCCCCGAATTAAAAACAGCCTTGTGCCACATCCTGCCTCCCGGGGAGGTAAGGTAAATAACCTTGCTTCGGCAATTAGCTGCTGTGCTGGTCCAACTCTCCGCCTTCAGGCAGAGACGCACCCAGACGAGGCTATGCCGAAGGGCAGTATCTCGTCGGGGGTGGTAGACAGCTTTCCGACCCCGTGTATACGGCGTCTACGGGGAATATTTGCCCGAGCCTACGGACTCGGTTTTTGTCCCGGATTAAAAAAAGGCCTCGTTCCACATTCTGCCTCGCGGGGAGGTAAGGTAAATAACCTTGCTTCGGGAATTAGTCTAGAGTTGGAGATTCGTCTCCAGCTGTCCTGTTCAAACTCTTTGCCTCGGGGCAAGGAGGATCACCAGACGAGTTTATGTCGAAGATCTATAATACAGCGAAACAGACTTGTATGCATATGACTATATATATATATAGAGAGAGAGATATGTGTGTGTGTGTGTGTGTGTGTGTGTGCGTGTGTGTTCGGACATGCTTCATTGAATAATCTGAACATTTATTCTGTCTATTTATTTGTAAAATGATGCTTTCCAATTCTCTAATCAATACCTTAATGTTGAGATGAAATTCATTAAGGAAAGAACCGTAATTTTTGCTTTCCCAAGTACTTTCGATCTTCTACCCGATCATCTTCATTGGTCAATTGCTAAAACAAAACTTAATGTAACTGTGATTGTTCTGAATTTTGTAAACACGCATAAACACGTTGTTTTATAATTGTTTTAAAATTAACCGTTGTAGCTATTGCGTTTTTTGTTTTTGTTTTCTTTTTTGTTTTTTGTTTTTTTTTGCAAACAAGCATTCACAATGTAAGGGAGGTAACCAGAGATGGTAAAAATGTAAATGCATGAAATCTTGGTTAAATACATTTTAAAACATTGCTACTCTACTCGTAATAGATTTTGAAAGGATAAAATAAATGGGCATAATAAGTCCAGATTATTCAACGAAACACATTTGAATCCCCGCATATGTTTTCCTTTTTCTTTATTTTTTCTTTTTTTCTTTTTTCTTTTTTCCCTGACTAGTCTTTCTCTCTCTTTCTCTCTCTCTCTCTCTCTTTTTTTTTTCTCTTTTCTGTCTCTTATTTCTTAACTCTTATTTCTACGCTCTCCTTCCACCTTTCTGCCGGATATACTTGCTAAAACGGTCAGCATGTCGAAAAAAAACCACACCTCCCCGTCTTTATTTTATATCTATTTATTACGATGAATGTAAAAATACATCTCTCTCTTTTCTTCTTTATGTCTTTTGTTCTTTTCCTAATTTTGTTTGCATCTCTTTTACCTTCCACTCCCTCAATCACTTTTTCCCTTTCAAGATATATATATATATATATATATCCTTCGACCCCCTCACCTACAACCAAACCCTCCTGCCACCAATTTAAACCTACCTCCTCAAACACATGAGTGCATAAATTAAAAATAATAATACTGAATTCTTCTTATACTTGGAATATTTGTCTGCCATTTTATTTGTATGAAAATGAATTTCGATTCTAAGGAAATAAATTATAATCGCCATGAACCCTTTAAGTTTTCTGTTTCTTAATATAATTTATATATATATATATATATATATATATATATACATATATATATATATATATATATATATATATATATATATATATATATATATATATATATAGAGAGAGAGAGAGAGAGAGAGAGAGCGAGAGATTTAAGAGAGAAGAAGCCGCATTTTTTATATATTATACTTTATTTTCTTTATTGTTTCGGTTCTTGTGGCCTTCATCAGGCGAAGAATGGTTATTTCCACATATTATTTAAAGGAACTATTTTTTCTCATGTCGAGCCTTTTGACCGTTGTCTTTTGAGTGTAGTAGTAATCCAAACTCATCTTGGACAGGCGGAAGAATGTTCCTTTGCTTAAAGGATAATAAAACAATTACGATTGGTCAGAGAAAGGAGTAGGGATGAGGTCTTTGTTCTTATCTTTTTATGACCTAGTGACTAGGTCATAAAAAGATAAGGTCCTAGTGTATCGCTTCAGACCTTCTTCCATTCTTGTGTATTGTGTGTATGTATGTGTTTTTGCTTGTATGTGTATATTTATATCCCTTCTTCATACATATATATTGTTTTATTACAAGAAAATAGTATATATAGACACACTTTATGTGGTGTAGGGTTCGTTTGTATATGTGTGTGTGTGTGTGTGTGTGTGTGTGTGTGTGTGTGTGTGTGTGTGTGTGTGTGTGTGTGGTCCGTCTAGTGTGTTTTTGTCAGTATGTGTGTATATATTCACAGTAACTGTATAGTTTATGTATTGTAGATGGATAGATATTTAAATCTATATCTATAATTCTCAAAATGTGTGTGTGTGTGTGTGTGTGTGTTTATGTGTGTGTGATCGGATGTTGTTTATGCGTTTCTACAGTTTTCACCCGATTTCAATGAAATTTTTTTTTGTTTTTAGATAATTCTTCAGTGCCGGTTTTGAGTCCAAATCGGCTCGAAAAAATTCCAACCGTGAAGGTGGAAAATCGAAAAAAAATGATTTTTTGCACTTTGCGCAAAAATCAAAGGCAAAATTTAATGTCTGTAAAAAAAACAGAGAGTTGAAATCTAAGGCAAAAGATTATTAGAATTATAAAAAAAATTATATTATAAATAAAAATTATCGTATATTATTATTATGACGGTCCATGGAAGGAATTCCTTCCTTGCAATAATTGAGAATGCAAAAACGGTACTTTTCAGGGGCACTTCCCCATTCAAATTTTTAACCCCCCATTTGGATGTGTGCCTCAGTTGCACCCAATTGTTGTTACTAATATTGATTTTCGGGTGGGCTGACTTTAAACTTAAACTGCTCCAAATGAGCGACAAAAAATCCCAGTAATGAAAGACCCGGTCGAAGACGGCTTATACTGCTAGTAAAATATATAGATCAGTTGGGCGCACGAGAAATGTTCCATCATAAGGCGAACCGCACTACTAAAAAATCTAAGAGACAAAAAAAGAGAAAAAATATAGAGAGAGAGAAAGAGAGAGAGAGAGAGAGAGAGAGAGAGACTTCTCCATCGCTTATGAACTACCTCAGATCCTTGAAGATCTCACCCGTGTTCCTGACACGATAGGACATCAGGCGAGCCTCTTTGATCTCTTCCTCACAGAAATGCTTCGCAAAAGTTTCACCGCCCATAACATTAGATATCTCGAAGGGCTTCGACAAGGTGTGGCTGTTGTATCCTTTAAAGAGATTACAAACAGACAAAGGTGGTACTCGAGTGAAGGAACAGCAACACGCACGTCTAAGGTCATTTTTCGTTGATGTGCTTCAGCCATTTTCATTACAGAAGAGCATAACCGTAATCGCCTGCCTCAGAAATGGATTGTTTTATTTCGCTTTTCTACTGGTTTTGTTTAAATTCTTGTTCAAATTCGCGTCGATTCTCTTTCAATCATTTCACGATAACGCCCTTGAAGAAGAGCATTGATCCATCTTCCTCCAATTCTGTGTTAAATTGCAGGGAACACTGGTATCTCTTGCTTTTGGGTGACGGCCAAGTATAGAAAAAAGAATGTTCTGGATTCAAACCTAAAGAGGTCTATTTGATTTCGTGGCACACCACACCATTTTTCCGTTCATTTTTGCTATCAAATGCGTCGGCTAAGATAGGTTTGCGTTTTGTCTTTATTCATATATATATATTCTTTATTCATATATATATATATATATATATATATATATATATATATATATATATATATATATATATATATATACAGTGCTGTTCGATAAAAGTGACTCACCTGATTTTTTTTACTAAATGTTCTCTTCTCCGATGAAACGAAAGTTGAGCTAAATTCAAAGAATAAGCTATCTAAAATCCGAAGAAGAAGCTTTGAAAGCTCTTTGAATTTAGCAGTAAGTACTGTCAAGCATCCGTTCAGTATAATGTTCTGGGGATGCTTTTCTTTTCATCGAACTGGTTTCTTAAAACCTATTGAAAAGACCCTCAGGAGCGAGCAGTACAAGAGAATTTTAGAGTCTTGTCTGCTCCCTTCTGCTGAAAGAGTGCAAATCGACCCCACCAAGCTCATTTTTATGCAGGATAATGCTCCCTGTCACAAATCAAAACTGATGAAGGAATATTTTGATGAGAAGCAGGTGAGTGTTATGACATGGCCGCCCCAATCTCCTGACCTCAACCCCATAGAAAACTTATGGAGCATTATAAAGTACAGGCTCTCTAGAAAGCAGTTGAGCAACAAAGAGGATTTGATTGTGAATTTCATATCCGAATGGAATTCAATGCTTGGAGATGAGATTTGCCAGAACCTAATCAAGTCAATGCCAAAAAGGGTTGAAATGGTTATTCAAAATAAAGGAGGACCCATAGATTATTAAATATTTCGAACTATATTACCTATTATAAATAAATTATACCTCTATTATTCTTTATTTAAAGCTGCTCGGTTATGTTTCTATTGATTACTAGTTGCAGGAAATAAGTGAGTCACTTTTTTTGCACAGAGTTTTTCCCTAAACCTCATTTATATCCAAAATTATAATTATCAATAGAATACCTTACGGTGAGTAAACTTTTTTACTATGTGGTCGGGAAGGCGTCTTTATATTAGTAAGGTTACAAATTAGTTTGACTCCCAAAACAATAGGCGAAAAAAATTTTAAGTAAAAAAAATCAGGTGAGTCACTTTTATCGAACAGCACTGTATATATATTGATAATATTATTGTTCAATATACACACACACACACACACACACACACACACATACATATATACATATATATATATATATATATATATATATATATATAAATTCTCAAGAGGGCAGAGTAAGAATATAATATAAAAGGCTCAAACACTAATATTCCATGATTATAATTTATTACATTGGAATCGTAATCACGATCCAAATCATCAGACATACAAATAGTGATTACGATTCCAATTAATAAATTATAACCATGGAATATTAGTGTTTGACCCTTTTATTATATATATATATATATATATATATATATATATATATATATATATATATATATATATATTCGGACGTAGCTACGGTTTCATTAACCATATAGGCGTAAAGCTAAAAAGCACCCCCAAAGAAAAATCCAAAATACTAGTCGAAAATTAGTTAGATATAAAAAAATAAAAATAGATAAAATCCAATCCTTTCAATTTCCGAGCGAATATGTTCCATCATCAGCCATACCCTCCTCTTCTCTTCACAAATTCTTTCCCTCTTTACCTATTCTTCCACCCACATATAATAATCATGGGGGTTGCAGTCAGGGGAGTTAGGTGACCAGATGTAAGGGGTAATGTGGTCGCAGAAATTGTCTGACAGACATGACTGGTCCTCTTGCTTGTGTGGTATGATGCAGAGTCCTATTGCCAGACATAGGGTTCTCCAGCAGCCGCCCTCTAGACCCCGAGCAGCACTACCTCCTCAAGGCGCTTGATATAGGCCTCCGTGTTAAGCTTGTGGGAAGATGAATGGAGGCATAACATCGCTATCGCTAGTGATCACTCCAAACACCTTCGTAATCACCTTTAGACTCATACAGCAGAATAGTTATCGAGAAGTGTATGTTAATGCCGAATGTAACCGAGTTGACAAAACCCAATGAATGTAAATATTTCTGACCGCAGCCATCTTTCTTTTTCTTTTTTCTTTTCTTTTTTAGTGGGGTGAGGATGGGAAACACCAATGAATTAAAGATTGGTCAGTTTTGTTTCCTTTTTATTAGTGATATAGCAGTGACCGCATTTTTAATAAATCCATCTACAAGTATCTACCCCCTGCTAGGAAGCTGAGTTCAGTGGGGTAGAAGAAACGCAAGCGAGCAAGTGTACAGAGCAGTAAATTATCTCTGAAATGTCAAACTTAAGAGTCATTACTACAAAACAGACTCTTCTTTGTTTTTTTCTCTTTTAATGTTTGTCATTTATTTTTCTGCTTCTTTTTCTTTCTATCCTTTATTATCGTCTTTATATTTTTTTTAAACTCGTTTTCTTTCTTTCATTTTTCTCTTTTTGATTACGTGTTCAACTTGTTCGTCTGCTATTTCTATTTATTTTTCTTTGCTTTTCTTTTTTCTTTCTTTTGCTTGTATTTACTCTTTGCTTTCTTTTTCTTTCTTTCTTTCTTTTTTCTTTCTTTTGCTTGTATTTACTCTTTGCTTTCTTTTTCTTTCTTTCTTTCTTTTTTCTTTCTTTTGTTTGTATTTACTCTTCGCTTTCTTTTTCTTTCTTTCTTTCTTTTTTCTTTCTTTTGTTTGTATTTACTCTTCGCTTTCTTTTTTCTTTCTTTCTTTCTTCCTTCTTTTCTTTCTTTTGCTTGTATTTACTCTTCACTTTTTCTTTCTTTCTTTTTTCTTTCTTTTGTTTGTATTTACTCTTCACTTTCTTTTTCTTTCTTTCTTCCTTCTTTTCTTTCTTTTGTTTGTATTTACTCTCTCGCTTTCTTTTTTCTTTCTTTCTTCCTTCTTTTCTTTCTTTTGTTTGTGTTTACTCTTCGCTTCCTTTTCTTTCTTTCCTTCTTTTTTCTTTCTTTCTTTTATTTTATTCATTTATTGATCTACATTTTTCTCATTTTTTCTCTCCCTCCCTTTTCTTTTGCTTTCTCTTCTCTCTTTTTCCCCTCTTCCTCTCTCATCGATTTTCCATCCTTCCTCCCTTCCTTCCTGCTATCCTTTCTTTTAATGTACACTTCCCTTCTTCTTTTCTATTTCACTTATCCTTTCTCTCTTTTCTTTCTCTCTCTCTCTCTCTCTCACACACACTTTCTCTAATTCCTTCTTTCTTTTCACGACATTCATTGCAAATTTCTTTCTCTTTGGTTATATCTAAATAACTCAAATTCCAAACATAGCCATTGAGCTGAACATATGAAAGAAAGCAGTCAAGCTATCGAACAATCAAAGAGCGAAGAGATATAGACTAACATAGGAGTGTAAGGGAAGGCGTACGTCTTTCCCTGATTTGTTTTCTGAATTCTCTGAACCGTTTTTTTAACTGGTCTTTCCTTTCCGTTATTTTCTTGCCTGCGCCATTCTAAAACACTTCTTTGTTTAATTTGCGTTCGCCTTCCTCTCTAATTGCAAACTGCGCTCTTTATTCACCTCAATCTCCTAATTCTCCAAGTTTCTCCTTCTCAAAAAGGAGCGATTTTTTAAAAATCTTTGATTAAAAAAATCTTCATTTTGAAAATATGCCAGCCTTACCGTGTGGAACATTTGTACTTTATTCATACTTTAAGTTCAATCAATGTATATATATATCTTTTTTCTTTCTTTCCTTCTTTTTTCTTTCTTTTGTTTGTATTTACTCTTCGCTTTCTTTTTTCTTTCTTTCCTTCTTTTTTTCTTTCTTTTGTTTGTATTTACTCTTCGCTTTCTTTTTTCTTTCTTTCCTTCTTTTTTTCTTTCTTTTGTTTGTATTTACTCTTCGCTTTCTTTTTTCTTTCTTTCCTTCTTTTTTCTTTCTTTTGTTTGTATTTACTCTTCGCTTTCTTTTTTCTTTCTTTCCTTCTTTTTTTCTTTCTTTTGTTTGTATTTACTCTTCGCTTTCTTTTTTCTTTCTTTCCTTCTTTTTTCTTTCTTTTGTTTGTATTTACTCTTCGCTTTCTTTTTTCTTTCTTTCCTTCTTTTTTTCTTTCTTTTGTTTGTATTTACTCTTCGCTTTCTTTTTTCTTTCTTTCCTTCTTTTTTCTTTCTTTTGTTTGTATTTACTCTTCGCTTTCTTTTTTCTTTCTTTCCTTCTTTTTTTCTTTCTTTTGTTTGTATTTACTCTTCGCTTTCTTTTTTCTTTCTTTCCTTCTTTTTTTCTTTCTTTTGTTTGTATTTACTCTTCGCTTTCTTTTTTCTTTCTTTCCTTCTTTTTTTCTTTCTTTTGTTTGTATTTACTCTTCGCTTTCTTTTTTCTTTCTTTCCTTCTTTTTTTCTTTCTTTTGTTTGTATTTACTCTTCGCTTTCTTTTTTCTTTCTTTCCTTCTTTTTTCTTTCTTTTGTTTGTGTTTACTCTTCACTTCCTTTTCTTTCTTTCCTTCTTTTTTCTTTCTTTCTTTTATTTTATTCATTTATTGATCTACATTTTTCTCATTTTTTCTCTCCCTCCCTCCCTTTTCTCTTGCTTTCTCTTCTCTCTTTTTTCCCTTTTCTCTCTTCCTCTCTCATCGATTTTCCATCCTTCCTCCCTTCCTTCCTGCTATCCTTTCTTTTAATGTACACTTCCCTTCTTCTTTTCTATTTCACTTATCCTTTCTCTCTTTTCTTTGATAGAATCTGTCAAAAAAAGATCAGTCTATCGGTATCAGTCTGTTTATATCTAGCTAACTACCTACCTACTTGTTTCTATCTATCCATCCATCTCAGTGTTCATGTCTAACGAGTTAGTTCATGCGTTATGTCAATCTGTTCATATCTATCGCCTAACTTTTACTTAAGAAATACGAATTCGCTAAAGAAAAAAATCAATGTTGTACACAATCAAGTGCTTTACTTTCGCCTTTATTTTATTGATCGTTTTATTTTAAATGTACAGCAGAATCGATATCGATTAATATCAGTCCTTAATTTTCTCAGTCTGTTCATCTTATTCCTCTTCTCTCTCTCACTCACCGAAGATGTCCATATCTATCTATCTATCTATCTATCTATCTATCTATCTATCTATCTATCTATCTATCTATCTCAGTCTATTCATATCTATCTATCTATCTATCTATCTATCTGTCTATCTCAGTCTATTCATATCTATCTATCTATCTATCTATCTATCTATCTATCTATCTATCTCAGTCTATTCATATCTATCTATCTATCTATCTATCTATCTATCTATCTATCTATCTATCTATCTATCTATCTATCCAAGTCTGTTCATATCTATCTATCTATCTATCTCGCATTCACAGTTGTCAGTATTTACCTATTTTCTGTTTTGGTTGATTTGGGATTGGAAATTAAGTGATCGAATGTTTGTATCTCGCTTAACTTAAATGGCATCACTTTTTTGTTTTTCCAGTCAGCCCTTTAAAATTCATGTGTTGACTTACTTGGTTATCTCCCTTTAATTTTCCATCACTGTTTTCGGGATCTTTATTTCATTTATTGATGTGCTCGCCAGCGTTTTTACAGGAACTCAATGTTCCTACGTAAAGGTGAACATTCTTAATTCTTGTGCGCATATCATATAGAATTACACGCATTTGCACGTGACTGTATATTCAAAATGTAGAGTACAAAAGTACGCTTCGTCGTGGAGTATCACGACGACTTTAAATGGGTTCAGTTTTCATTGGATGACTCACACTCGTGTCATTCTATATGAACGTACACTGAATCGCCCATATCTATCTATCTATCTATCTATCTATCTATCTATCTATCTATCTATCTATCTATCTATCTATCTATCTATCTATCCCGGTCTGTTCATATCTATCTATCTATCTATCTATCTATCTATCTATCTATCTATCTATCCCACTCTGTTCATATCTATCTATCTATCTATCTATCTATCTATCTATCTATCTATCTATCTATCTATCTATGTCAGTCTGTTTATATCTATCAGTTTTCCTTTTTTTCTTTCTTTCTTTCTGCTCCTTAAATAAAACACGACGGAAAATATGACATCCTAGAGCTAAATAACATTTTAAGAAACAGGAAATTTTCGTAAGAAACAAATAAAAGTGTGTTGAACAGCTACTTAATATCAAACCTTCCATCTATCTATCTATCTATCTATCTATCTATCTATCTATCTATCTATCTATATAGATAGATAGATAGATAGATATGAACAGACTTGGATATATATATATATATATATATATATATATATATATATATATATATATATATATATATATATATATAACCAAGTCTAGGATTGTTGTATACGGAATAAATTCCAATAACCAACAATTACTATTCTTAAAAGAGTGCTCAATACAGAGTAGAGCATATATAATTGATTATTTAAAAATTATAACATAAATATGTTATAAAATCACTACAAAAATAGCCATTTTGTTTCAACACCTCCGGTGTCTTATCAAGTGTTGAAACAAAATGGCTATTTTTGTCGTGATTTTATAACATATTTATGTTATAATTTTTAAATAAACAATTATATATATATATATATATATATATATATATATATATATATATATATATATATATATATATATATATCCCAGTCTGTTCATATCTATCTATCTATCTATATACAAGGTAACCAAAAAAATTCTGTCCGTTTTTAAAGGAAAAAAAGAAAACGCTTCACAGAATGTGTAACTTATATTTAGTCTTCGAAGTAATTGCCATCGGCATCCAGCACCTTCTGCCAACGTGTCTCCAGATGTTCAATGCCCTTGCGGTAGAACTCGGTGTGTGTGGGGGGGGTGACGCAAAAAAGTCCGTGAGGGCTTTGCGCAAGTCTGCTTCATTAGTGAAGGATTTCCTACGAAGATGATTATCCAGAGAGTGGAAGAGGTGGTAATCGGATGGCGCAAGGTCAGGTGAATAAGATGGATGGCACAAAGTCTCCCACCCAAGTTGCTGTATGGTATCCCTGACCACTCGCGCGACATGAGGCCTGGCGTTGTCATGGAAGAAAAGCACACCTTTGCGATTCACCAGTGCTGGCTCCTTCTGGCGCAATGCCTGTTGCACACGTTTCAATTGCGAGTATAGGTCTCCAGTGACCGTTTGGCCCGTTGGTAGCAGTTCATAATGAAACACTTGACGACCTGTCCACCAGACACAAAGCATAATCTTGCGTGGGTGCATAGGCGGTCTTGCGGTGTAAGGGACAGCATCCTGAGGAGACAACCAATGTCTGGAACGCTTATGAGTTTCTTACAGAACCACTTTTCATCACTGGTAAGCACTCGCTTGAATAAGAATGCGGTACGGTGTCGAGAAAGCAGCGATATGCAGGCTGTCCCTTGTGGACCTCCAACAGCGTTTGCGGAACCCACTTGCTCAATTTGTACGTCTTACCTAGGTGGTGCAGGTGGAGTCTAACTGTTTCATCGGAAACGTTGAACTGTCTTGCAAGTTCACCACACGTTAGACTACTGTCCTCTTCAATGGCCCCCTTCAGGACTCCGTCATTCAAGACCTGTGGTGGTCCACTGCGAGGCTCATCATGGAGAGACAAATCTCCCGACTTGAATTTTCGAAACCAACGCCTTGCAGTATCTTCATCCACAGCATTATCCCCAAACGCTTGACATATGCGGTGACTTGATGCAGCTGTTGATAAGCCCACTTTGAAGTCGTAAAGCAAACAGCCCCGAACGAGATCTCTAGACACTTCCATCCTTCTCACAGCTGTCCGGCTTATAACTGATGGCCGGGCACGGTGCGCGTGTTTTTTGTAACGTCTGATGTTCCTACTTCAGGCTGTCCGAATTTGAAAACAATTGCTACACGCATTTCGTATATATTTCAACTTCATTCAATGGCTAATCAAAAAACGGACAGAACTTTTTTGGTTACCTTGTATATATATATATATATATATATATATATATATCCCAGTCTGTTCATATCTACAGGGGTTGGACAAAATAATTGGAACAGTTGCAAAATCCACTCCTATATTTCAAAGACCTATTATATTAAGAACTTTAACTAAAACTTCGAAATTGCAGGTTATATCTATTGTAAATACGTTTATCTAATTTACTGTCGTTGTCATATTTATTTTTAGAATTTAGTAAAATTTAAGCTAAATGCGTGATCTTTCCGAGTTCGAATAAGAGCAAATTGTTGTAGCTCGCATGGCAGGAGCCTCCATCACTAAGGTTGCTGAACTGTTTGGTTTTTCAAGAGCTACCATATCAAGAATACTGATGCAATTCGAGAAACAGGCAAAACTTTTAGCAACCATAGCAATTCGGGCCGGACTTGCAAACTTACTGACAGGGACTGACGTGCATTGAAACACAATGTGGCAAAAATCATCGGACAAATGCGACCAGAGTGACTGCTGAGTTGAATAATCATCTGAATAGTTCAGTTTCTACTAAAACTGTTCGCCGTGAGCTCCGTAAGGCTGCATATCATGGAAGAGCCTCTGTGAGGAAACCTCTTCTCTCCACTCGCAACATTCAGAAGAGGTTGAAGTGGTGCAGAGATCACAATGCCTGGTCTGCAGACCAATGGAAGCAAGTCATATTCTCAAACAAGTTCAGTTTTTCTCTTTTCCCAACTTCAGGGCGAGTTTATGCGTGGAGGCAGCCCAAAGAAGCTTACAACCCTGTCTGCCTTCTTCCAACAGTGAAGCATGGAGGGGGATCAGTGATAGTCTGGGCCGCGATATCATAGAAATGTCTCAGTCCAATAGTTGCCCTGCATGGTAGAATCAACAGCAAAGATTACCTGAACATTTTGGGAGATCATGTTCATCCAATGGCCAAGACTTTATTCCCTGATGGTGACTGCATATTCCAAGACGATAATGCTCCAATACATACCGCTCGAGTGGTTAAGAATTGGTATGAAGAGCATGAAAGTGAGCTTGAACACATGGAGTGGCCTCCCCAATCTCAAGATATCAATATTATTGAACATTTGTGGTGCATTTTGTAGCAATAAGTTAGGAGCGGCTATCCTCCACCGTCGTGTCGTAAAGAGCTGGAGAAGGTTTTAATGGAAGAAAAATGACTGAAAATTCCTCTGGATGAAGTCAGGAAGCTGTATGATTCTATTCCTAGACGTATTAAAGCTGCCTGTGAGGCTAGAGGAGGACCAACTCCATATTAAATAAATTTGAATTTAACAAGTGTTTCAATTATTTTGTCCAACCCCTCTATCTATCTATCTATCTATCTATCTATCTATCTATCTATCTATCTTGGGAGCTGGAGTCTTTTTCTATTTTCCAACGGCGCTAATTGTTTGTGTTCGGCCTCAGGAATAGCTAAGATTTTGAATGCTGATTTTTAAGCTAAGCAACTTTTCAAAATATTGGCGCAATACTATCTTTCTTACTACCCACTCCTGCCCCACCATATGCTCATGTTGCAATCTTGGCGAAACGATGTGCACTCCATTCTACTTATACATATGCATGAATTTACTGCTGCGTATTCATATCTTTTCCTTGTGTATTTTGACATCAATTCTTGAACAATTCAACCTAAATTGCATAAATATTTACTCATGTCGGCTTATGAAGAGAAAAAAAAAAGGTATCCTATTTGTTTTACCTGCGCAGATTTGTATCACTCTCTCTGCGGTTTACATTTCCGGTGGAGTTAATGGCGGCAAGAAGACATCCCAAAGCCATTACGAAGTACCAACTTGCTTTGTTATTTTATAATTACTTTAACGAGTTTCTTGTTTTTTATCAAAATTCTTTTAGCTGCTCTAGTTTTCTTCAGGTGTTAAACGTCATGAGTTGTTTAGCAATTCTGACATGATATATTTTCATTAATTCTTATTTTAATGAAAATTTCCCGGTTTTCCTATTTAGATTTTCTGATTAATTTTAATTCTTAAGTTAATGTTTGAATAAGCTCCTTGCGAATTCCAGGACTGTAAAGTACCCGTGGACATTCGTCCTTGCTACGGTAATTAGTTGAGTTAAAGATAGATAGATAGATAGATAGATAGATAGATAGATAGATATGAACAGAGTGGGATAGATAGATAGATAGATAGATAGATAGATAGATAGATAGATAGATAGATAGATAGATAGATAGATAGATAAACTTTAAGAAAATATTGCAATAATAATCATAAATATGAATGCAAGTCATCATTTAAAGAAGTAAGGGGGTACAAATGAAAATAATCGAAATTCATAAACTTTTCCACATCCACTGAAGCATCTGTCTCTAGAGGAGGTATTATGATTATTTACATTATTCGGACTGTTATATTCATCTTCATTGCCATATTCATAACGTTTCGGCCGTTGTACGCTCCGGCCTTCTTCAGGTGATTGGAATTTCGACCTGAAATTTTTATTTCGTTCATCAGGGTAGATCGTTCTAGTTTCACGTGCCATGCCTGTTACAGCTATTTCCATTTAACCCAACTCTCCAAGCATTTTGGTTCACCACTGCTGAAGCCTGGTACTGAATACAACCCTTCAGGTCTAGTCACTGGATCTAACCAACGTCTTTATCCATTGGGCCATGTGTCCTTGTGAATATGGCAATGAAGATGAGGATAACAGTCTCAATAATGTAAATATTCAATGAAACATACGTTAAACATGTGAGATTATTATGGTTTCCTCTATCTTCCCTTTATTTCCCTAAAACCAAACAATGCTTTTGTAATATATTTTCTTCGATCTATCGAATCTATGTGAACAGTCTGAGATAGATAGATAGATAGATAGATAGATAGATAGATAGAAACAGACTAGGATAGATAGATAGATAGATAGATAGATAGATAGATAGATAGATAGATAGATAGATAGATATCTGGTCATCCCATAAGTTCTGTCCGAATTTTGAAGAAAGAAAACAAGTGACCAAATGTTACATTTAATTACAGATTCAATCAACAATGTATTTTCCCTGATTATCTATGACTTCCTTCCATCTATTAACAAGCTTACTAATTCCATTACTGTAAAATTCTTTTAGCTTTGATTCGAAGAACTCACAAATGTCAGTTTTAACCTCTTCCTGTGTTACAAAAGCTGTTTTTTCCAAATGATTGTGTAAGCTACGAAACAAATGGTAGTCTGAAGGAGCAAGGTCAGGAGAATAAAGTGGATGAGGAATTTTCTCCCAACCAAGTTCTTCGATCTTTTGTGACGTGATTCTTGCTGTGTGTGGTCGCGCATTGTCCTGATGAAGCATCACCTGTTTTCGATTCACTAGAGCAGGTCTTTTTTTCCTCAAAGCTTGGTTCAAATGCTCTAATTGTTGACAGTATATTTGAGCATTAATTGTTGCATTAGGTGGTAAGAATTCAAAGTGGATTATTCCTTGGCAATCCCACCAGATTGAAAGAAGAACCTTCTGCCCATAAAGTTCCCTTCTCGGCTGTGGCTGGGGTCCTACCCCTTTAAGAAGCCAATGTCTACGACGCTTAACATTTCGATGAAAGATCCATTTTTCATGGCCAGTCACAAGTCTATCCAAAAAAGGTGAAACAAGTTGGCAAGAATGGAGAGAAGAGCAGATGTCAACTCGGGATTTGGGGTTGTTTTCAGACAATTCATGAGGCACCCATTTTCCAAGTTTAGGAACTTTTCCAAGTTGTTGAAGATGACGATGAACAGTTTTGTATGGTTTGAACTGAGAACCACTGCCAATTCCTCAACTGATAAAGCAGGATTTTCTTCAAGGGCTGCTTCAAGAAGCTTTTCATCAAACTCAACTGGACGTCCGGTTCGATCTTCATCTTCAAGGGTGAAATCTGCCGAGTTTCCTTTCTTGAACTCTTAAAGCATTATGTGCCTCAAATGATTCTTGGGTACTTCCATGTTAGCAGGGTTTTAATCAAACAAAATTTAATTTTATTGTTCTCTGAAATAAAATTTGATCAGTTTAAATGCATCTAAACATAAAAATAATGTTCACCTCCATTAGACATAAAATACTCTTTAAATTTCGTTCATTTTAACAAAAAGTTAAAATTCGGACAGAACTTATGGGATGACCTAATAGATATAGATAGATAGATAGATATAAACAGACTGGGATAGATAGATAGATAGATAGATAGATAGATAGATAGATAGATAGATAGATAGATAGATAGATAGAAAAAGACTGGGATAGATAGATAGATAGATATAAATAGACTGGGATAGATAGATAGATAGATAGATAGATAGATAGATAGATAGATAGATAAAGAATGAAAACACGCCATTGTTTGACTGAAGTCATGACAAGGCATGGCGAAAGTTTGATACTTCATTATGATTACTTCTTTATTCCTATTTTTCTTTCTTTCTCTTTTGTATCACAAATATACCACAGGAATAAAATGTGTGTAAAATCTTAAAAGAACTCATTCTGATTTTGCCAGAATAATGAAGATTTTTCCTGGGCCTTTTGATTTATGTTATTCTGCTAACAGACGACGGGAAATGTAACACCGAAACCCAAAGGCGAATTGGAAGAGTGAACGATGCCTTCCAAAAGCTAAACAAAATATCAAGAAACAGGAAAATTTCGTTAGAAACAAAGAAAAGAGCGCTGGGCTTCTATTTAGTACCAACCCATCTAATGTCAGTGAATGTCGATTTCCTCAAAGATGAACAGGAAACATGAGGCAATGGAGATATGGTTCGAGAATAGGATGCTGAGAATACCATGGATTGAACATGTGTGTAATGAGAAAGTTTTAAGGAAAATGGCAACAAAAAGACACTTGTACTTAGAATCAGAAGGATGCAGAACTGAGACACATAGTGAGGAAAGAGGGCTTGGAGAACTTTACATTCACATGGCATACTGAAGGTAAGAAGGAATCAACGGGTAAACTAATTAAAGAGCTTGTGTAAATGAATGGCAGAACAGTGTCTGGGGAGGATAGTCAGGGGATAAATACTGCTTAGTGCTACAGAGATTAGGAGGTTGTGAAGAGCTATGATCGCCCACGTCCCGAACAGACACGGTACATAAAAGAAAAAGAAATGAAGAATTTTCCCAGCTCTTTGGAATTTGTTTTTTTGTTTTGGTCTTTCTACTTCCTAAAATTGATTGTTTTGCATTCTTGTGGCGTGTAAATACATCAGGTCGTTCGAAAACCGAATTTTATGCTTCATGACTTCTCAGCAGATAGAGAGAGGGACAAACAGACCGACAGACATAGATAGATAGATAGATAGATAGATAGATAGATAGATAGATAGATAGATAAGAATGAAAATGACAGAAAGAAAATGATCTTAACAAAAGTTTATTTTTCAGTACTCTTCTATTTTAATTAATTTTTCCTTCCCAGTCACTTTTATGCCATTATTTTTTAAATTTCTATTCTCTTCCATTTTCTTTCTTTCTTTCTTTCTTTCTTTCTTTCTTTCTTTCTTTCTTTCTTTCTTTCTTCCTTCCTTCCTTCCTTCCTTAGCTCCGTCCCATTACTCAATACTTTCTTCTATTTTCCCTTCCTTCTCATTCCATTCATTGCCTTTCTTTATTACTCTCTCTTTTCCTTCCTTCCATTAATCTTGTGTCTATTTTCTAATGCCTTCTATCTTTCCTTAGCGTAAGGACCCAGGACAGAGCCTTGCGGAACACCCGCATTCGTGTGAAAGGATCTGGAAGCAAGCCCGTTCAAAACGAACTCCATTTCACCGATTTGATAGGAACGATTGGATTAAATCAAACAATCGTCCAATAATACTATAGCCCTGGAGTTTACGTAGAAGACCAGTATGTCAAATTCTGCCAGGCATCTTCGAGATATCTAGAGCCACAGCCGTTATTATCAAGAGCTTGAGATATATATATATATATATATATATATATATATATATATATATATATATATATATATATATATATATATATATATATATATATTCAGTGATGGCTGTGAGAACATCAGTGGTAGACCGGGCAAGACGGAAGACATATTGTTTGTCATAGAGTAGGTCGTGAGAGGTAAGATGTTTAACCACTTCAGTATTGATTAAAGCCTCGAATACTTTGCCGAAAAGCAGCAGGAGACTAATAAGGCAATAGTTGGAGGGGTCAGAATGTTCTCCAGAGTTCTTAAAAACAGGGTCTACAGAGGAGGACTTCTAACAAGCTGTAAAGCAGCGAGGCAATAGTTGTAGAGTTTGGAGAGAACTAAAGCCAGCTCGGGAGCATATTTCTTTAGAACGACGGCTGGGATACCAACCTAAAATGTAATAAAATATTAGAATGCTATTTTGAATTTTTAAGATTACTGGCTAGTTAAAAAGTTTTATAAAAAAGCCGTTAACGCTGTATTAATCATGTCATTTTATTTCCATTAAATCCTCCTTACTTAAATTTCAGGCTGTCAATACACCATTCAATACGTAAAAAAATCACACCCCACCGTGTAAAAAAAAAAGAAGATTTTTCGTGGTATTTTAAAGTAAAAGTAATATTTGCTTAAACTCAGATTAATTAAACTTTAAATTAGTTTGTATTCCTCAAATAAAATTTCAGAAAAGTATATTTTAATTTTTATTTTTTTTTAATAATGAGAATTACTTTGTGTTGAGAGATTTGTAAATTGGGACTATTTTATAAATTTTATTGATAGTAAAAAAATTTGATTCCAATCAACTTAACTTCTTGGAAATGTTAATACTAAATTCTTGTGATTAAAACTAAAATAAAAGCTTCAAGACTTTTCACTTTTAAAATGCATTTTAAATCTTAAAACGGGCTGTAGCATCGGACATCTCGCGAGCTTTTAACAAAGTCTCGTATTCAGGTTTTCTCCACAAGCTGAAAAGCTACAGTGTCTTCGGACACTTTTTTGAACTGATCCAGTCTTTCCTATCAAACCGTAAAATGAAAGTTATCCTGAACGGCTACGCGTCTAGATACATTGGTACTATCGCGGATGTCCCCCAGGACTCCATCCTTGGTCTTACTTTTAATTTCCATTAATGACCTTCCCGATGACATCAGCTTTTCAACTTATCATTTACTCCTGCCTCGATAGTAAAGCTGATCAGCCCGACAAGGTCAAAATAGCGGGCGATGTCCAAAATGACCTCAAGTCCGTCGTTAACTGGGGTAAACGATGGCTTGTTAATTTGAACGTCTTCAAAACTAAACTTCTCTCCATTAATCACCTTACAGACCCCTCGCTGCTTTCCATCAGCATGGCTGATGCTAACCTTCAGGAAAGTGACTCGTTGCGCCTTCTCGGGCTAAAGTTCACAGCTAACATGATGTAGAAAGACTATATTGAATCTACTGCTAGGTTAGCTGGTCGTGCGAGACCATTTTTCTCTCCGGAATCTATCTTACCTATCTATAATTCTACTATGCTTAGAATATTGCTGCTATATATAGTCCGGTGCCCCTGGTAATTGCCTTGGGCTCCTTGATAAGATCCAAAGAAGAATCCGTAATATTATTGGTCCTTATCTGGCGGCCCCGCTTCACTCACTTTCCAACCGCCGTTCTGTTTCCTTTCTATAAATACTTTCATGGTAATTGTTTGGATAAGCTCTACGCTATGGTACCTAGACTTTTAGAATTTAATTCAATGGCGTTGAGATCTCATCAAGTTACAGTTGAGCTGGCTAGATTTAACTGTAAGTTCGATGCTAACAGTTTCTTTTCTCACATTTATTGCTTGTGGAACTTCCTTCCAGCTCCATGCTCTCCAGCCAACTTTAATCTGCCAAAATTGAAATGCAATGTCAGTTGCTATCTACTGCCCTTCTATATCTGTCTATATTTCTGAGATGAGGTATTATGTACGTTATTTACATTATTTGGACTATTGTCCTCATCTTTATCACCATATTTATTACAACGTTTCGGCCGTTGTACGCTCCGGCCTTCTTCAGGTGGTTGGAATGTCGAACTGAACCCTTTATTTCGCTCACTGGAGTAGACTGTTCTAGTTCCACGTGCCATGTTTAATGGATGTCAGTTATCAGTTATCTTTCCCTCTGAAAGTTCTCCACTACCTTAACCGTGTATTGAACTCACACTCTTTGGGTCCTGTCACTGGATCTAACCAACGCCTTTATCCACTGTGCCATTAGTTAGATCCAGTGATAGGATCCAAAGAGTGTGAGTTCAATACACGTTTAAGGCAGTGAAGGGAATTGACATGAGATAACTGATAACTGACATCCATAAAACATGGCACGTGGAACTTGAACAGTCTACCCCAGTGAGCGAAATATATATATGCTCTTGTTCGCCGATTAAGCACTATAGAGAAGGAAATTTTCAGCAGTGGCTGCTGCTGCTATTAAAGCATCGCTCTTCAGTTATGAATTGAGCACTCTGGCTACTGAATTGGAGTTTGTATACATCACGTATATAATAGGTTAAAAATTCCCTTTCTCTGCAGTGCGTCGATAGCTCAAGGGTAGAGTCTCTGACTGATGCCAAATCGGTCGAGTTTCCGATCACGGCTTGAAGTAATCGGATGTCTAGCCACAATGATGAATTATAATACAGTCAAATAGGTTTGTATATATATATGACTCTCTCTCTCTCTCTCTCTATATATATATATAGACGTGTGCGTATGTGTCCAGAAAATTTATATCATAATTTTGAAAATTTTAACATGACGTTTTGCCACTTCTTCAGCATTCCAAGAGGAATACTTTTATTGTTTATGGTCGCATCACGTTGAAACACCGGTTCCGGCACGATCAACGAAGCTAAGCAATACAAAACCTGGTTAGTAGCTAGATGGCTGATCGATTTGGAATACCAGGTGCCTTAAGCTTGGCTGTGCGGGTGGTGTAATGGATAATAGCTCGGAATAGGGAAGCGGAGAGCCGAGTACCAATTACAGTAAGGTTTGTAGAATTAACGAACTGAAGATTTTTTATTAAAAAAAAAAGGTAAAAAGAAAGAAGAAAACTAGTAAAAATTTAATATGTGTTCATCAGAACTCGACTTATAGACAAATATTTATGGTGAGTTATTCTGACATCAATCTAAGTTTACCTCAGATGTTATATTTCCTTCATAGTGAACCGTGGAAATGTTTCTGCAAGAGATTTAAGGTTGTATACAGTAAGCGATGCTGACAGTTGTTCAAGTCGAATGCTGCCAGGTATTTTTCACTGCAGGAAAAAAATCTCACCTATTCGAACGCAGGAATATAATCTGACCCGCCCAATAGAGTCGTGAAGCGCCAGAGAAGAGAATTAAATCATGAAATTACATACATTCTCTACCTACTATTATTCCATGGTTTATTCAACTAATATCCTCATTCCTTCCATCTCTGATGCATTTTCACCGGAGTGATAAATGCTACATATGAAAATAAATCTTAAACTGGATTTATAACATCCTATGCAGTTGTGGGCAGATATAAGAGAAATCATCCAAAAAAAACTAAAAATTAGAATCGAAATCCAGCGTTTTAAGTTGTTTGACATTTGAAAGCGAAGGAATTTTTTCCCATACATTCATTATATATTTTTATCTTTCTCTTGTGGTTTCTTACGATTTTACCATTCGACCTGGTTTTTCACTTTTGCATAAATATGGAACAAACGAGAAGCCTCCAACAAGATTTGAATACTTGTCTCAAAGAAAGAATCTTGCTTACGTGATAACATTCTGCTTTCTTTTATATTTTTACAACACGTTTTTAAGTTGAAATATGCAAAGAAAATATTGTCTAAAACTGCGTATACACCATCCCATGTACTGGCGATAAAGAATATAAAGGAACAAACCGGTTACCTAAAAAGAACAACAAATTCACAGCGTGAAGGAGAACTAGGAAATCGGTAATACCAGCACATTATTGAAAATATTATATATATAAATGAATTGCCTCCCTTTGTAGGGGCCGTTGTCACCGGCCCCTGGGTTGGGCTGAAAGCAGCCTATTACAGGCTCTGTTTTCCTGTGCCACCGACGAGTCAACACGGACAAATTTAGCTCCGTAAAACTCAACCGGCAGCCACATGGTGTCCGAATATGGAGCGGCCAAGAATACAACATAGGAACGAGGATGTCCCAACATATGCAGCAAAGCATCCGAAAACTGAATCCCTCTTCAACCTAAAGACGAATATATTCCGACGTTGCAACAAAAATGAGAACTGTTAACCGAACGAACTTTACTGCCATCAGTTAAGTCCTCGAAAAAACCCACTGTTTTTTGCAACAATTTTTTAAACCCAATTTTTCTATCTTCCCTTTTCTTTCTTCCTCTTTCTGATATAAAGCCTTTCTTTTTTTCCACTCGAGTTTGGTGTTGTCCTGTTTTCTCTCGCCGTGTCGCGTCAATTCTCTTTTTACCCTTATTTTCTACAGGGGATAAATTATTGGTCACATAAATTCAAAGGGTATAAAAACCTGCATAACATATACAGAAGAAAAAAAGTACATTTACACCATTGGAATGCAATTAAAATAATAAATGATAGACCTTATTGGAGTGTACGTAAATTACAGAGGGCTGAATATATGAACTAGAAAAGGGATTGTACAATAAGCATTTTAATGCAATGTGCATAGGAGAAAAGAAAATGCACCAAGAAATTGTTATTTATTAATATATTTTATTATTATTTACTCAATACAAGGACGAAGATGTAACCAAGGTGGAAGGTTACTGAATGAGGTTGTTGTAAAGACATACAAGGAGGGAGCATGAGATTCATATTATGTAAAATAGATAACAGTTGACCGTCGATGCAAAAGCTAAGATTGTAGTGATCGGAATAGCATCCTCTCGGGTATTCTGGTGAAGAAGCTGTCTGAGTGGCACTTCCTCTTTACAAACGGAATATGACGGGAAATAGAATGAGAATGAATTAACTCAATGACATGGCGGCTCCTAGTTGTGAAAGACTGAAATGGTGAAACCAAGGTATATAGTTCGCTCAAACATTTGCCTTTAATATAACGATAGACTAACAAGTAACTAGCAACGTTTCGTTTGTGAGAAAAGGGCTGCAGAGTGGAAAACAATTCATTACCCACAAGGCCGCGCAAACGCTTTTGAAGTCTGTATTAGCAGCAATATTCCATTTTTGCTTTGATGTAGCTTTTTTGTTGTTGTAAATATAGAGTGTTGGCAGGAGGAGTCGGATACTTTCTGGAGCCGTATTACAAATTAGTCTTTCTATAAATGAAAGGGGCGTCGTCATTTTTTGCGCATGCAGCGGAATTATTGGTATGCATGTTTTCTTCCGTACACGTAACCGGATGTTTTTTTTTCAGACTTCTAACTTGATTATTCAGCTTTCAAGCAGATGATCACGTAACGAATGGTAGTCGTTGAACGGGAATCTGCTCTCAGACATAACTTTATTCTCTTTCACCTTATCTATTCTTTCTCCTCGCTCATTCTTCTCACCATTTTCTCATTCTCATCCTTCTTCCATCTCTATCACACTGTCTATCCTTTCTCTCTCAATTTCTGTTTCTTTTATTTTCTCCTTCCTTCCTTTTCACACTGTCTATTCTTTCTTTTTCAATTTCTGTTTTCTTTCCTTCCTTTCTTCCTTCCTTTTTTCCACTGTTTATTCTGCCTTCTCTCTAAGTCGCTGCTACTCAATCCTTCCTGCCTACATTCATTCTCTCTCACACTGTCCATTCTTCCATCTCTCTCAATCCCTGTTTCTTTTATTTCCTTCCTTCCTTTATTTATTTATTTATTTATTTATTTACTAACTTAAAAGCCGCCCCATTCGGCGTCATCTAAGCTAGCTTCTAAGGAGGGCTCTTGATTGGGCCTACATCACAATAGGTAGGAAGGCGTAGATGCGATAGACATCAGTAAACTACAGATGACACAATGACATTCTCATTCACTTTCTAGAAGAAGAAGAAGAAGAAGAAGAAGAAGAAGAAGAAGAAGAAGAAGAAGAAGATGATGATGAGCTATTGAAAGTTAGATAGTTTTTTTCCCTTTAATTGAAAATGTGACACAATAACTCACTGACATTCGCATATATTATATAGATAATCATCACGTTGTGTATTCTTCCGTTACTCTAAATCTTTGCTGATTTTATTCTCTTACACTTCCGTCCTTCTCTCTCACACTGTCTATTCTTCAATTTCTCTCTCTGCGTCCATTCATCTCTCTCAATATCTTTTTTTTTATTCTTTCTTTTTTCTTTCTTTCTTGCTTGCGTTCTTTCTTTTATTTCTTATCACACTGTCTATTCTTCCTCGCCTCTGATTAGTTTCTATTTTTATTCTCTTACACTTATTCCTTCGTTCGTCGTTCATTCGTTCGTTCCTTCCTTCTTATTCTACCCATTTTTCCATTTCCCTCAATCGTTGCTTCTCTTATCTCTCACTCTCTCTTTTCATTCTTTGCTTCTTCCTGCTTTTCTCAATCACTGCTTCATTTATTTTGTCAGTTTCCCCTTTTTCACTTATGAATTATTGAAAATATTTTCACAGAGATGGAATAAATCGAAAATCGAACTTGATATGTCTAAATCGTTATCGACAAATTGATTAAAAAATTGGTTCTCCCTGCTGAAATAACAATCAGTTTTTGAAGGTATCATACGCAGCGCTCACATTCCTTGCTTATCAAAAAAGAATATTTAAAAACCCAAACCCTATACAATCTTCTTCTTTTTCTTCTTCTTTTGCCCTTAACCCCGGAAGGAGTCGTTGGGGCGCTGACGTGTTGACCTGTCCACCATTCTTCTCCATCTGTCGTGGTCTTGTGCCAGAGCCTAGGTCTCCTCAAATTGTTTCTTGGTACACGCATCATGTGGCGTGTCTTGGTCGTTTTAACCTGGCGGAGCATATCCCTCTTCCGGGTAGACCACAGCTGATGTCCTCCAACTAGGTGGCTCGCCTTGGTCGTGAACACATGGCCGTAGTAGTTCATCTGAGAAAGACTTCCGTCCTGGCCGGTGGCCTAAGTCGAGGAAGTCCTTCACCCAGTGGTGGCATCTTAACACCCTCCTCTCACGAGGTTAGCCCGCCTGCTGAAACGTTTTACCGGAGCATGGGAACTTGGGGCCATCACGTGATGTCAACTATAAAATAACAACGTCAATGGCTCAGAAGAAAATAGTTTGTTCCTAGCTAGATCGACCAGATTTGTTATAAAAAAATTAAATAAGCAATTTCTTGGGAAAAAATGCTTTTTGACTGGTATAGATTATCACCAAGAATGTTTAGAATAAATGTTATATTTATACAGGACAATGCCCTTTCACGTTCAACAAAGCTGACTATTGCCTACATTACCGAAAATGCTTTCAATGGTAACAAAACAAAAAGCGAAAAAAGGAAAAAAACAGGGATGGGCTCTGGCATTGTGGTGTGCAGTAATATGAATCCATTTTCGGGGTGCATGATGAAATTTGTTTGGCTTTGAAAACTAGTGCGTCATCCCTGATTGCATCAGATTTTTATCACGCTCAAACACTATTGTCTTGATTGTCAATTAGTTGTCCTACGGCCATTGTCTGCGATGGACGTTACTCCAAGGGGGCGTACGAAAATTATAACGCTACACGAACACACTGGCAAGCCTTACTAGTGAACAAATCAAAGTAATATAGACTGACCCGGAAAGTGTCCGGATTTAAATCCAATCGAGAATCTGTGGTCAGTCTGCAAGATTTCGTGGAATGTGCACTGTGTCATGTTTCATTGGAAAAATACGAAAAAAGTAAATAATAACGGAATTATTCGTTTTGTTTCAATTAATTTTCACAAGGATGTATATATGGATATGACAATAGATAATATTCTAAGGTATTTTGGAAACAAAAATATAATCTACTGCAAGTAATGCTAAAATCTAATCAGTAAAAATGTTAAATAAATGAAAGACTGGGGCAGATTAAGAACGGCATCTTGTAAAATAATTTATTCAGGTATGTGGGATATTTTGTTAATCAAATATGTTTCTGAGTCTTACATCTTTTGGATTTAGTTATAGATACTAATTTATATTACACAAGGCAGCCCCGTGCCTTGATCGTGTATTGGAACTTAAACTAAGCCCAGACCTCAAGTGGAACTCGGACATACGCTCCATCTCTAAAGATACTAAAAAATTGGTTGCTTCCTTGTACCGATCCAGCAAGTACCTGACTCCACCTGTTATCCTCTACTTTTACAAGATTCAAATCAGGACAAAGATTTAGTAATACTGCCATATATGGACAGGAACTGCACAGTCTTCACTCTCCAGTCTCGAATATGTCCAAAAGAGTCTCCACGTCCTTCTTGTTGATGACTTATTTTCCACCCTACAACCTCTTTTCTGCAGACGAAACATTACAAGCCTCTCGCTGCTCTATCGCTATTTCAGTGGAAAGTGTTCAGACGAACTACATTCCTTAGTTCCACCAGCTCTAACCTTCACGGTTAAGACCCGCCATGCCACGCCCATTGCAGCAAACCACCCTCATTCCCTTCGTATTGCATTGGTGAGTTGTATGTTTCACTCCAGCTGTTTCTTCCCACCAACAGCTGAACCGACTCCCAAGACGATGTTTCTCCGATCACTACAACCTTAACTTATTCAAGTCTAGGGTTAACCGTTATCTTAACCACATGTCCCTCATAAACTATGCCTCTTACTCTGTAACCCTCTACATCGAGTGGCTCTTGAGTTTTATACAGAGTGGAAACCATTGTAAAAATCTTTGAATAATAAAACCTGACACTCCCAAAACAATTGCTACCAATATTTGTAACAAGGATAAATGTTAGAAGTTGAAAAGCAAAAAATATATTATTCATACAAATAAAAATATACTCTGAAAAGTTGACTAACATTGGCTGGTTCATTCGAACAATTTTTTCTAATTTTATGGTAAAACTAGCAGCCATACCCACAGCTGGTCGATCAGAAAAAAACTATTCAATTAGAATGGAGTAAAACAACATCACGTTTATATGTAACAAAGAATATCTTCTTCAATCACTTTAAAGTACTTTCATTAAAAAAACATTTTGAATTAATGCAGTTACTGATATAACAGAAGTAGTCTGTATTTATTCAATCGAAGTTAGCCGAGGACATGAAGGGGTAAAACAGGCAACGTGAAAATCCACTTCAAATCATAATTATTTTGGAGTTTTTGAAATTCAATTTGTCAGTGTGTTACCAGGAATGTAAAAGAGGATACATTTATAAAGCAATTGTTAAGTTTAATGAAAATTGGTTGAAAGATCAATAAAAAAATAAGAAACCAGTAAAAATCGCCATTTTTCACTATTTACGCAGGTTTTCACTACATGGGCGGACTCAATTATCAAGTTAAATAACTGTCAAACAATCAATTTATTGTTGGCTACAATTGAGTGAATCTTGTATTAAATTGCATGAAAATTGAGGGAGTTTTTAGTTTAAAATTTGTTGAAATCGATTTTTCGTTTTTCGCGGTTTTTCGCTAAACGCAGTGGCGTAGAAATAAAAATGAGGTAACGTCATGATTTAAGTAACCTACATTTTGAACGAAATCGGAGGAAAAAAGTTGAATTTATCGATTTTTGATTCGGCTTTATCGATTATTCATATTTTTAAAATTATCGAATGTTTACGCTAAGAACCTATCTTTTACATTGTACAATGTATATGCCAAGTTTGGTCATAATCGGTTGGATGGATCTCGAGTGAAAAGGTATCACACAGATACACAGATATCCTTTGTTTTATATAATAATAGAGATAATTATATATAATTATAATTTTAGATAATCATGAAAGTTGTCGATTCGGTTTCAGACCGCGGAGAGTTTTACTTATTTTACGATTTTAATATTTGGTGAGAGTTGTTCATTCATAAATTTGCATTTGCGATTACGAGGCTGCATTAATACGGTCTTGCCGAACAGGAGCTGTAGCGGGATTACGAGTTGCTAATTATTTAGTGATGGGGACTAAGAAATTCTGCAGAGGAGAAATAAGACATCTCATGTCCCTACGGTATTCTGTGAAAAGAGAGAGAGAGAGAGAGAGAGAGAGAGAGAGTGTGTGTGTTTGTGTGTGTGTGTGCGTGATTTTGTGCCTTTTCTTTTATACTGTTTTTGGGAAACGCCACCTAGCGAGCATTACAAGGCCCTGATAGAGAAGTGGTGTGAACTTAGCCTAGCTGGTCTGCAGCTGTCGCATTTAGAAGGCTTGTTTTTTTTATTATGAGTTCTTGTTTTATTCCGAAGCAAAATAGAGAATGAAAGAATGAGCAAAACATAAATTTTCTTCTAAAGAAGGAAGCTCCGGACAGTTGACTACCTCCGACTGTACAGAAAGGCGGAAAAACTCGAGTGGAATCTTCTTTTCTACTCCCGCTTCTGCTACCACTGACTGTTGTCGCTAACTTGCCACTGTTTATTCGTTTTCATAATTTGAAGCTTCGAAATGTCGCATAGAAAATTTACCTATACAGATTGCGTACTTTGCTTTCATTTAAGCACATGCAAACCTGACGTCTACACAGAGACCTTTGGTAGCTATGAGGCAACATGGTTTTTATTCCCAAGGCGTCAAAGAATAAAAATATAGATAAAATATTTTTAAGAGC
The DNA here is from genome assembly GCA_964036315.1 of Acanthosepion esculentum. Lineage (NCBI taxonomy): Eukaryota > Metazoa > Mollusca > Cephalopoda > Sepiida > Sepiidae > Acanthosepion > Acanthosepion esculentum. The sequence continues at coordinate 61,531,927 of OZ038512.1, forward strand.
CCATCCTTATCTAGACTATAAATATCAACAGGAATGAGAAAAATGAACAAATGATAGGCGGACGTCACTTTCTTAAAGTGATAAAGGGATTGTATAAAAGATCTTAATACTGCGACCTAAGATAAGAAAAACGGAATTCTTCATTCTTCAAGAAAATCTCAAAACAAGTTATCAACTATAATATGAGCGAAATCCATTTTCGACTGCTGTGTTGTTGTCGACATAAAAACAAGTTGTCGTCTGTTTCGAGGCCGCCCTGTATAGTACAAGATGAATAGATTGAGAAAAACTTTCATGTATCACCTTCAATGAAGTATTCCAACAAAGACAATGAAAATGTGTTAGTTCTGTGGAAAAAACTTATACCCACTAATAATAAGTATTTAGCACTATTAATCGATAGTATTTTGTCTCAAACTGCTGACTGTTGATCTATCTATCTATCTATCTATCTATCTATCTATCTATCTATCTATCTATCTATCTATCTCAGTTTGCTAATTGTCTATCTATCTATCTATCTATCTATCTATCTATCTATCTATCTATCTATCCCAATCTGTCCAGATCTATCAGCTTCAGCTAGGTAGAGAGATAAATCTGAATGGATTCAGATAGATAGATAGATAGATAGATAGATAGATATCAGCAAATTGATATATATATATATATATATATATATATATATATATAGAGAGAGAGAGAGAGAGAGAGAGAGAGTGAGATAGATAGTAAATTGACTAAGTTATTAGTAGACTGAGATAGATATGAATAGATTGATATATATATATATATATATATATATATATATATATATATATATATATATATATATATATATATATATATATATAGACAGATAGATAGATAGATAGATATCACCAAACTGGGATAGATAGATAGATAATCAGCAAACTGAGATAGATAGATAGATAGATAGATAGATAGATAGATAGATAGATAGATAGATAGTAAATGGACTAAGTTATTAGTAGACTGAGTTCCGGTTTAGCAAAGTCCAAATTACTACTCATAAACACACTTTTTTCGATAAATCATTTCTGTTCCGAAACGTAACCTAAGGTAAGCAATGACCACTTATTATATGAAATGGATTGAATCCGACAAATATTTTAATATATTTTCTGTTTATACCTTATTTTTATGTATACAGGTTATTTGAGTAAATGCTCTGTTTTTTTTTTGTTTTTTGTTGTTTTTTTATTAAACAGTATTAATTACATTTACCGGCTTGAATATTCAATAAATCTCGTAGAAAATATGCAACCTCCAACTGGAAACGAACCTGTTTCCCATATACGAAATTTTTCGAATATTCAGGCCGGTAAATGTAATTAATACTGTTTAATTAAAAAACCGAGCATTTACTCAAATAGGTTGTATCCATAAAAAATAACGCATAAACATAAAATATATTCAAATATTTGTCGGATTTAATCCATTTCATATATATATATATATATATATATATATATATATATATATATATATATATATATATATATATATATATATATATATATATATATATATATATATATATAAAGATGGCCGACCCGCACTGCAAGTGAATCGCGGTAGCTGTGGGGGGGTGATATTAGGAAGTTGAACACCTCCTTGATTTTGGGAATCTATTTGCCCTATTTCGCGATATATACCGTAGATAATTGTTCGAAAAAACCCTCAAAAAATGATACGCGCGAAATAGAAAAATAAAGTAATCATGTGTAATTATTACCAATATAAATGGGTTAGGTGTGAAACGGCCGAGGTGTTAAAATTTCACAAAATTTGTGCTGTTTGATCATCAAAATCAAGGTAAAACGTGTGAAAAAGGAGTGTAATTATTAAAACAAATTAGGACCCATCTGATGATTGCTGTTTGTTCTGTCTATTGTGAAGAAGATGGCCCAGAAATTGGTAAAATTAGGTGGAATTTCTAAAAAAAAAAGTGTGCGATATTGAGGGTATGAGAGCAAAATCTTGGGTCTACCACCCGTCCGCGGTACACCAGGTACCGCTGTAAACTGATTTGCCTATAGCGGTGGACTACAGTATATATATATATATATATATATATATATATATATATATATATATATATATATATATATATATGTTAAGGGGTCTCCCCTTTTCACACAACTGGACTCAACCGAGGTATACATATACTACTACCAGTGAATACCCGGAGAGTAGTATTAGAGGAGGGTAGCACAAGAGTCACCGTTACGAGCACCTAGACTCAGTAAGGAGTCATACCGCGATACTTCAATACCAAGACTGTATATATATTATTGCTACTAACCCGCATTCCTGGATCTACTAACCCGTATTACCAGTTTGTATTATTACGTTAATACATTTATTTTCCTTATCCATTCCTGGCGTTTGTTATTCATTGATATCGGATTCATCTCGGAATCCACAACAATATATATATATATATATATATATGGGGATCTCATCATCCAGGGAATCATAAGAGCTCGCTCCATAACGCTGAATCTTTAGTATTTATAGAGTGTATGTTGAACAGCGCTATGTACATTTAGATCATTTGTCACTTAGTTTTTCTGTCATTCCGACAGGATAATGTCCATCCACGTGATGCCGATGCTGCTCAACATACACACTCATGAATGTACGCACGTAAATATTGTACATGCAGTAAGCAAGCTTTACGTGTGAGTTGTTTTGTAAGTAATACCTGCTATATATTTCCATGAAAACTACAGCATACAGGAAGAACAATAACACCAGTGGATGGAGCAAGTTTTCGACGATTCCCATCAGAGGCTATGCGTTTTCACCAGCGATGAACGAGGGCCTGTATGCATCGACAGTCACACACGTCGTTATTGTTAATCTATTATCCGCCTATTAACTGTGCTCACATCCACCGTAAACATTTTTGCAAGGTGTCGATGAATGTCAATAAATGCGATTTATTTTGTGAATTCAATGACACACTTTTATTTCGTACGCACTTTAATGTCAAACGTTAATTTGTCACACTCTCGCAAAGCTGCGGTCTGTAACAAGTAGGCCAACATAATAAAATAGGTTGTATTACTTTCGGAGCGACGCTCGTATAAACAAACATAGGCCAGATATAGTTGTTTATTCAGTGCTGTAACCGGGTTATAAATAAATTTAGAAACTATGTAAAAATTACTTGGTTCTTTACACAAGTTATGTTTATATATAGTGATTTTCCAAGCGTAGCTTAGATGTGGCACAAGGCCGAAAGTATGGGGCACCCCATGAAGATCGAACTCACTACTCAGTCATAATTGTTCTAGCAAGACAATCTTGCTAACCATTACACCGCCTCGAGGTGCCCAGTGATTTTCCAAGCTTAGCTTAGATGTGTCACAAGGCCGAAAGTAGGGGGGACCCAGTGAGAATCGAATTCACTACTCAGTCGTAATTGTTCTAGTGAGACAAGCTTGCTAACCATTACACCACCTCGAGGGGCCCAGCTATGTATCACATATATATATATATATATATATATATATATATATATATATATATATATATATATATATATATATATATATATATATATATATATATATATATATGTGTGTGTGTGTGTGTGTGTGTGTGTGTGTGTGTGTGTGTGTGTATTCTGTGAGTAGTAGATATATCAAAAGGTGAATACAGATAATTGTTTATTTGGCACAGTAACTATTTTATATATAAAAACATGACATATATATTCTTTATTAGTTACTGTAAGCAGGTTGTATACATGATATGCTTTTTTGTCTATTTGGTACATGTTCATATAGTCATAGTATAGTGTTGTTACTTTGTCATATATACTCATATTGTATGGATAATTATTTATTTAGTACTACCCCCCCATTTGTATATATACAGTGTGCGGCACAAATACCCCATTTAACACATAGATGGGGGTGGGCTGAGAAGAGATGGATCTGCACTATTCTCAAGAGTATTTACGAAGTGAATATAACGAACACGTCTCTCTATTTCTTATTGCAAGCCGTTATCCATTACACTAACCGCATATACATCAATAAATCAATGCCGAGTATGGCCATCACAAGACATGTCGAGTATGGCCATCACAAGACATGCCGAGTATGGCCATCACAAGACATACCGAGTATGGCCATCACAAGACATCATTGTATGACTTAGTTATGACTTGAAAGGATATGGCTCTTTAAACCGGACACACTTTTAAAACATCTGGCACAATGTCGGTAGACATGAGATATATTTTCTTGACAATAGGTTTATTTTTGTGAATATTTGCATGTCTCTTCAACCCAACAGCTGACTTGCACACTTTCTCACAAATTTGATATGAATTGTTAGTATTTAATGTCATTTCCGGTACAATGACTTCGCATATGATTCAATTTTCGTGCTTTACTTAAGCAAAGCCTACCGCAAACATCACAGGTGAGATTTGGTTTGGTTTGTTGTGTTTTACGGTATATCAACCTCAATGGGTTATTTAATGCCGACAACTTTTTTTTCCTGGTAATATTTTGTTATGTTAAAAATCTATTACTGGTAATATTTTTCCTCGAAAATGTATAGCTGGTAATATTATTTAAAAAGATGTATTGCTGGTAATATTTTTTTTCAAAAATATTTTTGCTGATAATAGTTTTTTTCTTCAAAAATTTATTTCTGGTAATAATTTTTTTACAAAGTATTTCTGGTATTAAAACCTATTTTTACACTTTTTAATGCTTTTTACCCCAGTTTCGGGGTTAACTATTTGCCCATAGCTGGGACCCTAACAGCTGCTACCACCCCGGGTCAGGATGAACCAGGGAACACCAGCAATTAAGAGGTTGTCCCACGCTTCTCAAAACCTCCTGATCAGATGCCTCGCTGTTGGGCGTAGTTTATCGTCTTACCCTGGACGCGGAGGTAGTTTATCGTCATACCCAGGACGGACATCACAGGTGAGGTCATGCCTCTCAAGTATATGGCCTGAAAGTTCCAAACCATAATCTTTTTGAATACTGTTTTATAGTTTCGTTTGCTCTTCCAAACTTTCGAAATTAACCTTTCCTTCATTAACTTTCTTCCAACAGGTGGCGCAGCTATCCTGTAACCAGACAATATATAAACGCTAGACATTCATTTATTTTTTTTATTATGCCGCAGTATTATAAGCAAATTCGAATCTCATAATTTGAGATTCATTGCCGAAGAATATATCAGCGTAAAATATTTTGAAAATAGCAGAAAAAGATGGAGAACGTATTTTGAACGATGTGTTTTAATCGTTGCATTCAGTTAGTTTGAAAGTAGCGCAAACGAATATTTTTCCAGAGTGATATCAAAGAAATTAACAGACAGATTAAGAATAACTCCTCATATATACGAGAAGAAATAGGAAAGAAAAAAAAACGAAATTAATATAAACTGACTGAAAGATGTAGGCAAAAAGAAAGAGAATGATGGCAATTCACTCTTTAATAAAATGTAAAAACCATCTGCTTAAAAACATTCAAATTGTGAGCCGTTTTTATTTTCCCGTTGTCTGTTTTTGATCGTCCGCTTATGGCCAGGGAAATAAAACATTACGACATTGCTTTGATGTCCGAATAGATTTTATGAGGATGGATTATATTTTATGCTTCCTTTGGGCCGTTTTTGTTTCCTTCGGAGCCAAAACGGTTCTGTCGAAAGCGGCGAAAGGAGAGCTTAGAATAACAATAGCTATCATCTGGCTGCTTAAGACAGATACAAAAGTCGTGAAGTTGACTGTACGTTATAATTTTCGGAAGGTTATAATCAAGCACTAATTGCTGAGACATTTCTTTTGGTAGGCATCTGTTACGTTTTCTAAGAAAGAATCCATAGGTTCAAACGCAACCAGTGGCTCAAACATCAGCTTCCATATTACGTTGTGACCCCTTTTAATTGTCATAATGACATTTTGTATTCTTTTTATGGTATCCTTCGTGTTATCGTAATTTGTTCTTTTTTTCTTTTTTTTTTTTTACTATGTGTCAGCAATGTTTGCGTGTGTTTGTGTGTGTGTGTGTGTATCACCAAAGCTTCGGTAAAAATGAGCATGCATGATGAAAAAATGCCCCACACTTAATAAAAACAAAGTTTTATGTTATTAAGAGAAAAGACCGACGGATTTTTTTATTATTAAATTATATTTTTTAATCCTTTTTAAAACCTTCAAAATGTTGGTTAATTTTTTTCCGGTGAAAAACACATTGATTTGGTAATTCTTGCAAAAATCTAATAACTGTTGGATTTTAAAGAAACTTTCATGACTTATTTACAAATGAAAGAAAATATTTTAGAAACTTTTCTTTTTTTTACGTGTGTTAAGGCACTTATTTAATTTTATGAAATTTCGTGAAATTCATTTTTGTACAGCTTAATGTCTATATTAGTTACAAGCACAAGTCCTTGGAGAATTTAAATCATGGCTTTTTTCTTTTCTTTTTTTTTTTTTTTGTAAAACAGAACACCCAGATACTGAAAATATGCTCTGAATCTTAGAATAAAGTATGCGACAAAACTAAAACATTATTTAATTAGAAAAGCTTTTATTTGCTTTTATGAACAAGTCATATTAAGGACACTATTCTCTTAAGAAAAAAAAATTCGATGAATAATGAATTTTAAGAAGAATTGTTTTTTTGTTTTTTTAATTAGAATAATATATAAAGTTTTAAATCTTTTAAAATTCTGTATTAATTCGTACCGGTTAGGAGATATTTTTATTAAGCAAAAATTATATTTACTAATCATAAATGGAAAAGCTTACGACATTTTATCGAACTCCAGCATTTTAAAAAGAATTTTTATTTTTTTTTTGTGTATAAACGTTCCGATTTTTGTAAATACGGATGGCCATACATGACATTATCAGAAAATAAGAGCAATAATTATTACATTGTTCGGACTCTTGTCCTCATCATTATTGCCATATTCAGGGCAGGCAGACCGAAGCTGTTTTCTAAGTGTTGTTATCTTCTTAGCATTCACCGGGTAATACCTCAACTTCAACTCCCACTACCCATAGAGTGTAAAGAAAGGGATTGTCCGCTGCTTACAACATCGAACAAAAGTCATAAGTGGTTACTCGGAGACAAATGAACAAGAAATGGTCAATATAAGCAGTACCCTACAACGTAACAACTACCCTGAGTACATGGCAACAGCTCCGACAAACTGGGATACAAGGTTACAAGAAGATAACAACACTCAGAAAACAGCTTTGATCTGTCTACCCTATGTGAAGGGATTATCGGAGAAAATACAAATATCTGGGATCCATATAACATCAGGACGAAAAGTGGTTCGACATTTTGCAGACACTTATTCCGAGTAAGACCCCCCCCCATAGAGGAGAACTTGACTAAGGACTGTGTGTAGTCCATCCCGTGCAGCTGTGGTAAGAAATATAAAGGAGAAATAGGCCGCCCCCTGCAAGAACATCGTAAAGCGGTAACACGGGGGGAAATAGAAAAATCAGGCGTAGCTGATCACATATGGTGGGAAAAGGGAGATCACCGCCTCCTGTGGGATGAGGTTGAAATAATAGACAGAGAACATCACTGGAAGATACGAAAACTTAAGGAATCAGCACATATGTTAGGTCTCAAAAATCTCCTAAGCCGGTCAAGCATAGAAATGAATACAATATAGAAACCAGCAATAAGGAGTGCTAGAGAAAAGCAATAATAGTAACAAAAATTTCAATATGAGCTCTGGTAATCTGAGACATTAAGTTTTTAATCCCAAAAATTAATGCACTGATGACTTGACACAAAGAATTGTGAGTTCAATACTTGGCTACTGCAGTGGTAAACAAAAACTTGGAGAGTAGAGTTAAAGAGAGTTAACTGAGACACCCGGAAGAGGCGTAGCACATAGAACTAGAACAATCTTCATCGGTGAACGAAATAAAGGGTTCAGTTCAAAATTCTAATCACCTGAAGAAGGCTGGAGCGTACAACAGTCGAAACGTCGGGAATATAGCAATAAAGATGAGGGCAACATTTCGAACAATGTCAATAATTTAAATAATTAAAATTTCTTATCTCAGAAATATAGACAGACAAGTATTGTTCTCCGCTGTTAAGGCCTTTACTTTTGCGAAACACGTGTGGAGAAGTTTATTTGATTTTTCAATTTCAACTGAGAAGGGTACCTACAAGTATCAGTATCATCTTATGAAATTTATATGATCTTATTTTTATATTAATCTCATTTATGGCATTTTTTCCATAAATGAAATATCAAAATTAATAAAATGAATGGAAATGCAAATAACACAGTAAAATGTAGTAAATGTACATAAAATTATAGTATTTTATGTACACTTCTGAAATTTCATAAGAAAAGGACCTATAAATTAATTAGATACCTTCCTTATGAAATTTAATCTAACTCTTAACAGTCTTATTTTAATTTCTTTATAATATATTTTCCATAAGGCATCGTAAACGTAAAAGTGAAAGCTAAGTACAAAAATCAAAAACAAAAAATTAGAGCGCTGAAAGTTTTCCTTAAAAATAACTAGGTAAATAATTTGTTCACTTAAATGTAAATAATTTCACTTTTCTCCTTCCGTAGAACAAATTATCCTCACGGAATCCGTCAATATGTCATTCATCACCTGTCAAATGACGCGAAAGTTTATGACCTGTTTTGTTTTATTTTCAAATTACATCTTTTCGACTAAGTTAAGCTTGGTTTAAAATATTTTAAATAAACATTATAATTTCTGATTTTCTGAAAATAAGTTTTGAAAAAATGATAATTGATATTTAAAAGAATTTCAAACTGAGATTTTCATTTTTTTTTATAAAATGGTTGCCATCTGTCAATTTTAACGAAAATTTCGGACGTACTAGGAACGAGTAAAAAAATGTAAAAAATACCTCCAAAATACTTTGATCTTTCCTCTTAATAATAACATAAACATATAGACGATAAAATTTTGTTTTCGTCAAGTTTGGCGTCTTTTTCATCATGCAATGCTCTTTTTTTAGCGATCTCGTGGAGGTACCTAATTTTACTTGTTGGAAATATTAAATTTAGTCTATTAGCCTGAAATTAAAACGAAAATAAAATCTTCAAGTATGATTTTTTATATTTTAAAAATACATTTTAAAACTTAGTTATCGCGTTTCTTTGGATACATTCATATATATATATATATATATATATATATATATATATATATATATATATATATATATATATATATGTTTGTTTTAATTTTATAATTTCATCATTAGTATGTTTGGTTGGGATGAGATCTGATTCGATAGGATGGTTTCGGTTTGGTTTGGTTAGTTTTACTGCATATCAACCTCACTGGGTTATTTAATGCCGACGAGATTTTTAGTGCTGGTAATATATTTTTTCAAAAATGTATAGTTGATAATATTTTTTTTTTTTCAAAACTATATTCCTGGTAATAATTTTCCTTCAAAATTTATTCCTGGTAATAATTTTTTACAAATATTTTTGGTATTAAAAATAATTGCTACACTTTCATAGTGTCTTGACTCCAGTTTTGGGGTTAACTATTTTCCCCTAGCTAGAACCCTAACAGGTGCCACTACCCCGGGTCAGGGTGGACCTGGGAAGACCAGCAATTAAGAGGTGGTTCCACGCTCCTCCAAACCTCCTGTTCAGAGGCCTTGTTGTTGGACGTAGTTTATCGTCATACCCAGGAGACGGACGTAGTTTATCGTCTTACTCAGGACGCGGATGTAGTTTATCGTCTTACCCAGTAGCGGATGTAGTTTATCGTCTTACCCAGGACGCGGATGTAATTTATCGTCTTACCCAGGACCTGGATGTAGTTTATCGTCTTACCCAGGACGTGGATGTATTTTATCGTCTTAACCAGGACCTGGATGTATTTTATCGTCTTAACCAGGACGTGGATGTAGTTTATCGTCTTACCCAGGACGTGGGTGTAGTTTATCGTCTTACCCAGGACGTGGATGTAGTTTATCGTCTTACCCAGGACGCGGATGTAGTTTATCGTCTTACCGAGGACGCGGATGTAGTTTATCGTCTTACCCAGGACGCGGATGTAGTTTATCGTCTTACCCAGGGCGCGGGTGTAGTTTATCGTTATACCCAGGATGTGGATGTAGTTTATCGTCTTACCCAGGACGCGGATGTAATTTATCGTCATACCCAGGCCGGCCGATAGGATGGAAAAGAGGGAATTTAAAAAAGGAGAGACTGGAAGAAAGAAGTTAAATTGAGGCGTGGTGAGAGGAAGTGAAGGAGAAAAAGAAAAAAAAACTGAAGGACATGCATCTCATGAGGAAAGGTGAGAGGAAAGAATTGAGTGAATAACAGGAATCTCACCATGGAGCAATAGTTAGAAAACTACGTTTGCTGATGTGAGTTCGATCCTAGCTACGCGCTCCTCACTTGTAGCCCTGTGCCGGCTAGGTGAACCTTACTAAATATCAATTTGTGATCCAAACTGCATCTGATTTTCTTGCCTAGTTGCCACTTCTTTTAGGTGCCGTATCCATTCAGGATATTGGCGATCATAGTTTTTCACAACTTCCTATCCTTTATCTTTCTTAGCAGCCGAGATGCCAGGTCAGGACCGATAACATTACATGTTCTTCTTTGGATTTTGTCTAGACACATTGAAGAAGCGCTAAACCAGATGTGGCAGAAATATTCGATACATGGAAGAAAAGTGTGTAAGACAGATTCCGGCGAGAAAAATTGTCTACTACGACGTAATGAACTGACTTCTCTAGCAGCAATTTTCATCAACGACCTTCCCGATGTCACCAGTATTCGATTCGGCATTTATGCTGATGACACAACAATTTATTCCAGTCTTAATGGTAAATCTGATAGGTTTGATGAAGTCAAATTGGCAGCTGATCACAGAAAATTATCTTCAAACTGTTGTTAACTGGGGCAAGAAATGGCTTGTTAATTTTAACGCCTCCAAAACAAAGCTGCTCCAAGTTAATCGTCTTAAATAACCCTTTAACTTACCACCAGCATGGTTGATGCTAACCTACAAGATAATGACACATTGCGCCTTCTCGGGTTAATCCTTTCCACTGACATTATGAAGAAAGATTATACTGAATCAATCTTCTGCTAGGAAAGTTGGTTCTCTGTATAGTTTCAGACAATTTTCCTCTCCGGGATCGATCTTACACATTTATAAGTCTGCCATTTGTTAATGCATTGGCTGCTGTTGTGATATCTGCTCTGGTCCATCTGCTATGTATATAGAGATTCTTGACAAAATAATCTGCAGTATTATTGATCCTGACCTGGCATCTCGAATTCAGACATTTTGCCTTTTCAGACATGTGCCTTTTCTGTACACATTTTCAAGATAACTGTTCCGATGAGCTTTGCTCTTTGTACCTAGACTTTATGAATCTAAGCGCAGTACTAGATTTGCAGTCAGGTTTCATGGTTTTACAGTTGAAATTGCTAGATGTAACCTTCTCTCAGACTTCTCATTTGTGGAACTTTATTCCAGCATCTTGCTTTCCAGTCAACTTTGATCCTCAAAAATTTTAAAGCAGTGTCAATCGTCACTTTCTGTCTCCTTGAATCCTGGTATTTTATTGTCATCTCTCCTTAATAATGTTTTTTTTTTCTCGGATTCATTCACTCTCAGTAACCACTTGCATTTTAGTGGCTTTATTGCGTTGATTGAAGTGAAATGATTTCTTTAAAAAGCGGGCATTAGAATTTGTGCTTTTGCGAAACTCCTAGTACAGGCTTCTCCCGTTATCCGAATTTTCATAAACTAAAGAAGAAATTTTCATTAATTTATATGCGAAAATATTTGAGAATTTGCAGACCTCCCAAATAATTTTTTTTCTGTGTCTGTCTCTTTCGATATCGAAGGTTGGGTTTATTTATTGTCTTTTTTACCTCTGCCTCATGCGTTTTTTTTGTTTGTTTTTTTTTTTTTTTGTTTTTTACCATACAGTTCTTTTTCGCTAAAAGCATCCCGAAAAGCTGCTTTCTCAAAGTCATATTTATCTTATTTTATTGTAGCACTGTCAGTCACAGGGAAAATTTCATACAAGATTATTTGGGTGTGTGGGAAAACTCAAAATATTTCCCATAATAGTAATTGTTTCTTCATTTTACGTCATTTCGGCTTACGAAATGTTTTATAAGAACGTTCAACATTAGGATAGTGAGCATGGCGAAAAGTACGAAACTAATCGTTTGACACAAAGATTGAGCAGAGGGACACCTATGAAAATCAAATCAAATGCATTAACAATACTAGAAATCAAAACTTTTGATACAGTTCATCCAGAGAGAATGGTAGATTGTGGACGTATGCGTGTATCGGGAACTTTGTGACGGTGTATTATCTGACTCACCTCAGATGTTGCCAGAATAGACTTTGAACTCAGTCGCATACCAGGCCATCAAAGAAGTAAAATGCACCAGCGGGTTAATCTGAAAGGTGCCCTCTTATCCGCTGAGTGCAGATTCGCGCTTCACTCGATGCCAGTGGCTTCACCCGACATGTAAGTACGTGGTCGACCTAGCTGTGCCTAGGATGAGCACAAGTGGGAAAATTATATGAAAGGTAGATATATAAACATCCACTCGGAAGAGTGACTCTCGCATCCTAGTGATGTGTAGAATCCACGTTCGGAGAAGGCCCCAAGGCCACACACCAGCTGACCGAGACTAATGTAATGTTACATGAGAGAGATGAAATCCCGTACTCTCATGAAAATGCACGACGATAACATTACATATATACGATATTATCATATGCCTTATCTATCAAATCTATCAAGACGCGGAGATTGGATGTTCTTAAAATAGAGAACATGAAAGGCTAATTATTTTGCAGCTTAATTTATCTTCGGAAGGCTGGAATTAATTTGGATTCTGTTATCATGATAAAAATATCTCGCCCCACAGATACATGTTTATAAATATTGTCTACGAACGTTCGGACGCATCTGCTTGATATAAATCTTTTGATTTGTAGTTTTAAGAGAAAATTCTGTCAAAGAGAAAGGCGTTCTCATGAAGCAAACTGGGGCTTACGAGTGATATTAGATTGTTCGGAAAATAATGTCCGATTTTTAGACTAAACCTGTGTTCGAATACATTATAATAGTTGCAAAAAATATATTACTCATTCCTAATGATTAAAGTGTCCTCTTTTTTTAATTTTATATCAATCTCTTTCAGAATTTAACTTAAGACATTATATACCCATCATGATGAACATGAAAAAAAGAAGAGATGCTTTAACTTATTTTGCATGAGTTCAAGTTTGGCCATGATGCATCGCAAATTGCTGCCAACATTAACGGAGCATGGGGTGAAAGATCTACTTGTGATCGAACAATACGGCGCTGGTTTCTGAAGTTCCTCGGTAGGGATACGAGTCTTGAAGATTAAGGTAGAAGAGGACACCCATCTTCAAATGACAATGAACACCGTGAAAGCACGCCAAAGTTTCAGCAAAATGTCTCAGATAATGAGTGTCGCCATTTCAACAACATCGGACCATCTCAAGAAAATTGGCATGAAGAAACCCGATGAATAGGTGCCACATAAACTCAGTTAAAGTCAATAAATTCGACGTTTGGAAATGTGTTCGAAGCTGAATCTTCGAAATTCGAATGCTCCATTTCTTTATCGAATAGTGACTTGTACTCAGAAATGGATCCTTTATGCCAACTGTAAACGATCGGTTCAATGGATTGATCATGGTGAAGCGCCAAAACACTTTTTTATGGTAATTTACCAACGCACGCATGGACACTCCCAGCTATAAATAGGAGCAGGTACTGCCTTTTGGAGACGGTAGTTTCCAGCAGTCAGTTCTGAGAGTCGGGCCGAACATTATTGCTGTAACACTCTCGTTTGTATATGTTTGTATTTCTGTTAATATATTTGTTTAACTCAATTCCTCTCTTGTGACTTTATTTCTGGCCCTAACAAGGCCACAACACTTTTCAAAATCCAAATTGCAACAACAGAAAATTATGGTGACTGTCTGGTGCTCTGCCATTGACGTTAATCATTACAGCTCTCTGGAATCTTAAAAGCGCTTTACTGCCAGCAACTGGGTGAAATGCACATTCAGTTAAGCAAAATGTGACCGATACTGGATGAGGTCCAATTCTGCTTCATGACAATGCTCGGTCACATGTTGCCAGAATGTTAGTGCAGAAGCTCAACGACTTGGGATACGAGACTTTGTCACATCCACCATATACCCCTGATCTCATTCACTGACGCCCATTTTTCAAGCATCTTGACAATTTGTTTAAGCCAAAAGACAGTCCGCTGCAAAAAGATGCACTAACTTCATTCAAAGATTTTTTCATTGCCCAAACCTTTAGTGTTTTTTCATAAAGGCATAACTTTCTAACTCGATGGCATACGCATATAAATTTTCAGGGTTCATATTTTGACAGGAATCCGAAACAGACTAGCAACTACCAGATTTTCATGGATGATCTTAAGTTGTATGATGCTAATAATGACTATCTGTCTATATTTCTGACATGAGGTATTATGTACACTATTTACATTATTCGAACTATTGTCCTCATCTTTGTCGCCATATTTATTACAACGTTTCGGCCCTTCTGTATCTGTCTATATTTCTGAGATGAGGAATTATGTACACTATTTACATTATTCGGACTATTGTCCTCATCTTTGTCGCCATATTTATTACAACGTTTCGGCCGTTGTACGCTCCGGCCTTCTACAGGTGGTTGGAATGTCGAACTGAACCCTTTATTTTGCTCACTGGGGTAGACTATAATAGTTCCACGTGCCATGTTTAATGGATGTCAGTTATCAGTTATCTCCTGTTAATTCCTTTCTGAAATTTCTCCACTGCCTTAACCGGGTATTGAACTCACACTTTTTGGGTCCTGTCACTGGATTTAACTAACGCCTTTATCCACTGTGCCATGTGCCCTTGACTAGTCGGAATCTTTGATAAACACCATTATGACCTGCCCTCAAGATGTCGTAAGGATTTAATCAAGTTTTCTTCAATATTATACATATGACTGCAATTTCTCCATATCTCCGTCCCTGAATAAAATTCCTCCCTTTAGATTTGACATTCTTTCCCTGAAAGAAGCAGTAAGTGAAATTAGCTTTTTTTCTTCTTTTTTTTTTTGTTTTTCGGCGTAAGAGAGAAAGAGGACTCTCCCGTCAGACTATCTGCCAATAGGATCTGATTATAGTGCTGAGGGCTTGTGAAGAACCGACCACATATTTTGGAAGAGCCGAATACAGATAACTGGGGCACAGTGTGCGCAAGGTCCGCAAAAAACCCTCCCCAGGTTTCCAATTCAGAGTTGCCCCACTCCTAGACTGATTGTCACCCAAGGCTATAGGATCCAGTCTGTTCTGCTATTTCCCAAGGGTATTAGCACGTGTGAAGAATGTAACTCGGCTCTCTGATTCATCAATTGAAACTGTTGGTCATCATTCTATTATATATACAGAGTGATTGAAAAGTAACTCCCTATTTCATGTATGAAACTATATCATAGTCCATCATATATAAAATAGGGAGTTACATTTCAATCACTCTGTTTATATATATATATATATATATATATATATATATATATATATATATATATATATAAAAGTGGACATGGAAGTCAGCACATAGAGGCGACAGTCTGTTTCATGCTAGTGCAATCGTCAGTCGCCTGACGATTGCACTAGCATGAAACAGACTGTCGCCTCTAAGTGCTGACTTCCATGTCCACTTTTATATTTACACACGCTCTATCTCTGATATTGAGCACTTTACCCCATAAATATAGCACACTTTAAGACTATATTTCTGTATATATATATATATATATATATATATATATTTATATATATATGCATACTTACATATATATATATATATATATATATATATATATATATATATTATTTACTAATCTGACAGATTTTAATACTTAAACCTTATTTTTAATCGACACCCGTACTGAGTAGACGCTCCGTTTATTTATTAAACAGTATACTGATTTATTTTCGTCTACCAGCTTCAATATTCGAGAAATTTTATTAATGAAAAATATCAGCTCTCCGGTACACACACACGCGCACATATATATATATATATATATATATATATATATATATATATATATATATATATCAACTCTCTGGTACACACACACACACACACACACACACACACATATATATATTTATATGAAATCTCCGGTATACACATACACACACACACACACACACACATATATATATATATATAAATATATATATATATCAACTCTCTGGTACACACACACACACATGCACACACACTTTATATATATATATATATATATATATATATATATATATATATATATATATATATATATATCAACTTCGAGATTCTGACACAGAACAATAAAAAGACGGGGTAATGGTTGGTAATGTTTTAATCATTAGTGGGGAATTGAATTCGTTTGATGTTCTTACTAAATTTCAGTTTATCATATATTAACCTGATTGGTTCTGATCAATTCAACAATAAACCGATTTGGAGTAATAACAGCAAAGACCATTTGATCATTTGTGGGGAGTTGAAAATTTTTATGAAAATCATATAATGAAATGCAGCAGTTCGGCGTTGGCCACCCTATTATTCTAATAAATTAGATCTTTGCTGAGTGGACAAAGGATAGGAAAGTGTGGAGAACCATGATCACTCACGCCCTAAAAGGACATGGCACATAGAAAAAATGATTGATGCAATCAGCGCTCCTTTGAAGACTCTGTCCTATTTTCTACTTAAAATTATGATAGAAGCCAAGTGCGAATATTCCCACCCTGCGGCAAAACCTCTCTCATTGCAATCAAGAGGGTCGTGAAATATCGATGCCAACGTGACAGTGGTCGTCGGGAGGGGGCATGTTTTTTCTTTACTTATATATACTCATATGGGCACTCCATATTGAAAACGAAATCATGTCACATCCCGCGATAGTGGTTGACAAGTAAATACAGTATAGTCTGGTTGCCCTTTGCTTCTAAGTAGTGAGGTCGATCTACACATGTGTGCAAATTAATTGAAACAAAACGAATAATTCCGTTATTATTTACTATTTTTTCGTATTTTTCCAGTGAAACATGACCAGTGCACACGTTACGTATGTCCATTCCACGAAGTCTTGCAGATTCTCGATTGGATTTAAATCAAGACACTTTCCGGACCAGTCTGTATTACTATGATTTGCTCACTGGTAAGGGTTTCCAGTGTGTTCGTGCAGCGTTACAATTTTCGTACGCTTCCTTGTAGTAACGTCCATCGCAGACAATGGCCGTAGGACAACTAATCGACAGTCGAAACAATAGTGTCTGGGCGTGATGAAAATCTGATGCAATCACGGATGACGTAATATTTTTCAAAACCAAACAAATTTCATCATACACCTCGAAAATAGATTTATATTATTGCACACCACTGTAAATGACCTAATTAGAGGTAAAAATAGAAATCGATTAAACCCTGTCAATCCAGTGGGTCTAAAACTGACCGTATGGTGAAAGAAATGAAACTAAAGCTGTTGTTTCAATTAATTTGCGCAAGGTTGTAGGTGCCTCACAAAAATTAATCGAACAAGAAATGAATCCAACAAAGTTTGCTATTTTTTAAAATCAACCAAAATGATGTAAACTTGTCAGAAGGTAATGTGAGAAAAAAAAGCTGAACCGAACAATTCGGATAATTTTATAAAAAAAAACTTGAGTTAATGTGCGTTCTTCCTCTATGTTGCATACCCTTCGTGACGTTGACGATCTGGCTCTCCACATTTTCATCTGCTTAGTATATCTTAATAAATTTTGTCTTTTTGTTTTTTCTTCTAAACCTTGTCACGCCATCCATTTACTAAAGCTCACCAGGTAGCTTATGCATTGCTTCCTCTGTTCCTCTTGTCTTCAATCTGTCCTGTGAGTATCACATTTTTCAAGCCCTCTTTCCTCATTATATGCCCTAAGAATTTCAACCCTTTCTACCTGATGTTAAGTATAAGTGTCTTTTTTGTTTCCATTTTCATTAAAACTTCGTCGGCGCTGCATGTTTGGTCCGTGGTATTCTCACTATCCTCCAGTAGAACCACATTTCAGTTGCTTTAAGTCTCTTCATCTTTGAGGAGGTTGTCTTGTATTCACAGCCATATAAGAGGACTGATATTGCATGACAGTCCAGTTCTCTTTTCTTTGTTTCTAATGAAATCTTTCTGTTCCTTAATACTTTGCTTAGCTTTTGGAAGGCATCTTTCGCTATCCCAATGCGCCTTCGGATTTCAGTGGCACGCTTTCCATCCTCTGTTAAATCCCTCCACAGATATTTAAACCTTTGTACTGATTTGATTTTGGTCTCTCCAATTTGTAATCTGTATGTTGAGATGTTCTTTTCGCTGACAAATATGCAATCGGTTTTCTTGCAATTGATGTTTAGTACATTCTTTTCGCTTTCTTTTACTATTTTCTGTAGGAATTCAACTAGCTTCCTTTCTGTGTCTGCTATCAACACTGTGTCATCTGCATATCTTATATTGTTAAGATTGTGGTCGCCAATAAGGAATCCTGGTAGGACTTCTAATTCTATCACAATCGTTTCACTGTAAAGGTTGAATAAGTCCGGTGAGAAGACACATCCTTGTCCTACGCCCCTTTCTATTTTTGTATATTTACTGAATTCGTTTTCTTTCCGTATGAAGGCGGCTTGCTGCCAGTTCTGGATTATTCTACTATCCTTCCGAAATATATCAACCCGACCTCGCAGTTTGTACAGTTTTTGTGACGTAGTTGATTATCTTGCTATATAATAGGACAACATTTTACTATAGTATTTTCAGCATCCTTCTGTATAATCCCATTTCTGTTGCCTCACGTTTTTTCTTCATCTGTGATGGGATTCTCCAACATATATAATTTACACGTTCGGCTGTTCTTTTTGCTTATAAACATATATTCTGTCTTCTTATAATTGATGTTTAATCCTTTTCTCTTGCTTTTCTTTACTAACTTCCGTAGGAGTTTCTGTAGTGTCCTTTCTGTGTCTGCTATCAACACTGTAACATCTGCATATCTAATGCTGTTAAGATTGTGACCGCCAATAACGAATCTTGGTACGACTTCTAATTCTCTCCCAATCGCCTCACTGTAACGGTTGAATAGGTCCGGTGAGAAGACACATCCTTGTCTTACGCTCATTTCTATTTTTTTATATTTATTGAATTAATTTTCTATCCGTATGCAGTTGATTTGCGGCCAGTATAAATTCTGGATTATTCAAATATACTTGCCAAGGTTACCTTGCAGTTCCAACAATTATTTGTGACATACTTTATCAAACGATTTTGCACAGTCTATAAAACACGGGTACACATCTTTCTGTATTTGTTTTGCTCTTTCTGATGTTCTGAGCATAAATATCGCATTCCTTATTCGTGTCTTTAATGAACCCACACTATTCGTGTCCTATTCCCAGTCTATTTCTTCTGAGCTCTCTATTCGTTTGAATTCGGATGACAAGTTTTCGTTATATGTCTCATTAGGCTGATTGTCGAATGGAGTTCACATTCTTTTGCGCCTGGCTTCTTAGGCAGTGCTATGAAAATAGAATTGCTTAGGTCTTCCGATATAGCAGCACAGTTGTAGATTCAATTTATTATTTCTGTAATCTTGTCTGTGCCGAAATCATCTAAGGCGGTCAGCATCTCTATTATGATTCCGTCTGGTTCTGCTGATTTGTTTCTTTTCAATCTGGTCATTGATAATTCCACTTCAGATTTTAATATTTCTGGTCCTTCGATATTTCTGTATTTTGCAGGTTAGTCTCTTTTGTCGTGAATCGTTCTCTAATATATTCGTTCCATTTTTGAAGTACAGTGTAACCCGGATATAAGAGAGTTGTCGGGACCGGAGAAGAAGTCTCTTATATCCGGGTTTCTCTTATATCCAGGTTTGGTCTATTATACAGTGTAACCCGGATATAAGAGAGTTGTCGGGACCGGAGAAGAAGTCTCTTATATCCGGGTTTGGTCTATTATATATACATTAACACAGGCTCTAATTTTGGACCAGATAAAATCTCTCTTATATCCGGGTTTCTCTTATATCCGGTTTACATTGTATATTTCTTTAATATCAGCGTTCTGTTCTTGGAATTTATGCAGCCTGTTCAGAGAGCATGTCTTTTACCCTGTTCCATTATTTTTATATATATTTTATTTGTGATATTCATTCTTTCTATTTTTGCACATTCTTCGTTGAGCCATTCCTCTTTAGCTTGCCTGCATTTCATCATGATCAATGTCCCAATACTTGGATTCTATGCATCCTGTTGATGAGTATGTTTTTTGACATTGTTAATTCTCTTATTTTTTTTATGCATATCTGCTTTTATATTTTTTTTCTATTCTGCAATTTTTTTCGTTGAATCATTCCTCTATAGCCTGCCTGCATTTGTTCCTAATTTCTTTGTGCAGTGTTCTATATTCTATGCCGTACCATAACATTGCTTTTTATCTCCCTTTCATCATGTCTAGAATTTGATTCTTTTTTTATTTGTCTATTTTCCTTGTGATGATCTTGATTGCTGATATTACTAAAGCTTCTCTTAATGTGTCCCATTTCATATTGTCCATTGTATCTGCTTTTCTCAAAAGTATATGATCAGCATTTAAGCAATCCGGAAACTGGTTTACTTTTGGAAGGGTGAACATTTCAGGATAATATATACCCTAAATTATTTACCTTTTCGTGTGGTCATAAACAGCATAGACTCAACCTTCATACACCAAGTTCTGTCGCCAGTCATGTCAACGGATATGAACTGAGAAATAAATAGATGCTGTACTTAGAAACTCGGATAAATGGATCAACGAATAGATTTTAGTTACGTCCTGTGAATTAACACAAACCTAAACCTTCATGTGTCCAGTCCTATCACCAGTCATCTCAGCCTATTCTAAACTTTATATTTGTTGATTTCATTACGAGGTCCCAGTCTTTATATTTCTTTAAGATTCTTATGTGAATTTATTTTTTATTTTCTCAATAAGAACGGCATTGATACTACTGGAAATGACATTTTGATTTATATTCTGTTAAAAACAATAAAAAGGAAGATATCACTTCCAAGAATTAATTAGTTGAATAACAATTTTCATTCACAGATTCTTTAATTGGATTCCTTTGTGGTTAACAGTCGGTGCAACAACTTAAATTTATTTCCCTTTAAGTGGAGCTGCGAGTGGCTTACATGATGTTCATCTTCCTGTTGTTCTCCATTCCGTTATTCCATGTTTTATTCTGTTGTACTCCATTCCGTTATTCCATGTTATATTCTGTTGTTCTCCATTCCGCTATTCCATGTTTTATTCTGTTGTTCTCCATTCCGTTATTCCATGTTTTATTCTGTTGTTCTCCATTCCGTTATTCCATGTTTTATTTATCTATTATTCTTCCTCTCCGTCCTTTTGCACAGAATTCTTCTTAATAGTAGCCAGAACCATACTGGCGCCTTAGCCTGGCGTAATAGTTCGTGAGTTTAGTGTGGTTGGCCATTCGATCCGCACGGGGTGCCGTATACAACATTAAGTAACCTAACAAAGGTTGTAAAATCAACCAAGCAAGAACCAAAGTATCTTCTGTTTGAAATGTCCGTACTTTGCCAGCTACATTCTTTTATCTCGAGTCCCTCTACGAATGCTACCGGTACCGTGTAACTCAATAATACCTGACGCATTATCTGGTCATCGGTGACTAAACCGGTTCTCCCACAAGGCTTTTTCTGGTAAGGAGAGTGTCTAGAAACTCAGCCGTATTAAAAATCAAAACTGTTATGTATGCTGCCAGTGTATATCGCTTAGTGGGAGGCTTCCTAGACTAAAATAGAGACAGGACGTAGGGTCCCTTGATTCGTGACCAAGGCGAACCTTCAAGTTGGATGACATCGGCTGTGGTTTCACCTGGAGAAGAATAGGCTTCGCCAGGTCTTCTTACCCAAGACATACTACGCATATGTGAATACCTCTTCGGCTTTAAACCCAGATACATGGAAGGAACTTGATAGATGCTCAGCTACGCAGCGACCCGACGCTCACACTCACTTATGATGATGACGATGAAGAGATCTGATGTCGCTTGATTTGCAATGAAAGCCACAAGAGACGAATCTACTCATTCACTTATTGTGAATTCAACGACTTTTTTTTATTAGCAGGATCGAACAACTGAAGAACAGAAGAAAAATCAGAAACGGCACTGCATCTTCGTTTACATTATTTGCACGCGGACTATTTTTTCATTTTTATTTTTGTTATCAAAACGTTTCAGCCATTGTGCCTTGCCGCCTTCATTAGGGGCTTGTTGATCCGGTTAACCTTCAAGGAATTTCGAAGTGAAACCTTTATTTCATTTAAGGGTGAAAATTGTTCTTGTTTCGCTGACTATGTTTGGGAATATCTCATAGTTGACCGCTTGAGAATACCAGATAAGCTGTAAGCTTGGATGTGCGGGTGGTGTAATGGATAATGGCTCGGAATTGTTAATCGTAGAGCCGAGTTCTAATTCCATTTGGGTTCGTTATGTACACTTACGCGTATGGGTTAATTAATAATACTTATATCACTAAATTATTATCTAAAAAGAATTACGATTTAAAAAATATTTTATGGCTTTAAATAACCTGCAAAGGGTTGATAAGCCGTATAAAATCAATAAAAACAGGAATATCGCGGCTAGTTCTTAATTAGTATATATATATATTATGCCTTTAAATTCCTTGAGGAACATAGGGCCGTAAGATATCTTTGCGTTTTCTATAACAAGCCAGTTTTTAAGTGAGTAGGTTGTTAGCCTACTGCACAACCTGCAACCTGGAGGATCAGGTTTTGAATTCAGTGTTGTCCTTCTCTTAGACCAGTTGCCAGCCAAAGCTACAGAACCCAGTCTGTCCTGCTATTTACCCATAGCTGGGGGGGAGAAGAAGAAGATTCATACCTTTCCCAAGGATCCATTATATTCATTTACGTGCTAATACATTGTCTGTATGCTGTACGGACAATTATTTGTCCTGGTTGCCACTTCCGGTTGTAGCAAGGTGAGCTCGTTGTAGGACAGGATGAAGTATCTTCTGCATCTGTGCTTGCTAGCCGTGATGCGTATGATAGTATTAACGACCAGGATGAATGAAGTTCACGGGATATTGTCTATATCTTCCCAATATTTTGTTGCTTTCTTTATTCATATCTTTCCCAAAGGTATTACGTAAGTGATTCGACTGGAATTCGAACTCGGCTCTCCGATTCCTGAATCCGAGCCGCTATCCATTACTCCGCCGAATATCTCGTCTAGTTCATATTTAGTACTTATCAGTTATTGCTTCCCCGTTTCCACTACTCGACGCAAGGATTGAACTCACAATCCCTATGTCACCACATTCGAAACAACGTTTTAATCCAATGTCCTGTTGTTACATGAAATGGCGTATACAGAGTTTTAAACCCAAGCTACTTGTTGATAAGTGTTGCTACTTCTCACGCATGACTACACTTAGCGAAGCTTCTCGCTTTACCGCAGCTGCTGCTGCTGTTGAAGACATGCTGTCATTTGTCTGTCTCTATTTATTGCCAACTCCCATATCATATTTGTTTCTATGCTAGGCCTACTAAGGAGATCCTCATAGCCTAGGATATGTGCTGATTCTTTCAGACATGTGACTTTCCAGTATTCCTCCCCGTCCAGTATTTTAACTTCTTTCCACAGGCGTTGATAACTACCCTTTTCCCTGCATGGGTGGGGATGGTATTTATAGCAAGGTGAAAGCTGATCCGACCCAATAAACTGAGAGGAAACTCTCACGGATCCTAAATAAGAACAATGACTATTTCGCAGTGGATAGGTATTGACAGCTGACGTATCGTTACACCAAGCTACCATATATGTATGGTCTCCCCACGATTCAAAGAGTTGGTACACCACTGAGAGCTATTGTGAGCTCAGGGGCTCGGCATGGCACTCCCTGAGCAGATTTCAAGTCAATAGGAAAAAATTCTTCAACGCTGGAACGAGTACATTGGAGAACTCTTCCACGACGTAAAGGAACAACCAGCAATACACAGATGTACCGAGGGACGGGAGATTTTGAAAACGGAAGTAAAAGCCGCACTGGACAAATTGAACAGAAACAAGGCAGCTGGACCAGACGGAATTGTGACGGAAATGCTGACAGCCTTAGATGTCTTTGGTGTAGACAAGATCACCGAAATAACAAATCAAATCTACAACAGCGCGGATATACCGGAAAACCTCAGCAGATCTATCTTCATAGCTATGCCTAAGAAACCAGACACAAACGAATGCGAACTCCACTGAACAATAAGCCTAATGAGCCACATGACAAAACTCATCATCCGTATACTGATGAATAGAGCGCGCAGAAGAATCAGGCCAAAGATAGGACAAGAACAGTGCGGGTTCGTTAAAGACACTGGTTCAAGGAACGCGATATTCATGCTCAGAATGTTATCAGAAAGAGCGATACAGATGCAGAAGGACGTGTACCTATGTTTCATAGACTCCGCAAAGGGCTTCGACAAAGTACGCCACAAGGATCTGAGGGGACTGCTCAGCAACATCGATATATTCGGGAAAGATATCAGAATAATCAAGAACCTATACTGGCAGGAAACAGCATGCATGCCCATAGGGAAAGAGTTCAGTGAATATACAAAAATAGAAAGGGGCGTAAGGCAAGGATGCGTCTTCTCACCCGACCTGTTCAATCTATACAGCGAGGCAATCCTGAGAGAATTGGAAACCCTACCGGGATTTAGAATTGGCGGCCACAACCTTAACAACATGAGATACGCAGATGACCCAGTACTGATAGCAGACACGGAAATGAAATTACAAAATCACCTACAGAAGGTAGCGACGGAGAGTGAGAAGAAGGAACTAAGCATAAACTACAAGAAAACGGAGTGCATGGTCGTCAGTAAGAGGATGAGCCCGAAATGCGATCTGAAGGTCGGGAACACTAGAATCAAGCAGACGCGGAAGTTTAAATACCTGGGAAGCGTCTTGACAGAGGACGGTAAGTGCGACACTGAGGTCCGTAGGCGTATTGGGATGGTCAAGGAAACATTCCAAAAGTTAAGCAGGGTACTGCGAGACAGGATGATATCTTTGGTTACAAAGAAAAGAATACTGAACTGTAACGTGACATCTGTCCTTCTTTACGGCAGAAAATGTTGGACGATTTCCTCAAAGATGAAGAAGAAGCTCAAGGCGACAGAGATGTGATTCTACAGAAGGATGCTAAGGATATCATGGACAGAGCATGTGAGCAACGATGAAATCTTAGAGAAGTAGCAAACAAGGAGGAAGGCTTATACTTATTATCAGGAAGAGGCAGCTGAAGTTTCTGGAACAGACGGCCTGGAAAATTTGATACTCGCGGGTCGAATAGAGGGAACGAGAGACAAGGGAAAACAACGCGTGACATACCTGGCGGACTTAAGCAAGTAGATGACAGAACGTGGTCTGGGAGAGGAAGCAGAGGGAAGGAACCTGAGAGCTGCTAGGGATAGAGGGAGGTGGAGAGCTATGATCGCCTACGTCATGACAAGACATGGCACATAAAAAGAAAAAGATAGTCATCAGGGAATTCCTCGTCATATGTTAAGAACTCAGAACACTACGTGGAATCGATTAGAGAGACTCCTATCGATAACAATTGGATGGTAAATTGGTATATGACCCTGTTCACAAGAATTCCAGATTAGGCTGTGTTGGTGGTTCGAAACTAATTTCAATCAAATTTCTTCTTTGATGGAGGTACTAGTATTCCAGTAGATAAACCTGTTGAAAATTTGACGTTCAATGTACAGACAACATTCTTTTAACTAGAGTCTGACATATAACAACAGGAGGAAGGCTTGGCTATGGGTTCACCGTTGTCACCAGTGATGACGAATGCTTTGAGGAAATGGCTTTAGGAACAACACCACTAAAGCTAACTATGGCTGAGATACGAAGATAAGACATTCATATTCTGTTTATACCAGGAATCTGTACGAATACTACCGGATCATTAAAACAATAAGATCTTTGATCCAGTTCACTGAGGAAGGCGAAAATAATAACCAGTTAACCATCCTGGTTGTATTAAGAATGTGCAGTGAATGGGTTCAAGACATCCATATATCACAAGTCAATCTTCATCAGATAAAACCTCGAATTCAATTCTAAAATCTATACAGTGTAAATAAGGGATTTATCGATGCCTACAATACCGTGAAAGGATCATAAGTGGCAACCAAGACACATATCAAAAGGAAACGATCAGACTTAAACGTACGATTCAGAATAACAACTACCCTGCAAACATAACATCAGCTTATTTCCCACGGTCTGTCTTTCTTACGTCAAGGGCTTATCGGGGAAATTCAGAAGATCTACGGTTAATACAATATCAGAACAATATTCACAAGCAGCTTCATCCTATCTAGAAATCTCGTTGCCAAACACGGAGGATATTATGACCAAGAACTGCGTGTACACCATTCCTTGCAGTTGTGGTTAAATAATATAAATGTGAAACTAGCCACCAAGATCGAAAATTCACAGTTAGAGGTAAGACATGAAATCAGTCATGGCTGAATATGTACGAAGGGAAAAGGTTAGTCATTAACCTCAGTGGAATGAAGGAAAAATACTGAACAGGGAGAGAAACTTGAGAGTCAGATGTCTGTTAGGCTATGAGAACTTCCTTAATAGTTCTAGGATAGAAATAAATACGATAGGGGAGCCTCTAATAAAGAAAGAAAACAAATGACAGCATTTCTTCAACAATGCTGCAGTAAAACAGGAAACCTCGGTGAGTGCAGTCAAGTGTGACAAGTAGCAGAAGTAGTAGTAGCAGCAACAGCAGCACTCATCAGTAGTCAGATTACGTGTAAGGCTCCAAACGTTGGTTCGTGAATTTGATGAAAAAAAGCAACTATGAGTTCAATCACTGGACTGAGCAGTGTGTACATGGACTTAGTGGAAACGAGTAAAAAATTGATTAGTACTAAATAACTAGACAAGACAAATCCCTAGCCATGGTCAGTGGAATAAGAACAGACTATTCCAGTAGATTAAATAAAGGGTTCCGTTCGAAATTGCGTGAAGGTTACACTGATAGACAAGCCCCTGATGAAACGTTGCCAAGAATTCGAACTCAAATACTTTGATAACCCTTAAGCCAATTCGCACTTGATTATCTATCTATACAGATTTTGATAAGATTAGATTTAGCTCCCTCTCTCTCCGGTATAAATTCTGGATTATTCTAACATCTTTTCCAAATAGATTTTATTTTCCTCGCAGTTCAGTTGTTAACTTAATTCAGCTTTCTATCGGTTTTGTTTTTATTATTTCATTTCACACACGCACGCACGCACACACACACACACACACACACACACACACACACACAGAGACCATCCACTGCTGACTCTCATTTATCATTCACAATAGGAGAGTTCACCATATATATAGGGATAGGTAAAAATAATATCCGTGCGTAAGTAATCCAAGTAGATCCTATTAATATAAAATATTAAAATTGATCCACAAAAGAGAGCTCAATATATTTTTTATTATAGAGCATATAAGTGAATTACAATTAATGCGATCCAAACAATTTATCTCATACGGATGATCATTTCGTCCGTGGGAAATTAGTTTTTCCCTGGACTTATCAGTGCAAATACATTTACTATAATGAATAAAATCCCACGTTTCTTCACAGGAAATTTGAAAAGCAACGGAAGGAAAGAAGCAAAAAAGAAAAGGAAAGAATAAAAGGAGAGGGAGTAAGAATGGGCCTATAATAGAGGAGAGAGTTATATAGATATAGAAGTCAAAATTCGTGAAAAGAACACACACACACACTCATATATGTGTGTGTGTGTGTGTGTGTGTGTGTGTGTGTGCGCTTAAAAAAATTTGTTGGTAAGTAATCCAAGTAGATCCTATTAATATAAAATATTAAAACTGATCCACAAAAGAGAGCTCAAGTTAATTTTTAATATAGAGCATATAAGTGAATTACATTTATCTTTTAGTAAATGTATTTGCCTTGATAAGTCCAAGGAAAAATTACTTTCCCATTGACGAAATCATCATCTGTATAAGGTAAATCGTTTGGCTCTCATTAAATGTAATTCATACACACACACACACACACACACACACACACACACACACACACACACACACACACACACACACACACACACATATATATATATATATATATATATATATAGTAGACACTGTGTTCAACATCATAAGGTGACACTCTGTTCCATGCTTGAGCGCAATCTGTTCTGCAATCTATTCATGCGTAGGTTACTGACATGGATATTGGATATTGGTAAAATATTATTGGTCCTGATCTGGCATCTCGGCTTCAGTCACTTTACCACCGCCGTAACTTAGATTTCCCTATGCCTTTGTATAAATATTATCATGTTAATTATTCTGGTGACCTTTTGTCTTTGGTATATTGAATTAAACGCAGTACTAGATTGGCGGCAAAATCTCATCGTTTTACAGTTAAAATGGCGACATGCAACCATAAAAAATGGCTACATGTAACCATAAAAATGGCTACATGTAACCATAAAAATGGCGACATGTAACCATAAAAATGGCTACATGTAACCATAAAAATGGCTACATGTAACCGTAAGTTCTATGCTAACAGTTTATTCTCTCGCACTTCTCGCTTCCGGCTTCTTCCCTTGCAGTCAACTTTGATCTTGAAAAATGTAAATGCAATGTTAGACGTTATCTTCTGTCTTTTATTCTTTTATTGTTCTCACACCTTAATTCTAAGCTTTCTTTTTTATATTCTCCCGCGCTCAGTAACCCCCCCCCCACACACACACACACACACCTTGCGCCTTAGTGCCTTGCTTGGGATGAAATGATTGAAAAATAAGCGCTACAAAAAACAAGAAGTTGTGCAGATCCATGATTCCTAACAACCCTGAAGTGTCGCGGCACATAGAAAGTGATATGGCTCTGTCCTAGGTCTTAGACGAATGACCACTGGTTATGTAAAAACGATTATATGACATTATATATAGTAGATGAGTAGATGTAAAGATGTGGCGTAACAATGTGTCTGTAATTCTGTGCTCCGTCTAACCAAAGCTTCCCAAGGTTTTATTGGGTCGGACATATAGATAAGAAAACCGAATGTCTCACTGGAAGCCAGTTCATTATTTTGACTCCAAACAATTTACTTTTCCGAACGGAGCAATAATAAAAAAAGGAATGAGATGACAATAATAATAATAATAATAACAAATATCCAGAAACCATTGATCATCTTATATCAGGTTGCACGATATTGGCACCCACTGAATATAAAACCCCGCATGACAGAGTGGGCCAATATCTGCACTGGAAAATTTGCAACTCCTATGGGAAGGAAACTGGAAGAAATTGGTACGAACACCACCCTGACCCGGTTACGGAGATAGGACCTGTTACAATTCTATGGGACTACACAATACACACTGACAGAACAATCAAAGCCAACCGCCCAGACATTGTTATTAAAGACCACAAACAAAATAAGTGCCTCCTTATTGATATGGCAGTCCCTGCAGACTGCAATGTGTCTTTGAAGATATTCGAAAAACTGTCAAAATACAAGGACCTTGAAATAGAAATCTCAAAAATGTGGCACATGGGAACATCAACAATTCCTGTTGTAGTTGGAGCCCTTGGACTGGTTGGAAAAGATTCCAGTAGGCTGATTGAAGGGATCCCTGGAAGTCCATGCCTCAAAGAGATACAAAAAATTGTTCTGACAAGTACAGCCCACACTTTACGAAGGGCTTTATCTATGTAATTATTTTTTTTTTTTTGCAGTGGAAAGTGTCATGATGCCATTTCTAACCTTAGGTCCCTGGGCGGGACCCGGAAAGAAATGTGTAAACGCCAGATATCAAAGGAAATAAAAATAATAATAATAATAATAGCCACTACTGAATATGAAACTCGGCATGATAGAGTGAGCCAATATCTGCACGAGGAAATATGCAACTCTTACCGGAAGGAAACTGCAAGAAACTGGTATGAACTTCCCCCAGACTCGGTTACAGAGATAGGACCTGTAACAATTTCATGGGACTTTACAATACACACAGTCAGAACCATCAAAACTAATCCCCCAGACATTGTGATCAATGACCACAAAAACAGAATGTGCCTCCTTATTGACATGGCAGTCCCTGCAGATTTTAATGCATCTTTGAAGATCCTAAAAAACTATCAGAATATAAGGATCTTGAAGTGGAAATCTCAAACATGTCGTCCATGAGAACATCAATAATTACAGTTGTAGTTGGAGCCCTCAAACAGATTGGAAAATGTTCCGATAGATTCATTGAATGGATTCCTAGCAGCCCTTGCCTTAAGGAAATACAAAAAATTGTACTCACAAGTACAGCTCACACATTAAATAAGAGCTTTATCCATGTAAAATAAGTGTGATTTTTTAAAATAAAAATAAGCAGTGGAAAGTGTCACGAAGCAATTACTGACCTTAGGTCTCTGATTTGGACCAGGAAGGAAATGTGTCAATAATAATAATAATAGTAATGGTAATTTAAAAAAATCTCGGGCCAAATATTTACTTTTTATAATCACTATATTGTAAAGAATCCTTGTTCTTAAATATATAATTTCATGTAACTATTGCTGTGAAAGCAGCCACCAGTAAAACTTCCTCAAATAATGACTCTGTGGTAAGGCATGGTTACCAATGACCCAAGGCGCCCTATCAAATCACCCAGCAGTGTTGGTTTATCGTCACACTGTAGAAATACCAGCCCCATGAAAATGTAACTACTTTTTGATCTTGGAAACTCTTTATACATTTACTTTTTTCTTAGGCGTGCATTCCAAGTTTAGTGATGTATAACAAAGTCAAGTTGGCGATATAGCCTCGGTATACCACTTCGATTTGTTACGCAGCCAAGGCTGATGCATTCTTCTATAAAATGTAGATATTCGTTCTAGCTTGTACTAATGAATCCACAGAAAGGAGCTGTTAATTCAATGACGTGAACTATTTAACCGACCAGATGACAAGGTGAGGACGCTGAGCAGTTAGTGTTACTGGAAAGGTGAGGCGACGTTCTAATAGTGCAAATCTTTAGATCCACTTTATTTAGGGACAATTTAAAACGTTACGAAGTAAACAGTGATTACTGGATACGTTCCCCAATTATTGAAACACACACAAACACACACACACACACAAACACACACACACACACACATATATATATATGTATATATGAAGAAATATAGTCTTAAAGTGTGCTATATTTATGGGATAAAGTGCTCAATATCAGAGATAGAGCGTGTGTAAATATAAAAGTGAACATAGAAGTCAACACTTAGAGGCGACAGTCTGTTTCATGCTAGTGAAATCGTCAGGCAACTAGTGCTGTTATTTTTCTCGGCTATTTATATAGAAGGGTCAGTGGTGCATTGTGGGTAGTCTATTTTGGCGGTTACTTTTACCGGAATTCGCTTATTTGTTTATTTATTTATTTATGTCAAATTATTTTGCTTGTTTTTTTGTTTTGTTTTGTTTTATTTAAATTTATTTTTATTTTTTATCTTATATATTTATTTATTTATTTTTTATTTTAATCAGTGTTTTTTATTAACGTAGTAAAAATTTGTTTATATAGCTTATTGTTGGTAGTCTATTATGGCGGTCATTTACCGGAACTCGTTTATTTGCTTATTTATTTGGGTCAAATTGTTTTGCTTGTTTTTATTTATTTTCATTTTTATTTTTTATCTTATATATTTGTTTATTTGTCATTGATTAAAGCTATTTGTTGAATTTTGGGGTTGAATATTGTGGTTTGTTCTGACTATTATTTTGGTGCGAACAATATATATATATATATATATATATATATATATATATATATATATATATAATTAATATGAATGAAATTTGTCACTTAGTTGATTGATGTTATATTCAGCATCTCGACTCCAGAGTTTCGTAGACGAACTTTTGTGTAATTGTCCAGTTCATTCCTCAAGAAGTTTCAGCCATGGAATATGACACGTAAATTTATTAATCTTAGTAAGGTTGTTTTTGGGGAATAGTTGCCAAATAGTTCAATTATTCTTCTCTCCTTGTGACATGTCAGTGATGAAACCTTTCTTTCAAACTTACCAAGATGGTCTGTAGATTCATGTTTTTCTAACGACATTCGTGAAAAGTCAATACACTCAGCCTAAATTCGAACTCTCTTTGACGATTCCATTTTTTCTTAGTCTTGTCAACCAGCACTTCCATCTGGGACTGAGCTCTTTCTGTAACCTGTGGTATCATGTGTAAGATCTATTAAGGATATGGATAGGAGGTCGCGGAGATCCATCATCGCCCACGACTTAAAGGGACACGGTACATAGAAGAAGAAGAAGAATGTTGGTAAACTTCTCATGTTATATTTGTATGATAAATATACCATATGAATTTCAGCTTATCTCTTTTTACTCGAAATATTTACAATAGATTATTTGATGCCACATAATGTCATTAATTAAAATCGTATTACAGGGTTGTTCATCATATTGTAAACAAATATATCAATAATTGTATTGTCATTGATTTTTAATTTCAGATATATAAAGA
Organism: Acanthosepion esculentum; assembly: GCA_964036315.1. NCBI lineage: Eukaryota > Metazoa > Mollusca > Cephalopoda > Sepiida > Sepiidae > Acanthosepion > Acanthosepion esculentum. The sequence continues at coordinate 61,564,742 of OZ038512.1, forward strand.
TTGCCATGAGTCATAAGATATATATATATATATATATATATATATATATATATATATATATATATATATATATATATATATATATATCAAGTATGTGGTGCAGTTCAATTTATATGACATGAATCATTCATACACTATCTGCTTTTTATATAAATGATTCATGTAATATATATATATATATATATATATATATATATATATATATCATTGTTAAACCAATATAAGGCTCAAGAGCCTCTCAAGGTAGATGGTTACTAGATGCAGTTGCTGTAAGGTCGTACAAAGGGGTAATAAAGGTTGAATATTATCGATAATCAACCTCTTTGGAGTCTCTTCCATAATGCAACAGTTATGGGAAGGCTGTCTGGATGAAACTATATATATGCTGTATGGACAACTACCAAAACTCCAAGTATTCAGTTGGACGTCCACTCTTACGTTACAAAAACAAATTGAAAGACAACTTGAAACATCTCAACTTTGATCTGAAAACCTGAAAGCTCAAACATCAAACTGAAAGGAGTGGCGTAAGACATGTTTCATTAAGTTAAAGGGTTTTGAAGACAGTAGACTGAGGCACCGTGATCAGCTTCGTCAAGCTCTGAAGCAGAGAAGCCATCAAAATCCTGCTTTAACAAATTTCATCTGTCAGTGTGGCTTTGTCACCCTGAGCAAAGCTGGGCTAGTAGCACACTTAAGAAAGCACAAATGAAATATGTCTTTCCCTTACCTGATTTTCTCCACAATAGACTCCTCTAGGATGCATAAGTGTAAAACGAAAGTCACCATCCACTGCTGACTCTCATTTATCGTTCACAATAGGAGAGTTCACCATATATATATATATATATATATATATATATATATATATATATATATATATATATATATAAGAAAATTCGTGGTAAGTAATCCAAGTAGATCCTAATAATATAAAATATTAAAACTGATCCACAAAAGAGAGCTCAATATAATTTTATTATAGAGCATATAAGTGAATTACAGTTAATTAGATAGAAACAATTTACCTCATACAGATGATCATTTCGTCCGTTGGAAAGTAGTTTTCCCTTGACTTATCAATGCAAATACATTTACTAAAACGGTACGAAATAATCATCTGTATGATGTAATTCGTTTAGATCTCATTAATTGTAATTCACACATTCACACACACACACACACACACAAACACAAACACACACCACACACGCACACACACACACACATATATATATATATATATATATATATAGTGTGTGTGTGTGTGTGTGTGCCTGTGGAAGATGAAGAGAACGAGGAGATGAGGAGGAGTTGACTCAAGGCACGTGATCTGACGGAGCCTAGCTGTAAACGTCTGAACGGGTGAAGACAAGTAATGTACTTCGCCCGAACATCGGCCATGAAAATATCGATACAGTAGCTACAAGCTAGGAATGTTTCGTCGATAGGAAAAAGGTTGTGAGAAATTGGTCGATGGTTATAATAAGCTAAAAGAAAAAGACAAGATATTATCAGGCAACACAAGTGATGGCAACACAGCGTTAAAAATTGCAAAAAAAATTGAACTGGGATCGCAAAACAATCAAATTAAGAAATCGAAATAATTGTCAAAATAAGAAGGAAAAAAATCACTAGCTTTAGAATTATAAAAAGAGATTTGTGAAAAATTAAAAGAATAATATACAAGGAAAGTTTTGTGATGTCAACGAACACTTGTTTGACACTTTTGTAATGTCAACGAATACTCATTGTCACTTTCGTAATGCTTGTCGTAGAGACTCTGTAATCGCAGATACAACTATAGTAACGCCGTTGAACAATACTAGTGTCAGACGCATTCGAATAACACTTGCACTAATAGTACTTGCTCGATAATACTCGCTCAAAAAGTAACAACCGAATAGTGATCCGTATAGAGGAATAGTTTAGTGAATAGAGTAGAGAATAGCGGTCCGTATAGTAATAGAGGATAGAATAGAAATGAGGATCAATAAGACATGCGCTACCTACCATATATGCGTTTCCTCTATGGCCACGTGGTCTACTTAATTCACTAATGGGATTTGCTCACTGGTGATCTATGTTCAAACTCAAGTGTCGGCAACGACACTTTATTCCTATATAACAGAAAGTTAATCGACCAGCAAGAAAATATTTGAAGAAGCTGGTATTTCAAGAGAAAATATTCAGAATATTAAGACTAAAGGCTTCACCTTTAAGTAAATATCGCAATGATCAACGTGTAATTAGAGGGAAGACATTAAATTTAGTATTCAGAAAAGACAATATTTCTGACTATTGCGTACCTTGACAAAAAAAGTTTCAAACAAACAAAACTCAGAATGGCCATCAGCTTTTTCAGATATCAATACAATTGGAAATATGAGGTCAATCAAAAAAAGATAGATGATGGTTTACAGCGCTTGACAAAAACATGTCCAATATTTACCGTATCCACACATACTCTCTCTTCTACGTAAACAACAAACATTAACAAATATAAACAAATATATTGTGATTTTCTAAGAGTAGCTTAAATATGGCACAAGGCCGAAAGAATGTGACACCCAGTTAGGATAGAACTCAGTATCTAGACGTAACTTTTTTTGTTACACGTAGCTTAGTTGTGGCACAAGGCCGAAAATATAGAACACCCTGTGAGGATCGAACTCACTACTCAGTCGTAATTGATCTAGCGAGACAAGCTTGCTAACCATTACATCACGTCGAAGTGCCCAGAGGCACTTTCTAAGTGTAGTGGCACAAGGAATGTGTAGAGCTCTAATTGAAGATTTGAACTCACTACTCAGTTGTAATCGATCTACCAGGATAAGCTTGTTAACTATTACGCAATATTGTGCCTATCATGAAACAGTCTGTCGCCTTCCATGTTCACTTATATATATATATATATATATATATATATATATATATATATATATATATATATATATATATATATATATGCACATTTCATTGACTACGACAGACAAGGTGGTTTGATTTAGTTTTTTATACAATTTCTCAGGTGATCAAATAATTTTTTTCTTTTCGGATGATAAATTATATTAAAAATTTATATAAAAATTATATATAAATGTTCATTAAGGAATTGTGTTCCTGATCAATCAAAATTCGTAAATAATTATCTAGGCCACACTACATGTTTGACACGAAAACTCACACTATACCTTTACTGACCATAGCTCAATTAGGTCTCATTTAAATACTCATGGAGACCTACTGGA